>CP092863.1:116697429-116775477 GCA_030710605.1 Cordylochernes scorpioides | reverse complement strand
GAAACTGAGTTACAAATACACCTATCCCCCGATTTTCACGGTACTTTTTTTACACGTTTTCGCTTTTACACGGTTTTCCAATTTTTATTTTTTGGTTTTATAGCACTATACTAAATGCTACTGTGATTGAACACATGCGCTGTGTACACATCTCACGAGGAATCCCGAGCTTATGTGCTGACTACATATTTTTACCTGTCAATGCATTTTATTTTTATTTCTGTGTACACCTAAACCCCGATTTACACGTTTTTCTCAGGAACGTATCTACCGTGTAAATCGGGGGATAGGATGTATATGGTGCTGATGAGAGGTATAATTTTCAAACACCATTACTATATTAGGGCCTCAAACACACATCTTACTGAAAATTGTCATTCTTAGTCACTGAAACGTCAGGAGTTAAAAAACCTCATTGGTTCATGTGACTGTTTTTTCTGAATCTAGAGAGAGATAATAGCGTTGTTTACATTTGTGTAAAAATAAAGAGAGAAAATCAGTAAAATTTAGAGAAATACTCATTTATCTAAAACTTCAACAACTGTAATAACCGCTCTCTCTCAGTTTTGTAGATCGAGAGAGAGAGAGAAGTTGCATAGATGAAAAACAAATCTACATATATATATCTACAGTAAATATAATAATATATTCTTTTTATATAAAAAAATATAGAGATAAGAGCTTAGAGAAAAGCTTTCGGGAAAAAAATAAACGTTAAAAAAATACTTTCTTGTCAATTTTTACACTAAGCAAAGGATCTTGTCGTTCCCTTTTTTTCTTTTTCTTGGAGTCGAAAGACTGTCGCGATGGAGTGATGATGATAAGAAGATCCCAGATTTAAAAAATATTAAGGAGAAGGAGGGAGGGATCAGATGAGGGTCGAGGGTTGAGGCGGCTGAAGATGGTACTCGGCGGACGGTTGGGGAACGGCTGAGCGGTAGACCTTGACGGTCTTCACCTCGCCCGTGTCGTAGTTGAGTTGCATCAGAGTTTCCCCGAGCAAGGGCAGAAGGCTACCGTCCTGCTGGCTGAAGACTTCCCGCTCCTCGTGCACCTTGATGGAGCACACCGGGCCCAGCTCGGGGCAGGGGTTGTCCCTGAACCCGGCGATGAAGCTCAGGATAAACGCCTTCTCCTTATACGACGCGCTATTGGCGTACCTGAAAAGCTGCAGCACCTCGATCATCTTCTCCTGCGGGTCGTACGTGAACTTCCTCTTGGCGTTCCGACGTGCGGCGGTGGGTTGTCGTGGCTGGGGCATCGCCGGTGCTTGAAGATAGGCGCCCTGGGGTTCTCCCGGCAGTGGGAAAAACATCCTGGGTTCTGGACCGCCGTAGAAGGCTGGCTGGCAACCCGGGTAGCTATAGCCGCCGTGTTCCTGGTTAGGTCTGGGTGGCGGTGGGAACACCTGCCCGTAGTTCTGGAACATCCCGAGCTGGTGGTGATGGTAGGCCGGGTAGGTTGGCGTCGCCCCGTTCGTGTACTGGCCGTAGGTTGTCGGGTTGCTGGGGTCCTCGAAGCCGGCGAAGGTGGAGGGATAAAAGGCGTTGTTCGGAAGATGCTGGTTGTCGGCCTTCTCCTCCGCCTTTTGCGAACGTCTCCGCTTTGACTCCTTGTCGTTGGTGGCGGGCAGCTCAGAGATGTCTAGGAACTTTATCTTCCCTTCCTTGACGACGTGAGGCGGTCCACTGGAGGAGGAGGACCCGTTTCGGGAAGACGACGACGAAGATGAGGTGGAGAAGATCTCGCGGGCCGAGAGCTCCGAGGAGATTTTCGTCGATGGCCCACCCCCACTCATTCTGTGCGACTTGGGCGTGCCGCAGGCCGTTCTCTTCTCCACCTGGTTTGCCACCTCGCGCGCCCTTTCTAGAAGACTTTTACGGAGGGTCTCTGCCTTGGTGGCTTTGCGTAGCGCGAAATGCTGCTGGCTCGGACAGGCGGGGGGCTGCCCCGTGTGAGCCTCGAGCGCCGCGGGGCCGAGGTAATCCGCCTCCATGACCGGCAGGCTAGGCTGGCGGATCTCTACCGCCGCCAGCTGCGCGGCCGTCTCCCGCAGCACCAAGCCGTTCTCCTCCGGCTCCAGGTTGACGGTGCCCTTGCGCGGGAAGGGCTGCAGGAATTCCGCCGTGAGTGCCACCCATTGGTCGCCGTCCGCCACGGCCACTTCCAGGATCTCCTCGAGGTCCTCCAGCCACAGCTGCAACGTCCGTTCGGGCAGGTAGAGGAAAGACAGAAGCAGCTTCAGCTTCACGCCGGGCACCAATTCCAGGAAACTCTTCTTTATCGCCTGGAGGATGTCGGGAGTCAGCTTCTGGTAGATGGAGCTTCCCGCCCAGAACTCGTTCTTCTTGGAGAGCTTCACGCTCAGGTCTGGAGGCACTTCTCTGGGCAGAGTCATCCTGCACCGAGGCCAAACGCTGCCTGGTTTGAAAAGATAGATCAATGGCTAGCTAACCACATTTCCCACAAATATCTCTCTTAACACTTCAGGATAAAAAATATCAAAAATTGATGTTTGGAGAATCACAATTCGAAGCCTCTTTGCAAAAATTTTGATTGTACCTCTTGTCTTGTTCTTTTTGTATATATATGTTTCTTTTATATATATATATTTTTTAATATATGTTAACCTGCTAATTTGCAGTGCTTATTTTTTTAATTAAAAAGTGCGTATCGGTCAGATTATAACTAATGATAATAATTTTGAATGACATTTAAAATGATGTTAATTTAAATAGCGTGTGTTCTAAAATCGTTAAGGTCAACACAAAGAAAGAAAAAAGGTTAATAAAACCACAAGGAATTTCATTGCCAAAAATTTGGTGCTAAATATTAAACATTTTTTTTAAATAGTATATTAGCATGATATTCACATAAAATTAACATTTTAAAAAATGATAAAAAGAGGTACAAATATATATATTCACGTATATTCAGACTCTATATAGATTAACCTGTTGTGTCTCTAATATCAGTATTCATGAGATTCATAAATTAATTAAACGGCTAACAATTTCAACAAATTATTGCAGTTTATTTTTTTATATATTTAAAAAAAAATCATTATGTTTAATACAATTTGATGATTGTTTCCAAATCTGGTGCGATTTGGTGCAAAAAAATAAAATAAAATAGGTTAAAGGTTTTTCAAAATGTTTAGAACTTTTAGAGCATCCTGATTTAGAAAATAAAATCAAAACAATTTGATGCAACCTCAAAAATATAATCTCTAATGGTGACTAATATTTGTTAATCGAGAAAAACTAAAAATTTATTCGTCTGAAATTATTAAATCGAGCAGCAAAATATTTTCAAATCTAAGAGCTTTCGTCTGGACACCCAAAAAAAAAAAAAGAGATTTTTCTTTTCAGATTGGAATTTATAAAACATTTTGAACCGCAAAATTTCATTCTTGAAAAGCCGATAAAATAATTAAAAGGAGAAATATTTAAAAATTCAAATAATATTAATAATAATCAAAAATGTGTGTGTGCAACGCGATGAAAAACTCCTTTTTTAGTTCAAGTTTTTTTTTAAAGGTACATATATAGATTTGGAATTTTTACAGAAAAAAGTACGTTAAATAAATAAATATATATTGCTTTATTTTTAGTTAATAGTAATGGATTTATAGTCATTTGAAGCTGTCATATTTTTTTAATAAATGTATTGCTATAGATATTTTGTTCAGCGAGATTTTCGAGTATATAATTTTAAAATAAACTTTATACATGAATAAAATGCATATATATATACGTGTTAATATATATTTTTTATTTATACAAAACATGGATTTACACAAAAATAAAATGTCTAAATTATATATATTTCAATTTTTAAATCTATATTAATATAAATTTATTATTGTAAAACGATATTTTGCGTCCAATATTTTATATTTAATATTTTTAGGGCAATATTTTAAAAATATATATGTATGCATTGATTGTCTTTTTAAATAATTTAGATGTAAACCCTAAATAATTTTATTGCCAGTTACTTACATATATTTTTGAAAATAGTTTTTAAAATGGTTTAGATTATTACTTTAAAATATATATATTGTGTGTGTATTAAAAAAGAAAGAAAAATTAAAATATATTATGATTTTGACTGAATGCTTTAAGATGCCTTCTTTAAAAAATTAACTATTCGTCTGTTAAAGATTGGTGTGTGTGTTATTTAATAAATGAAAAATAAATATATATATGTATATAAAATACCAAAATTTAGTCAATTTAAAAGTTCTATTTATCATTTTAAATCCAATTAAATATTTTTAAAATAATAGAGAGCATATATTTCTAAAATTTAAAAATCAAAGCTATATAATGTGATATTTTTAAATATTAAAAAGCAACAAATATTTGTCTGATATTACAGTCCATTTCTAGCTACATAGGTTTCTTACCTTGTTGAATAAACAAGACGCTTAAGATTACTTGTCCCAGTTTTTATAAATTGTTTCTTCAATAATTGAAATTATATAAACAAACCATAGTTATAGCTTTAAACAATCAGAAGTGCCAGATTACTTTGGGTAGAGCGCTAATCATTTTTATTGAAATTTTATAATTCAATGATGTTTGGTTGATTATTTTATTTTAATTCCAAATATTATTATTATATTCATCCGGCTAACGCATTATAATTTTAACAAAATAAAATTCAATATGCGCGAAATATTTTATCGTTTATCTCTCATATCAAATAATTTTTAAAAGGTTTTATTAATTTTGAGTCACAGAAGGTGACTTACCAATATCGTCGAAATATTGACATTTAAAAAATAATATTAAACAAAATAAAGCCAATTAAAATTCAAATGTAAAAAGTATTTTAAATGCGAACATTTTAAATTGGAATTGATTTCTCCATTTGAAAATATATTTAAAAAACTTCATTTTTTATTAATATCTATAAAGGTGCCCAAAATATTTTAAAAGAAAAAACGAATGTATTTCTTTAAATCTATATAGAGTGAACACACAAAAAGAAGTTGTTATAATCTTTAAAAAAAATATTGATATATAAATATTAAAAATCAATTAAAGGTAGCAAAAGAGTTTATTGAAATCTATAAATGTTGTGTATTTAGGGTTACCTCGTAGTTGTTAACAAATTATTGTAACTCGTATTAATCCATTTTTATATGTATTTATTTAAACAAATTTAATAGTATTTAATATATAGTATTTATTATAGTATTATATTTAATATAGTATATATAGTTAATATTAAAAATGGCATATCCTGACCAGGAGCACATGTGCTTTACAGAAGGCAGAGCGCCATCTGGTGGAACAGAAATCAACTAAACATTGATTTAGCCTGTTCCCTGATATTTGGCCAACCCAATTTCTTGATAAATCAAGAAAAGCCATTCACGAACGCGTTTCGCGCTTTTGGCGCTCGTCAGTTTGGCCTTAAATACCCATTTCTTGGTTTTTCAGGAAGCCACTGGGACCAAAAATTATTTTTTAGTCGCAGGGGTTCAGCCTACTCCCCGCTGACGAGCGCCAAAAGCGCGAAACGCGTTCGTGGATGGCTTTTCTTGATTTATCAAGAAATTGGGTTGGCCAAATATCAGGGAACAGGCTAAATCAATGTTTAGTTGATTTCTGTTCCACCAGATGGCGCTCTGCCTTCTGTAAAGCACATGTGCTCCTGGTCAGGATATGCCATTTTTAATATTGATTTCAACACCTGATCTTTTTATCTTTTATTTTTTCTTTCGTTTTTTAATAGTAGTTAATAGTAACAAATTTAATTATAAAGTCTAACTAACGACGCGGTCATTATTTACTGAAGCCAGAAACAAAGATATAGGAAAATGATGATAAAAAGAATAATTATATTGACCGGTGATTATATAAATTATAATAGTGACCAGTCATATGAAATATCTATCAATAAAGGAAGACCAAATTTAGCAGACATGAGTAAGAAGCCATTTGCTAATTTGTATTGTAAATTTGATAACTCTATATTGTTTCGCTCTGCGTGCACTTTATTAGAAGTGGTTGTTGTTCTATACCAATTGGTTTAGAACGGGCTATTACTCTAGTATAATAGTTTTGAATATCATTTGATGGTTGTGTAAGTTTGTTTGAAAAATATACAGCTACATCATACCACCAAACATTTTATTTTCTTCCAAACGTTTCAGTACTCTCCTCAGAGGAATGATTATTTCTGAATTCTTAGCTATATTGATAATGAAGCAAGAAAATGTTTATTATTTGAATGTAATTCTACTGTCCTATAAGCTTATGTCCATAGTTTACTTGAAAACCATTTCTAAGATTCCATCCTTCAGTGTAGCATATAAAAGCAGAATGATCCAATAAAGTATTAGAGCTCTGAGAAGCGGTCTGGTGGATTAAATTGGCGAAACCGCTGGGAGGGTTCACCACTGATGAGCCAAGCCCTCCCAATATATTTTTCATCGCAGTAAGGACAGTAGAAGTTCGTTTTATGTATAAAAGAAACATTCGCGCTTTTAAATCCTTTTATTTTAAAATGATTATTCTTTGAGTGTAAAAGCTTGTTAAAAATAGGAACTTACCCTCTACCATTATTTTTTTTTTCTTTGTGGTCTGGTTTGCATAAGTTGAATTTGGTTAGAACTATGTATCTAGAGGATTCTTTTGTTGCCTTAAATACGAGGTAATTAACTCGTTTCTCTCGCTATATCTAAAAATGTTTAAAGTTTAATAAATTAATTTTATAAAACAGAGTTGTCTTTAAAAACGATCCAACAGATAAACCTATTATACAAAGTAAGAAAAGATTGACAAAATATGTAATAACAAATATATAAATATATGCAAATCAAATTATATACTATGGAAGGAAGGAAACAAGTACAAATAGACGAGAAATTCAAAATGGTTGGTCGGGATTATATACCATGGTATATATAGTATAAAAATTGGTTATAGATATATCTGGTATCTTTCTATTAATGCTGTAAAGTTTGTTGAATACTATTGCTTCCAAAACCAATCTTTGGTGCAGGATTGGTATATGATCATAGTGGGTTTTAGGATTGCTAAAATTGAAAAAGTGTCCAGTTGTAGAAGTATGCTGAAATACCAATGACCGGGAATCTCTGTTTTCAACATTTCTGCAGTGTTCTTGGTGTTGCAAGCAATAGTATCCAACAAACTTCACAGCATTAATAGAAAGATACCAGATATATCTATAACCAATTTTTGTACTAATCCCGGCCAACCATTTTGAATTTCTTGTCTATTTGTACTTGTTTCCTCACTTCCAAAGTATATGATTGGATTTTCATATATTTGTACTATATATTTTATCAATCTTTTCACACTTTGTATATAATAGTTTTATCAATATAGCTTAGAAAATGTTATAATTATGTAAAATATTTAATCAAAGTGTATATATATACATATTGTCGCGTTGAAATATAGATGCGAGGAGAAGTAAACACGAACGGACTTTATTCTCTTTAACGGTTTACATTAAAATTGTATTTACACGCATTTATATAGCTATGTCATAATTCAAAACTATGTAAAACAATACAATCAAAATTATGTAAATAAATTAACCACGTCACAATATAAACCATTGTCATTTTGTACCCATAGAAAGGCGTCTTTCCCGAAAACTTGAACGATCATCCTCGTGTAAAAGCTCTTCTCCCCGACCTGTGTTCCTTTTTTTATATCGAATAGCGAGATTATCGTTGCCTTAATAGAGCTAATTTATATCTTTAAAAAAAATATTTTTAATACTTTTATATACTCTCAAATATTTTTACCTCTCTATTCTAAATCCATTTTTATAAAATCTAAATATAGAAATAAGTGTTTTATTTGAAGTTAACATCCAATTCCATATAACGGACCAACATGTCAAAACTCCAACTTGTAGATGAACTCTACCACGACTCTCTTCTAGACTACGATGACGTTACCGAACTGGAGAAGGAAGAAGAAGATGCTCTACTTGAAGTGAAAGAAGAAGATGCTCTACTTGGAGAGGAAGAAGAAGATTCTCTACTCGGAGTGAAGAAGGAAGAAGATGCTCTACTCGAAGTAAAGGAAAAGGATGCTCTACTTGGAGTGAAGGAAGAGGATGCTCTACTTGGAGTAAGGGAAGAAAAGAATGAAGTGAAGGAATCACAGACGATAGAAACAGCCCAAGTACAACCGTCTATATTTGACTCCTCATCTATTTATGTAGGCAACGTTAACTACAATGTAAAAAATTTGGACCTCTATCTAGCATTTAATGGATGTGGCCCCATAAAGAGAATAACTTTTCCTGGAGAGACCAATACTGGCCACAAGGCCTACGCCTACATTCAGTTTGGTTCTGAGGAAGCAGCAAAGAAGGCTGTGGCTACAATGAACGGTCAGGTGATGTTCGGCCGAAATCTACGTGTGGACTTCAAGAGGAACAACATCCCCGGACTGAAAAATACCAGTTTAAGTAAGCCAGTAAAACGGTTTGCTCTTCGGTACAAGCCCTACTGAGAACTTTTTCAATAGAAGAGGACACATGGTCTATACTATCACATACTCATCTTCAATCCTTGCTCAATTTCTTAATGTAATTTTTAATTTTCTAATAAATACAATATATTTTCGATATGTTTTAGTTGTCAATGTATAGTTTCAATTTAACATATTGATAGCTAATGATTTGATATAAATGTTCTTTTTACAAAAAGGTATAAGACGCTGCAAATCTATAAAATAAAAAAGAGTTTTAAAAATAGATTCTTATACCTTCTTGTAATTTGTTGAAATCTGCAAACCTGCGATAATGAATAAATGTTCCCTATTAAATAATGCAACAGCTTTCTGGAGAGGAGTTTATTTTCATTGCAATCTCAAGCTGTCGGGCATTACTGGAATTGGCTGTCGAGATAATACCCGGAACCCTAGAAAGACATACTTTCATACATAGCTTTGTTAAGGCACATTAATATGGCTTATAACCGGTTTTTCCAGTTTAACCTCCAATAAGAGACCACCCCCAGGGGAAACTGGGTTTAGACATGTTTATAGACTATGGTCTCTCATGGGATACTACTGTATAACCCAACCTCCAATAAGAGACCAGATTTAGACTATGGTCTCTCAAGGGATACTACTGTATAACCCAACCTCCAATAAGAGACCAGATTTAGGCTATGGTCTCTCATGGGATACTACTGTATAACCCAACCTCCAATAAGAGACCAGATTTAGACTATGGTCTCTCATGGGATACTACTGTATAACCCAACCTCCAATAAGAGACCAGATTTAGACTATGGTCTCTCATGGGATACTACTGTATAACCCAACCTCCAATAAGAGACCAGATTTAGACTATGGTCTCTCATGGGATACTACTGTATAACCCAACCTCCAATAAGAGACCAGATTTAGACTATGGTCTCTCATGGGATACTACTGTATAACCCAACCTCCAATAAGAGACCAGATTTAGACTATGGTCTCTCATGGGATACTACTGTATAACCCAACCTCCAATAAGAGACCAGATTTAGACTATGGTCTCTCATGGGATACTACTGTATAACCCAACCTCCAATAAGAGACCAGATTTAGACTATGGTCTCTCATGGGATACTACTGTATAACCCAACCTCCAATAAGAGACCAGATTTAGACTATGGTCTCTCATGGGATACTACTGTATAACCCAACCTCCAATAAGAGACCAGATTTAGACTATGGTCTCTCATGGGATACTACTGTATAACCCAACCTCCAATAAGAGACCAGATTTAGACTATGGTCTCTCATGGGATACTACTGTATAACCCAACCTCCAATAAGAGACCAGATTTAGACTATGGTCTCTCATGGGATACTACTGTATAACCCAACCTCCAATAAGAGACCAGATTTAGACTATGGTCTCTCATGGGATACTACTGTATAACCCAACCTCCAATAAGAGACCAGATTTAGACTATGGTCTCTCATGGGATACTACTGTATAACCCAACCTCCAATAAGAGACCAGATTTAGACTATGGTCTCTCATGGGATACTACTGTATAACCCAACCTCCAATAAGAGACCAGATTTAGACTATGGTCTCTCATGGGATACTACTGTATAACCCAACCTCCAATAAGAGACCAGATTTAGACTATGGTCTCTCATGGGATACTACTGTATAACCCAACCTCCAATAAGAGACCAACTACAGGAGAGATCGAGTTTGGTCGTTGTCTCTCATGGGAGACTCTACTGTATAATCCAAACTCCAATAAAAGACAATATCCAGGAGAGACCGGAAAAAACACAAACTCCGTATATAAAGGCTCTCTATACTAATATTATAATACACAAATATTAAATGAATTATTTTTACGCTTTGCATTATACATATATAACTACTAGCCGAATGACCCGGGCAACGCCCGTGTTTTAATTTAGACACGTGGACCTGTTGGATCAATAACGCCCGTGTTTTACCCGATTGAATGTTTTTATTCAAATACTATTTGTTACAATTATAAATCGGCGCCTTAAATAAATGCATATATTAGTTAATAACTATAGCCTATGTGCTTTATCTGTCTATGTACTGTTGGCATCCGTAGGCGTCTCTTACTGGGAAAAAGAAAGAGAGGATTCCATTTTGTTATTAACTAATATATGCATTTATTTAAGGAGCGACCCGCTCCAACACAATAGTTGCAAAAACCAAAAAGCGAGTGGGGGGGGGGGGGGCAAAGTGTCTCGCGCAGTGGCGGCGCCATCGTAGCGAACCAATAGGAGAGCGACATTCCAAAAAAAAAAAGCAAACGGTGACAGAGATGAAGAACGCATGACGCTCGTAACTGTATATAGAATATAATTCTATTTCAGTATAAAATACTCCCTACAAATCTCGCCAGCAATAAAGAAAGACAGTTCGTACAGAGAAAAAGTAAACAGACCTTTTAAAGATCATTCAACCAGACAATAACTGTAAGATTACTGTTCTCCAAGCTACCAAGCATGGATCCACCTCAGCAACAATTCTGACTGGGCATGGGTACATCCAGGCGGTCTATATGAAGGTATTGATAGAACACCCAACATTGCTAAAGTGAAGAACAAATTATAGACTACCTCATCTTTACTTACCAAGCTTTCCAAAAGATCCCAGACAGCTTTCCTCCCAGAGTTCACCAATAAACCCAGCATTCTGAAAACTTTTCCAAGAAATATATACATATATATATTTTTTTTTTTTGGCGCCATGTTATTATGTTATGATGCATTAGCGCGCCATCTTTTATCAAAATTCGAAACTATTATAGACGCGTATGATTCTTTTTAAAATAAACAATTTCTACTGTCCTTATTGCAATAGAAAAATTAATGAGGGGGCCTGGCTCATCAGTGGTGAACCCTCCCAGATGTAGATTAAACTGGCGAAAGCATTAGTTTTTCCATTGCAGTAAGAACAGTATAAATTGTTTATTTTAAAAAGAATCATACGCGCCTATAATAGTTTCGAATGTTATTATGTGTGGGAATTGTGGAATATCGATTGCCTTGTGTAAATAAAACCTTAAAAACGACTCAAGTCTGAAGAACAACCCAGATAGTTGACTGCACTGTGTATATTTTTTCCAGGAACCTGATTTTGTCCATATAAATACAGTAAATATGCACTCAAAGCAATAACGCGCCATATCTATATATATATAAATGAATGTTTGTTGGTCCGTTCGTAAGTGATAATCTTCTACATCGCTCAACCCATCGTGATGAAACTTTGGGAAGTTGTTTAGTATACTACCGGGATGGTTTCTGGCTAATTACTCTTTAGAAATAACCTTTCGTTGCATTTTTATTTACAATAAAACGTAAATTCACTCGCAATCAGCGCCCCCTCGCGGCAGGCGTATGGCCTGAAATAGCCTCGCATGAGCGTATTTGTAACGTCAAGCTTAGCCTATAGGTTAGGTACACAGCTTCGTACCCCCACAACCTAGGTTCGAGGCTCAGCGTGGGTGTTTTTTTTTTTTCATTTCTTTTATATTATTGTAGCAAATTTTTAAAAATATTATTTTATTTAAAATGTAGGCTT
This sequence comes from Cordylochernes scorpioides, assembly GCA_030710605.1. NCBI lineage: Eukaryota > Metazoa > Arthropoda > Arachnida > Pseudoscorpiones > Chernetidae > Cordylochernes > Cordylochernes scorpioides. The sequence goes on along the minus strand of CP092863.1, from coordinate 116,763,390 downwards.
TTTAAAATAAAAATTAACATAAACAATTTTTAAATAATATTTATAACAAACCTAGGTTCGAGGCTCAGCGTGGGTGTCTTTTTTTTATTTTCATTTCTTTTATATTATTGTAGCAAAGTCTTTTTTTACAGCATTATTATATTTTAATTGGTTTATTTTAAATATGTTTGTTATGAAGGCTCTATGTAATACTATTTAGAGCACATTTTACATTTTAAACACCTAAGCACCCCTCTTTTTAATATTGTAGCAAAGTATTAAAAGTATTATTTTATTTTAGATGTTTGCCATGAAACTTTGGGATACGTTGCGAGAATATATCTTTATAAGTGAATATTAACTTTACTGTACTGAATAGTTTAGTATAATATTAATTTAACATATTACAACTTAGCCACAGCAACGCGTGGCCGGGTTCGCTAGTATGCATATAAAATTAAAGGATTTAAAAGCACGAATGTTTCTTTTATACATAATACAAACTTCTACTGCCCTTACTGCGATGAAAAAATATATTGGGAGGGCTTGGCTCATCAGTGGTGAACCCTCCCAGCGGTTTCGCCAATTTAATCCACCAGACCGCTTCTCAGAGCTCTAATACTGTATTGGACGATTCTGCTTATATACGCAGCACTGAAGGATGGAATCTCAGAAATGGTTTTCAAGAAAACTATGGACATAAGCTGACAGGACAGTATAATTACATTCAAATATTTGCATCGAGCAATGCTCTTCCGCAAACAATAAAGACAAGGCCAGTCAGGCATAAATTAACACAAAGCAATAACGCGCCATCTATACATATAAAATGAAAGGATTTAAAAGCACGAATGTTTCTTTTATACATAATACAAACTTCTACTGCCCTTACTGCGATGAAAGAATATATTGGGAGGGCTTGGCTCAGTGCTGCGTATATAAGCAGAATCGTCCAATACAGTATTAGAGCTCTGAGAAGCGGTCTGGTGGATTAAATTGGCGAAACCGCTGGGAGGGTTCACCACTGATGAGCCAAGCCCTCCCAATATTTTTTTCATCGCAGTAAGGACAGTATAAGTTTGTATTATGTATAAAATAAACATTCGTGCTTTTAAATCCTTTCATTTTATAAATATGCACTCATGAACAAAACTTTAAAAGTTTCAGATTTTGCTGTCGTCAATTTGTTTTAAGTAGAAAGAGGCTGTTCACACTTGGTTATCTCGTGTATTTTCAATAATGGTCACTGTAATATCTTTCAGAGTTATTGTCTCAATCCCGATATACATGATAAAAAGTGAAAGATAACCAAATGTGAACAAAATAGTCTCTGTCTCCTTTAAAAAAAAAAAAAAAAGACAACCGGTGACGATTAAAGACCTTCCACTTTATTAAGTTTTGTCCATGAGTGTATATAGAGTGGGATCACTCCAGGCTATCTTCTCCTATGTAATTGGAAGTTGTGGTAAAATTAAATTCTAATAGTATTGAGGTTTGCTTGTTTCTATCAACGTGACTATCCGAGTCAACTAAAGTGTATCAAAGAGAGATAAGTAAGAGGCTTACCTAAAACAGACGAATTACCTAAGAATGCAACTGTTTATCTTCTGTCTTGCTACTGCATTCCGAAATAAAGGACTCTGTCATAAATCTTGTCTCCTTCTGGAACGAACAAATTATCATATTTACATGTGATGATGATGATTATAACACAGAACTGGTCAATGGTCAAACTTGTTTTAGGCATTTTTCACTGAATTTATAACATAAAACACAAATTGTACCATATCACATAATTAATTTTTACCCTAAGTTTATTTTTGGGCGAATAGAGCATATAAAACTACTTCATCCAACTATGTCCATATTTTAGAAAATATCCCCCTTCTCACAGACCATATTGAATCTAAAATTATCAAATACATCTATCCCCCGATTTACACGGTAGATATGTTCCTGAGAAAAACGTGTAAATCGAAAATTAAAATTTTTCAAGTCAAAACCGTGTAAATCGAAAAGCTTGCGGAAAATGCACAATTTTGCTATTTAACAGTTGTGATTTTTTTCAATATTTTTAGGTGTACACAGAAATAAAAATATAATGCATTGACAGGTTAAAATATGTAATATATTACGGAAACACTGTTTTTATATAAATACAATACACCTATCCCCCGATTTACACGGTACTTGTTTTACACGTTTTCGCTTTTAACACGGTTTTCCAAATAAGTTTTTTTTTTTTGTTTTTGTTTTTATCGCAATTTTTATTGCGGGAAAAAATGCGGGAAATTTTGGAGGGAAATGATGGCAATTTACCAAATAGGTTTAATTAAAATAAAAAATTAAAACATTTTAATTTAAATAAAAATTATAATATAAAATATTTAAAAAAAAAAGTTTTTAATCTTCCCTCCAAAATTTCCCGCATTTTTTCCATCTGAATTTTACTTTAATCACAGCCAAATTAACATATATTTTTAAAAAATTATAGGCTTATAATACAAGTATCAGAGTCATGCACAATTCTGTTACCGTTTGCTTTTGGTTGAGTGGTAGAATGCTCGCCTGCCACGCGGGCGCCCCGGGTTCGATTCCTGGCCGATGCATTTTTTTTTTTTTTTTTGCAATTTTTAAAACTCATTTTTATTATTAAAATATATGTGCTTTTCCTGTCTATGTACAGATTTATGGTCTATGTACACAAGTATACAAGTATGTATACAAGTTATTTGCAAATTGCGTTGCAAATTTGCCCTTTCGCTCGCAAGCAGCGCCTATAGCGGTGAAGATGGGAGGTAATATCAGCTGACCTAATGGACATGTAAAACGTGTTTTAACAGGACATAGAGAAAAACCTGGAAAAGATATTTTTCGCATTTTTAGTCAAGAAAAATAAATTGACAGGTTCTGGGAAAAAGTAGTTGTTTTTTATTCAGAAAATGATGATGACAATATTGCTGTATCATATTTGATTATCAGATACAAAATTATACCCGGAAAAATTCCAAAAAGCAGAGACCACGGGTGAAGCCAGTTCATTTTTAGTGTGCAGGAACAAAATTCTAACAGAAAAACATTCATTCGAGCAGAAGACACAAACCCGATCATCTCTTTATAAAAATATCGCTTCTCAGACACAAAGTTTGGAGCGGGACGTTTCACAAGAATGACATCCACGGCGCCAATTTATAATTGTAACGAATAGTAATTGAATAAAAGCATTTAATCGGGTAAAACCCGGGCGTTGCCCGGGTCATTCGGCTAGTAGGCTTATAATGAAGAAAGAAGTTAAAAGAAAAGTTATTTCTTTAGAAACTAAAATCGAAATTTTGGATCGCTTACGAAAGGGAGATAGAGTAGTAGATGTTCCAAAATCATATAGCATGAACGAAGCTACAATAAGAACCATTAGAACAAATTAAAACACAATTAGAAAGAGTGTTGCAGCTGGCAATACAACGAGTATGAGCACAACATCATACACCAGAAATATCGCAATGGAAAAAATGGAGCAAGCGTTAATGCTTTGGATAGAAGATCAAACACAAAAAAGAGTACCCATTGATACGGGCGCTATAACAAATGAAGCATTACGAATTTACGAAAAAAATTGTAGAGCAATTGCCATCTTCTTCTTCAACTGAAAAGAAGCCAAATTTTTTGGCAAGTCATGGCTGGTTTGAAAGATTTAAAATAAGACATTCTTTACACAGAGCTTAAAATTAAAAGGTGAACTGGCTTCTGGCGACGTAGATGCAGCCCAAGAATATCCAGCAAATTTTGTAGAAATTAAAACTACAATTCATACACCCCTGATCAGGTTTTCAATGCTGATGAGTCAGGGTTATTCTGGAAAAAAAATTCTGAAAGGACTTATATCTCAAAATTTTTTAAATCGGCTAGTGGTCATAAAGCAGCAAAAGATCGCATAACAATTCTTTTGTGTAGCAATGCTTCAGGAGATTATATTATGAAACCATTAGTGATTAACAAATCAAAAATGCCCCGTGTCTTTAAAGGAGTAAACATCAATAATCTTCCCGTTTATTGGAGGGCTAATAAGAAAGCGTGGGTTACTGCTGCAATGTTTACTGAATGGTTTCATGAATGTTTTTATCCCAGATGCCAAAAAATATTTAAGTTCAAAGGGATTGCCTTTTAAAGTGCTTTTGTTAATTGACAATACGCCGGGTCACCCACAAGATCTAGAATATGAGAACGTTAAAGTAAAATTTTTACCAAAAAATACAACTTCATTATTACAACCATTGGACCAAGGCATAATTTCTACTTTTAAAGCTTTGTACATAAAACGAGCCTTTACATATATTTTGGAATAAATGGAGAACAATGAATCTTTAACAGTTATTAGTGCTTGGAAAAATTTCACGATGTTAGACTGTGTGAAGCATATCGCCTTATCATACACTGCGATTAAGCAAACAACGCTCAATAGCTGTTGGAAAAAATTGTGGCCAAATGTAGTCAAAAAGTAACATTCCATTTCAACGTTAAATGAATATTCGCAGATAGTACAGATGGCGCATTCATTGGGCGGAGAAGGTTTTGATGATTTTACTGATGGTGATATCGCAGAGTTAATGGCTGATAAAGAACTAAGTGAGGATGATTTAGTTACCTTAGTTTGCGAAAGTGAGTCTGACAAATCTGACGAAGAGGAATTAGTACCAGTAACATTCACTGCTAAATTCATCCGCGAAGGACTCGCATTGGGAAGAAAGCTGGGTAATCCTTTTATGCAAAACTAGACGAATGGCCCGGGCAACGCCCGGGTTTTACCCGAGTGCGTATATATTTTAAAAACGTTTCAATTCAAATACTATTCGTTACAATTATAAATTGGCGCCATGGATGTCACTCTTGTGAAACGTCCCGTTCCAAACTGTGTGTTTTAAAAATGTTTTAATTAAAATACTATTCGTTACAATTATAAATTGGCGCCGTGGATGTCTCTCTTGTGAAACGTCCCGCCCCAAACTGTGTGTGTCTTGAAAATATAAAAATAAAAATGTGAATTTTCATAAAGATTTCATCATGTCGATTTTTTTTTTTTGCATTTCACCTACTAAATCGATAGAGATAATTACATTTGCAACATGAACTTAGGTATATTGACTAAATAGAAAACTGCATAGTAATAAAGATCATTTTTTAAAGGCACCATATCGTTTTTTTTTTAATAAAATCGAAACAAAAATTAACGATAAATAACGATAATTGCCTTAAAAAGAAATTGCCTTAAAAAAAGAAACATTCGCGGTGATTTTGTCTTGCATTCGTTTATACAATTATTATATACGAATGACCCGGGCAACGCCCGGGTTTTACCCGATTAAATGCTTTTATTCAAATACTATTCGTTACAATTATAAATTGGCGCCGTGGATGTCATTCTTGTATAATATAGAAATGAGTTTTAAAAATTGTAAAAAAAAAAAAAATGCATCGGCCGGGAATCGAATCCGGGCCGCCCGCGTGGCAGGCGAGCATTCTACCACTGAACCACCGATGGTTATGAAAATTCCCATCCGTGAGCTTCAGACAGACAAACAGACAGAATAAGGCAAATATATTATAGATGACACAAACGTTGAAAGGGCTTTACGATTCCAACGTGACATAAATCGCTGCTTGGCTCAATATGAAGAAGTTTACAAAGATCTTACAAAAAATTCGAAGCAATTGTTAATAACCGATTTTATTACCATCTCTCATAATGTTAATATTTCTGCTTCAAACATCGAATCGGCATAAATAACCTCAAGTGATGAAAGTGAATTCGAACCTTCGATTCCGAAAAAAAAGAATGAGAGTAATTTCTGACAGTGATGAAGGAAAATAAAACACCTTTGGTTTTATTTTTTGTTCTTCTGTTTATGTATGTATTGTATTTATATAAAAAAAACAGTGTTTCCATAATATACATATTTTAACCTGTCAATGCATTTTATTTTTATTTCTGTGTACACCTAAAAATATTGAAAAAAATCACAACTGTTAAATAGCAAAATTATGCATTTTCTGCAAGCTTTTCGATTTACACGGTTTTGACTTGAAAATTTTTAATTTTCGATTTACACGTTTTTCTCAGGAACGTATCTACCGTGTAAATCGGGGGATGGGTGTATAGTAAACTTTTAACCCATAAAAATAATTTTAGTAAAAACTTTATAATGTTGCCTCAAAATATTAAAAAGTAAAGTTTTTACAACAATATTTGAAAATTATATTATTAAATCTTCGTCTTGAAGGTGCAGCAGGCTTTGTCAAAACCGAAACTTATCTCAGTAACCGCAGTGGAGCGCTGGTTGCGAGTGAAATTGTCAAATTTATGAATACCTCCAAGGATATTCGAGATAGAAACCTTAAAATTCAACCGTAAGTCTTTCCATATTCACCTATATATACTAAAATTAGTTACGTATTGAGGGCATGCATAGCCAACAAACATATATACATACATACATACATACATTGACTTATACATATATATTGTCGCGGAGATAAATAAATCAAAGGCAAGTTTGGGGATAATTAATTTATTATAAGGGGTATTTATAGGGAGAGAGAGAAAGTACAACTTACCCCCAGTTAAAGCTAATCCTCAATGAACGACGTCAGCTCCCCCCGCCGACCAGATTCCGAGAAACCCCTCACACCCGGTGTCCAGGGATGATTGACAGGCGTCCTATGGGGCCTCTCGTGGTTGGAGCCGTTGAGCCGCTTGACATTACCCCCTCCTTAGAGAAAACAGCGACCCGCTGATTAGCTTGTCTCAGCCCTTGTTCTGGAAGGAAATCTATCACGGCTGGTGTTCCCTAGCAGAATAGAATGTTGTTCTTCAGGGTCCAGGTAGGGCTTCATCCGAATGACATGGACGATATCCTTGGCTTTCCGTGATCGGGGAGAGGGGTCCACGGGCTCTACTTCATACGTAACTTTTGAAAGCTTCTTGGTCACCTTGTAGGTGACCGAAGTATCTCTTCAGTAGCTTTTCTGATAGTCCTACTTTTCGGATGGGAGTAAAAACCCACACAAGATCATCCTTCTGGTAATAGACTGGAGTATGTTTCTGGTCGTATAGTCTACTGTCTTTCGCCTGTGATTGTAGAAGGCGTGATCGGGAGAGTTGACGCGCTTCCTCAGCTCTGGTCACAAGTTCTCCAACGTAGTCGTCAGAGATCTCATCTGGTAGGTAGGGTAGTACGGCATCGATGTAGGTCTCGGCCTCGCGGGCGTGGACAAGAAAGAACGGGGTGTAGCCGGTCGCCTCCTGTTTAGTAGTGTTGTAAGCAAAAGTTACATAGGGCAAAATTTGGTCCCAGTCCTTCTGCTCAACACCTCTGTACATGGACAACATGTCTCCCAGAGTTTTGTTGAACCTTTCAGTCAGGCCGTTGGTCTGGGGATGGTAGGCCGTTGTAAATCTGTGCACAATTCCGCACAGAGCATTGATCTCTTTTATTACTTGAGAAATGAAATTTCTGCCCCGATCTGTTATCATTTCTCTAGGAGCTCCATGCTTCAAGATGACGTTTTCAACCAGGAACTTAGCTGTTTCGATTGCTCCTCCGTCTGGGATCGCTTTCGTTATGGCATACCTTGTCATATAATCGGTGCACACAATGATCCAACGGTTTCCATCTTTAGAAACTGGAAATCTTCCAAGGAGATCAACCCCGACTTTATAGAATGGCTTTTCTACAGGTGTTATGGATACAAGTTGTTCAGCCGGACGTCGAGGTAATTTCTTCCTTCGTTGACACTCCCAACAATGGCTTACATATTGGCGAACAGCTCTATAAAGGCCAGGCCAATAGAAAATTTTCTTGACTTTGTCATACGTCCGGGCGAACCCCAAATGCCCAGCTGTAGGATCATCATGTAAATCTGCCCTAACTTCCGATCTTAAGTGCTTAGGGATCATCATAAGCCAGGGTCTTCCAGTTGTGCTATAGTTTTTCTTGTATAAGATGCCTTCGATAATGCTGAATTCCTTTCTGGTGTAGCCCGAGTTTAAATCATCGATTATTTTAGCTAAATCCGTTGGTTAGTGACATCACAGCACTTGGTTGATCGTTCTCAAGCGGGCTCCTTGACAGACAATCGGCATCCTTATGTTTGCGTCCGCTCTTGTAGATAACGGTCACGTCAAATTCTTGCAACTTCAGCGCCCATCTTGCCAAACGGTCAGAAGGATCTTTCTGCCATACCAACCAACATAGAGAATGATGGTCAGTGACAACCGTGAATAATCGACCAAACAAATATGGGCGGAATTTGCTAATAGACCAGACTACAGCAAGGCGTTCTTTTTCCGTTGTAGAATAGTTATTTCAGCCTTTGTCAAGCTTCTAGATGCATAAGCTATAGGCCGCTCCTTTCCTCCTTGTATTTGTAGAAGAACAGCTCCAATACCATGTCCGCTTGCATCCGTGTGTAGATGGGTATCAGCGGATTCATCAAAGTGTCCCAAGGCAGGCGCTGAAATTAGAGCTGTTTTAAGGACTTCAAACGCTTTCTCTTGAGCTGCATCCCAATAGAATTGTTTTTCAGTCTTCAGTAGGTCATGCAAAGATCTAGCTTTGTCGGCAAAGTTCTCAATAAATCTTCGGTAATAGGAACATAATCCAAGAAAGCTCCTCAGTTCAGAGATATTCCTTGGCCTCGGAAATTTAGAGACGGCTTCAACTATATCTGGATGAATTCCATTGGCGTCAACAAGGTGTCCCAAAATCTTTATCCTCCTTGATCCAAAAAGACACTTTTTGTGGTTCAAGCTTAGTCCAGCTTTCTGGATGCAGCTTAATACAAGTTGTAGACGACGTAGATGTTCCTCAAAGGTAGGTGCGTAAACTACGATGTCGTCCAGGTAGCAAAGGCACATGTTCCATTTAAGACTGCCCAGAACACTATCTATCATCCTTTCAAACGTTGCTGGAGCGTTGCAAAGACCGAAAGGCATTACTTGGAATTCATACAGCCCATCTGGAGTGATGAAAGCAGTTTTCTCCCTTTCTTTTTCGTCCACTTCAATCTGCCAATACCCGGACCGAAGATCCATCGTGGAGAAGTAACTAGAGCCGGCTAAACTGTCCAAGGCATCGTCAATGCGTGGCAGCGGGTAAACATCTTTTTTTGTTATCTTATTTAATCGACGGTAATCTACGCAGAATCTCCAGGTCCCGTCTTTCTTTCGAACTAGAATAACTGGAGATGACCAAGGACTTTCAGAGGGCTTCACGATGTGATTTTCAATCATCTTGTTCACTTCATCTTGAATTAGTCGTCGTTTACTTGGTGCTACTCTATAGGGCCGCTGTTTGATAGGAGAGTGGTCTCCTATGTTTATCTTGTGCTTCACAGTACTGGTGGGCTTAATAGGAGTACTCCCAAAGTCAAATATGTCAATAAACTCGTCAAGGCATGAAACAAGCTGTAACCCTTGAATTTCAGACAGCCCTGGATCTAGAGTAAGGTTTATCTTCTGTGACCATTCACGTGACTTTAGCTGCGTTTCTTGTAACTTATCGCTGAATTCAATAAGACTGCAGATATTCCCATTCTCATAACTTTCCATGGTGCACATATTCATTAATGAGATTGACGAAATTTCTCTTAATGAATTGTAAAAATCTATAAAACGAAGAGAAAAATTATTTTATTAAAATGCATAGGCTACTAGCTTTCGGGCTCCAAGCCCTTCCACAGGTACCTGTGGAAGGGCTTGGAGCCCGAAAGCTAGTAGCCTATGCATTTTAATAAAATAATTTTTCTCTTCGTTTTATAGATTTGCACATATTCATTCCTGATGGAATCAGTTGCGGCCAAGACGCTCCATTCGCCACCCAAATGCTACCTCGGCCGTGTCGAAATGTAACCAATGAGTTTGGTATAAGAACTTCCTTTCTTAATAATAAGTCCTTAGAAGTTGAGACTAAAACATCTCTAACACCACATATTTCTTCGTTTATCACACTTATCTTCTTTATTGATTTAGGCGGGATGACAAAGTCGTCGGAAGCAAACAACCTCTGGTTTTCCTCCTCTCGAGATTCCAGGACGGAGGTTTCCCCGAGATGGAGTTCATTTCTGCCACAATCAATGACGGCCTCGGTGGCCTTGAAGAAGTCCCATCCAAATATGATGTCATGGCTGCATTCCACCATAACAACCAATTCAAATGAGATATTCAGACCATTAACTTCTATGTTCAGGACACATTTTCCTAGGGTCTCTATTAAATTTTTGTTTGCGGCTTTAAGAATGGGACCTGGTTCTTTGAAAAGAGGTGTCTTTAGTTCGCGTCTAAATTTGTCTGAGATAACAGAAAAGTCGGCTCCTGAATCCACCAATGGTTTAATTTTGCGTCCATTTATTTCGACCATAACAAAATTTTCTTTTAATTTAGCGGCGATATACCCTGGAGGATTTTCCTCAATGGCGACCTCACCCCCGTTAGAAGCCGCTCCACTTAGTTTTTCACATTCTGAGGCTTGGGAGAACGGCTGAAACGACGGGCTGGCGACTGGGATTGTCTTCGGGCTAGCGACCTTGCGCGGCTTGGATGTGGGGAAGAGCTCCGGTAGAAGTACGTCGAGGTTTGGGGCGTTACATAGTCGTCGTCGGCGTCATATCTCGGGGGTCGACTCGAAAATCCAACATTTCTTCCTTCTCCGCCATTCCTTGACCTGGCTTCAGCGAAGACCTGCCGTCGTTCCCTACAATAACGGACGACATGTCCGGGTCGTCCGCAGTGGAAGCAGATAGGATTGTCGTCGTAGGTTCTCCAATGTTCCGTCTTCCTGGGTTGGGTTGGCCGGTCGATATTATAATAGGGCGTTCGTGGTTGTTGTTGTACCACGTTGACTTGTGGTGTGGTAGGTTGTAGAGCACGGCTGACATCTTCCCTCACAGTCTGTTCCAGGGCGTTCACCTCTCGGAGCGGATTGATCACTTCAGGTGCTGAGAAAACCTTTTGTATCTCTCCTCTAACGATGCGGCGAATTAAGCCGGCCAAGTCGTCTGAGTCGTCAACACACGAAATGGGCATTACGTTTGACAACCTGGCGAATTTCGTACGGCCGATCCTGCGCTGCTTGACGGTTGTCAGATGACGGCAAAACTTCAGGATCTCATCTACTGTCTGTATGTCTTTCGCCACCAATACCTGGTATGTGTCCTCCGAAATTCCCTTTATAATGTGTGCAACTATCTCACCTTCTTCCATGCGAGGGTTCACCTGGTGGCAGAGACTAAGAATCTCCTGGATGTATGACTCGCTGGATTCCTCGGCCTTCTGTGCTCTTGACTTCAGAACTTCCTCGGCGCGTCGAGCAGAATCCTCCTGCAGTCCGAACACACCGCGGAATGCGTCTTCAAAGCTTCTCCACGAGTTGAGTGATTCTTCGTTATTATTAAACCACCTTCCAGCAGTTCCGTTCAAGTAAAATACGACGTTGACAAGCTTCATGGTCTCGTCCCATCTGTTGTACTTCGACACTCTCTCGTACTCTTTCAACCACTGTTCAGGGTTTATATTTCCATCTCCAGAAAAGGTAGAAGGATCTCGTTGGCGCTGACAAGGGAGGTAGGATCCGCTAACAGTAGGTCTGTGGTCGTCTTCCATTTCTATTCGTTGTGGCAAAGGTTGAAGAATTGGTTCACGTCCCTGTAGACGTCGACTTCTTCGAAGTTCCGTCACGCTACCCAGCGTCTCCATCAAAATATGTCGCGGAGATAAATAAAGCAAAGGCAAGTTTGGGGATAATTAATTTATTATAAGGGGTATTTATAGGGGGAGCGAGAAAGTACAACTTACCCCCAGTTAAAGCTAATCCTCAATGAACGACGTCAGCTCCCCCCGCCGACCAGATTCCGAGAAACCCCTCACACCCGGTGTCCAGGGATGATTGACAGGCGTCCCATGGGGCCTCTCGTGGTTGGAGCCGCTTGACAATATAATGATTCTTATACAAATTACCTCTTTTAATTTTGAATCAATGAGAGCTTTGAAAACTTTAATAAAACCGGGTAGTTGACGATCTAAGGATATACGCCAGAAGTCTGGATGTATTATTTATATGGTACAACTACAATATATGCCACAAATAGGGTATAGATATAAGTGTTTCTTAGTTTAAAATATATTCAATATAAGAAAAACAAGTTAGTTTTAAAACATACAAACCATTTCAACTACTTTATATATTAAAAAAGAAAATTCAGGATACAAACTAAATTTTCAAAAATGTGTGTGGATGATCAAGTTTTATTTAAATTTAGAAAAATATATTTATGTAAAGCATCTATATTTATTATCCTTGCTTTTTGAAAAAATTATTTTCAATTCTACCATCCCAGCCTTTCTTTGAAATCAGCGCTCTCTTGAATGCTTTGGAGTAATTCCTCTTGGGTTTGGGGTTTAAGATATTCTTGATAGTTTTCAAACCAAACTTGAGGTTAGAATCAATAATTAGGATAATATCCATCATTTTCGTTATTAACCAAATGCAGGCGCATTGAAACCAGCCGACAATCTTGTTTTTTTGCTTATCAACTTTTTCAACTTTGGCTTGTTTCTTCTTAATTTCGCCGATACCATCTTTTTCCACGGGTTTCAATATTTCTGAAGAATTCTTCTCAATATCTTCAGTTTTATTATTCTGTTGTTTGCCTCCTTTTATGTTATTTCTCTTATTTTTGACCGGCTGAAGGTTTTCTAGATTTTGAATCTCTGGTTTTTGCTTTTCAATTTCTTCGATGGAATCATCTATAGACTCCGTGGTTTCTGATGAAATCTCCTTGGGCAAGTATTCAATGGTAGCTTTCGGATTGAAATATTTATTTTTCTTATTTTTATTCTTATTTTTATTCATATTTCTCATTGTAAAATGTTTACCTCTTTCAATCTTAGGTTCTTGTAAATGGAAAATGTAATTATTCGTATTTTAAAACCGACAAGAAAAAAAAAAACAAAGAGCAAAGTTCAAATTTGTTTTAAAAAATGCTTTCATCATCGTTTGCAAAAAAAAAAAGAAAAGATTTTTCACATAAATAAATAAAAAATTGAAATTTTTTTTTTAAATAATAAATTTTAAAATATAATTTTTTTTTATTTTATAATTTTAAAAATATTTATATTCTTTACTTTAAAAAGGGCACATATTATAAAATACATTTATATAAAAAAGGCCGTACCTGGATCTGTGAAAGAAAAAAACGATTTTTTTTCTCAAAATATTTCTAGGGATTGCTCTCCCATTACCAATTTATTGTACAATGATAAAGAGGGAGCAATTTCTCGAAATATTTTGTGAAAAATGTATTTTCTCTTTCGCAGATCCAGGTACGCCTTTTTTTTATATAAATATATTTAATGGATAATATTTTGACTCAAATAAATATATTTGATGGAAAATTTGCCGAGAGGAAATTGATCCATAGAAGCACAGGGCACCTCTCCAGTCAAAACCTGGCGCCATCTATTGACCGTCGCCGCAAACTAGCGGCCTCGGGTCGGTCTCTTGCCAGCAAAACACCTCTTTGGTAGATTGTGAAGATTCCATTAGATCCTGTGTCCGCCCTAGACTGACGAGGGCCATTAGCCCGAAACCATGGTCTCTAGGTGGACGCTTCTCAGTTTGCCAAAGCTGGTGTTGTGGCTTTGTCACCGACCCGAGGCCACTAGTTTGCGGCGACGGTCAATAGATGACGTCAGGTTTTGACGTTTATTTTGACGGGAGAGGCGTCCTGTGCTTCTATGTATGAATATATTTGTATAAAAAATTCCAAATATGTATATCCCAAACATTTTTACATATTTGTAGTTATAAATACTCAAAAAATAATATATATAGTAAAACAACACACTTCCTATGAACATCCACCTTTCTAAGTGACCCACTTTGGTAAATAAAAATTTGTCATAATTTGCATAATACCCAAGATGTATAATTTCTTTTCACCAAAATAAGTATGTTAAACTGTAAATATGTTAAGCTTGTGTTAAAATGTAAATACAAATTCATCCATCTATAAATACACTGTACAAAATAAACGTGGGAGCCAGCGCGGGCGAATGCTACGGCACGCCGCGTGTTCACTTGGCTGGAATTCTTTTTGAAGCTTACATTACATAACGGTTGCACCCTTCCATTCGATCACGACATATATATATTTATAACATACTAGCGGACGTACCCGGCTTCGCCCGAGGTTTTACCCGAGTAAAGGTTTGTCTAACGAACATTTGTTAAAACAATTCTCTATAAACTTATAAAAAAAAGATATATTTTGATAATTTGAAACTCGTATATTTGAATCTCTCGTTAAAATGAACATTTTTTCCCGGTCCCTGTGTGCCGTGTCATCCTGAATTTTGTCTTTCATAATTTTCTACATTACAAAATCATCGTTTTATCTAGTGAACATATTTTCCCGGTCCCTTGAAAAATACTCGATAAGTTGAATAAAGTCATGGTCGTGAATCTCTCGATAAAGTGATTATTTTTTCCCGGTCCCTGTGTGCCGTGTCATCCTGAATTTTGTCTTTCCTAATTTTCTACATTACAAAATCATCGTTTTATTCCCGGTCCCTTGAAAAATACTCGATAAGTTGAATAAAATCATGGTCGTTTATGGAAGATGGACGTAGTTCCCGGAGGTCACCCGCCCCCCGCGCGCCAGGACCTCTTGATCATTCTGATTGGCCGGTGGCCGGACGGGGGGGGGGGCTCTTGATCCCTTTGATTGGTCGGTGGGAACTTGGACTGTCCAACCAACTGGCCGGCGGCCGGACGGTGGGGGGGCAGATTTCCGTTGCAAGATGGCGCTGCTTGCGAGTTAAAGCTACAAATCTGCAAATAACTCTAAGGATATTCAAGATATTCAAGAAATTATTTTTCGTAAACCTTTCCGGAGATACGCCTAATAATATCCCAAAATTTCACGGCGATTGGATGTATGGTTTTTGAATCCATAGAGGACACACACACACACAGACATTCAATTTTATATATATAGACTAGCGGACGTACCCGGCTTCGCCCGGGTTTTACCCGAGTAAAGGTTTGTCTAACGAATCTCTCGATAAAGTGAACATTTTCCCGGTCCCTTTAAAAATACTCGATAAGTTGAATAAAATCAATATTAATTGGTTCCCTCGGTAATTGGAAGTTAAAGGAATAGTATCTTGCCTTGGAATTGTATCATTATTCTTGTCTCAAATTAATTGCCGTGTCATCCTGAATTTTGTCTTTCCTAATTTTCTACATTATAAAATCATCGTATCATCATGATAATATTTAGAGCAGATTGTTGAATTATAACAGATAAATTAGAATATTTATCTTGATTATTTTTAAGTGAAAAGTTATTTCAAATATTTTATTTGCTAGAAACCTTCCCAGTACTATACTAAATAACTTCCCGAAATTTCATGGCGTTCCAATGAGCGGTTTGGTCAGGCATAAAGGACAGACAGACACACATACACATACATTCATTTATATATACAGGGTGTACCAGGTAAATTGGGACTAACTTTGACAGTCCATAAAACAAAAACTACTTGAGATTAAAAACTTGTTTTTTTTTTTTCATTACGTAGCCATATTCATGTAAAATGCAACAGTACATGTGTGCGCAGTGTAGTGATGAAGAGTAACCGAGAATTTGAAAATCGAGCTGCCATCATCGTTGCTCTGCGCGCCGGAAGGAGCCCCAAAGAGATAGTGGATTTTATTAAGTTGCCCAAAACCACTATTTATCGTGTCAAGAAGCAGTTTGATGAGGCCGACAGTAACAAAGAGGGGATAGCTACAAGGAAAAAGCACTCGCGTCGATCGGACAGGGTAAGAGGCGAAGAATTTGTCAAAAATGTCAAGGAGAAGATTGATGGAAACCCTGGGAAGAGCATGAGGGCCATAGCCAAGGAAATGGACGTTGGCTCTATGACAATTGTCAGAACTATCCATGAGGACCTTGGTCTCAAGTCTTATGCCCTTCGGAAAGGTCAGTTGCTGACTGAGAATATGAAGAATAACAGAAAAGGAAAGGCTGCTGCCCTCCTCAACAACCTGAAACACGACTCTTTTGGCATGCTAAGGTTCTTCTCTGACGAAAAGAACTTTGACGTGGACCAAAAGGAAAATCCCAGGAATGATCGCTGGATCTGTAAAGACCCCTCAGAGATACCTGTCGTGATGCACACGAAATTTCCTGCCTCCGTAATGGTCCTTGGCGTTATCAGCAGTGAAGGTGATGTCATGCCTCCCCATTTCTTTGAGAAGGGCCTTAGGATGAACGCTGACACCTACATCAATGTTCTGGAGACCGTTGTGAAGCCTTGGATGGACATGGTGGCCGCAGGAAGGAAGTATGTCTTCCAACAGGACTCAGCTCCAGCCCATAAGGCAAAAAAGACACAATCGTGGCTGACACTTAACGTCCCTAGTCACTGGGGTCCTGATATTTGGCCCCCTAATTCTCCAGATTGCAATCCCCTCGACTACTATGTATGGGGCGTTGTTGAGAGAGATGTCAACAAAGCTCCTCATACCACCATCCAGTCTGTCAAGAAAGCAGTTCACACGGTGATGACCCAAATGGACAAGGTCATCGTCGCCAAGGCCTGTGCTTCATTCCGCACTCGCCTCGAGACTGTTGTAGCTAATAATGGAAACTACATTGAATAAATAAAAACTATATCCTTTTATCTACTACTGTGTCAAATTTCATTCGGATATTTTAATTTTTACTTGCAAAAAATTTCAGTTTAAATACCATTGTTGAAATTCCCAATTTTCCTTCATACTGAAAGTACATCAATAATAAATATTAGAAGTGCCCTAGAATAGCAATACAGAAGTAACACATAAACTACAGGCAAAAAGTGTGTGTGATGGCAAAAAGTGTTTAGGTATTTGATTTAATTAATATAGTTGATATATAATAATATATTAAATATGGCATATCCTGACCAGGAGCACAAGTGCTTTACAGAAGGCAGAGCGCCATCTGGTGGAACAGAAATCAACTAATCATTGATTTAGCCTGTTCCCTGATATTTGGCCAACCCAATTTCTTGATAAATCAAGAAAAGCCATCCACGAACGCGTTTCGCGCTTTTGGCGCTCGTCAGCGTGGAGTAGGCTGAACCACTGCGACCAAAAAATAATTTTTGGTCCCAATGGCTTCTTGAAAAACCAAGAAATGGGTATTTAAGGCCAAACTTGCGTAAATACGCTTAGCACATGAAAAAACGAAAGAAAAAAATAAAAGATAAAAAGATCAGGTATTGAAATCAATATTAAATATGGCATATCCTGACCAGGAGCACAAGTGCTTTACAGAAGGCAGAGCGCCATCTGGTGGAACAGAAATCAACTAATCATTGATTTAGCCTGTTCCCTGATATTTGGCCAACCCAATTTCTTGATAAATCAAGAAAAGCCATCCACGAACGCGTTTCGCGCTTTTGGCGCTCGTCAGCGTGGAGTAGGCTGAACCACTGCGACCAAAAAATAATTTTTGTCCTGACCAGGACTCTGACTTTGACCAGGCGCTCTGCCTTCTGTAAAGCACTTGTGCTCCTGGTCAGGACAAAAATTATTTTTTGGTCGCAGTGGTTCAGCCTACTCCACGCTGACGAGCGCCAAAAGCGCGAAACGCGTTCGTGGATGGCTTTTCTTGATTTATCAAGAAATTGGGTTGGCCAAATATCAGGGAACAGGCTAAATCAATGATTAGTTGATTTCTGTTCCACCAGATGGCGCTCTGCCTTCTGTAAAGCACTTGTGCTCCTGGTCAGGATATGCCATATTTAATATTGATTTCAATACCTGATCTTTTTATCTTTTATTTTTTTCTTTCGATTTTTCATGTGCTAAGCGTATTTACGCAAGTTTGGCCTTAAATACCCATTTCTTGGTTTTTCAAGAAGCCATTGGGACCAAAAATTATTTTTTGGTCGCAGTGGTTCAGCCTACTCCACGCTGACGAGCGCCAAAAGCGCGAAACGCGTTCGTGGATGGCTTTTCTTGATTTATCAAGAAATTGGGTTGGCCAAATATCAGGGAACAGGCTAAATCAATGATTAGTTGATTTCTGTTCCACCAGATGGCGCTCTGCCTTCTGTAAAGCACTTGTGCTCCTGGTCAGGATATGCCATATTTAATATTGATTTCAATACCTGATCTTTTTATCTTTTATTTTTTTCTTTCGTTTTTTCATATAATAATATATATATGGTAATTTAAAACAACAACCTCATATTGTGTAGATAACTTATAACAAGATTGTCATGTTGTATATAGAGACACATCTATAAATAATTATGCGCATGATTAATCTGTGTCATTGCATCACCTATGTAATGTAATTTGTACAAAGTGGATAAATAAATAAAATCTGTAATAGATTTAATAGTTGAGCTAAAGCAGAGATCGAGCATAGAATTGCCAAAACAACAGAGTCTAAAGATGGGAGTCATAAATCAGGTAGATTCACAGTTCCCACGACAGGCCACCCACACTGTCACATGTGGTGGAATGCAGAGACCCCTCTCACACCTGGACAGGTAAAGGCGCCCTTTCTCAAACGCCCCTGTCACATAAGGTCACCCCGTCTTTAACCTATAAATCATCACCTTACAGTGGCTTGACAGCTCAGTACAGTTCAGTCAGTTGAGTTTAGTTCACCCTTAGCGTCCAGCTTTCCACTCTGCCTCGACCACGACTGCCTGTATTTTGTGAGAACTTTTAAAGGTCTTCCAAGGTGCAGAGAGGTACTGGAAAACTCTACATCCTGACTGTTCCTCTTGGTCAACACAGTACAACAAGAGCTACCAGGACTTCAACAATTATTTCAGTAGTCGACAGGATCTCTACAAAAGCTACTGGAATTCTCATCTCATTACATGAGTCGACAGGATACTACAACTCGACATCAAACTCAACAAATCATTACATATATATATATATTACTAGCGGATGTGTACCCGGCTTCGCCCGGGTTTTATCCGAGTGGAAGTTTGCCTAATGAATATTATATATTATGAAGTATAATAAACAATGCTAAAGATTAGTTTTAATTATTAATCAAGATTGTGTGTGAATATGTGAGAAAGATGTAATATCGTTGTTGTTTTCTTGGCCGACTGTTCTACATATGGTGTTATCTTAAAATTGCTTGTTTTGAATATTTTTTTAGATTGAGTTGAATGAATTGCTGAATTTTTTTTTGTATTTATATATAAATAAAATTACCTCTGTTGAATTTTTTTTGTATTTTATCGATAACAGCAAAGTTATGTATTTTAAAGTTAGGAAAAATATTTTGATGTTAAGCAAAACCTGCTCCATCTCGTTTTACATAAATGTTGAAAATTTGGTCGAAATTGATGCATTGTAACGAAAGTTTTTAGCGAACACCACTTATGAAATTTCCATTTATATAGAAGATATAATATAAATGAGTTTTAAAAAGTGTTTAAAAAAATGCATCGGCCGGGAATCGAACCCTGGCCGCCCGCGTGGCAGGCGAGCATTCTACCACTGAACCACCGATGCTTTAAAAAAATCAAATTCATTTATCGTCGCGACCAGTGCTGCGCCCTAGCGGTAAAAGACTGGAACTAACGCTTTTTGGTTTTTTATTTTTTTAAAAAAGCACATTAACTTTTTTAGTTTTTTGAATAGCCTATATGTTAAACGAAATCTTCAGCTACCTACATGCGAAATTCCATAATGATTGAGTCAGTAGATTTTGCGTGATGCGATAACAAACATCGATTTCGCATTTCATTTTTATATATAGATAAGGATAAGGATAAGGATATATAATATAAATGAGTTTTAAAAATTGTAAAAAAAAATGCATCGGCCGGGAATCGAACCCGGGCCGCCCGCGTGGCAGGCGAGCATTCTACCACTGAACCACCGATGCTTATAAAAAATGGCCATATTTGGGTATTCATTCCATTCCGGATTACTCCGCGTAAAAAAAAAAGTTCTTCAAATGAAAAAAAGAAATAGCCAAAAATACTAATCAAAATGCAGCCGAAATTTTTCCTCAGGTTTATAAAAGCGACGTGCAAAATTTGGTACCAATTGGTTCAGTAGTTTTTGAGTTTATCGCGAAACAGACAGACATTGACTTTTATATATATAGAGATAGATAGATTATTCTCCAATGATAGACCAGATATCATAATTATTCACGTGAAGAAAAAAAAACAGTCTAAAAGTTAACTTGTACGTTATCAGATGGTAAAAATTTTGAAGAAAAAAAAAAACACATCTCCTGATTGTATAACTGAAAATCACTGATACCCATCGCCATCTATCCGGAACTTTTTCAACTAACCCCACGTTGATTTTTATTATCCCAACATATCCGTTTCATATTACACTATATATACTTTTACTAGAGTTTTTTTTATTCCCTTACTCTTCTCTATATATATGTGTGTGTGTGAAAAAATCGTATTTACTCAAGTTTTGGCCTTAAATACCTATTTCTTGATTTCTCAAGAAAGGTCGTTGAGGTACAGCCTGCACCACACACGCTAAGAGGGCCAACATCCCGAAACGCGTTCGTGGTTGACTTTCCTTGATTTATCAAGAAAATGGGTTGGCCTAATACCTAGGAACAGGCTAAACCAACGTTTAATTGATTTCTGTTCCACTAGATGGCGCTCTGCCATCTAAAAAGCTCATGTGCTCATGGTCAAGATATGTCTTCTTTTATTGACGTGACAACGTCTTAAATTAGGTTGCGGCTGGGAGTCACTTATGAAAAAGTGTAACGCCCGGTAACGTTACGATGAGTCATCGAACGAGAGTGCTGCGCGCGCAGCTGCGCGCGCAGCGCTAGAGAATTAGGCGCATTGAATCGGCGCATGCTTGTCTCTGTCTTTGTCTTTCTCGAACGTTCTTGGCGTTGGAAAAACAAGAAAGCGTCATAATACAAGTTCACACGTGTGGTTAAAGTATCGTCAGCTGTGTCTGTAGTGAAAATGTGGAGTGCTTAGATTCGTCATTTACAACAATAAAGGTAAATAATTGTACACTGATATTTCATTATCGTAAACTATGATTGATTGATTAATTGTTAGATTGACACAAAAGTTGAGAAACTGAGTTTATAGGTTATGTCATACTATTGATAAATGTTGATAGTGTTAAGTAAATTATTAGTTTAAAATTAATTAATTAATTAATTATTATTTTACAAATTTTAAATAGTTTCAAATTTATTTAGCAAAAATTTGAACCTTCGATCTGAATAAATGTTTTGATTTTCGAATTTATTCTTTAAAATTACAAATACAAACGTTTCTAAGTCAACTACGTTAAAAGGAACAACTATCGACTTGACTTTCGCAAGACACATTACAGCAGAAACACTTCCTTTCATTTCATATTTCTCCTATCATCGTCCTATCCTCAACAAAATCACTCAAATAGGAATTAGCTAAGTTTAAGTTTACATGTACAATGTTTTTAGTAAACAAAATATATTTCTATAGTTAAAATTTGTGCAATTCTTATTTTCATTCAATTCCTTGTTCCTATTGTGCAATTTAATTTCATATCAATAAATATTCTACCGTTGTCACGTAAAATCTTCGCCCGTAAAACCGACTTTACAGGCAACCATTGTTTTTTTTTTTAATATATGTATATATATGTCGTATCTGTCGTGGTCGAATGGAAGGGCGCAGCCGTTGTGCATGTAAGCTTCGAAAAAGAATTTGTTCCACACTCGTGAGCGCGCGCACGCGTTGGCGCACCGTAGCATTCGCCCCCGCGCGCTGGCTCCCACGTTTATTTTGTACAGTGTATTTATAGATGGATGAATTTGTATTTACATTTTAACATTCTAATTATGGCGAAAATAAATTATATCTCTTGGGCATTAGGCAAATTATGACATATACAGAAACAACTGGAGTTCTAGAAACAACTGGAGTTCTAGCAACATCTGGAGTTCTAGCAACAACTGGAGTTCTAGCAACAACGGTATTTCTAGCAACAACGGGAGTTCTAGCACTGTATATATATACGTATATCGTGATTTCGAAAGTCCACTAATAAGGGAGAAATATATCCCTTCAGCTAGACGGCCTTACAAAATCTTCATCCTCTGTTTTGCAATCGATGGCCAAGCGGTTTCTCCTTTGTTAAAGAAGACGAGACACACGATGGGTTTCGAAAACAAGAATATCCCAAACAAATAACAATAAGGTGGTTTTTAAACCATGGGTGAGTTCAGGTGTGTACAAGGTTTGACGGGAAGTCGGCGAAAAATCCTGAAGAAGATAGGAGATTCCCCATCTGGGCTGTGTATCCTGCTGTTCTCCACTGAACCTGTCAACTCTGTACTGAACCGTGTACCATCTAGACCGGATCCAACATCCGCCCAAAATTTGGACAGGTTACATCGCCCGCTCAAGTCCATCTGGAGACTTTTCCATCTGAAGAAGGTTTAGTGGTGGGTCTGGTAAGGAGAGAAAGTCAAGAGGTGAGTCCCGATATGTACAGGTTATAGATACTATAGTGGGCAGATAGTTGAAGAAAGGTTATGAAAGTATAAAGTGAAAGGGTACATTACAGTTATAATACAGTTACAAGTTCATGGGCAGCCAGGGGAATCATGGGAGGGTTTAATCATTATTTTATCTATTTATTGTTTTTATTTTTCATTTTTTATAATATCTTTATAGTCTTCTTCTTTATTATCTCCACTCAATCATATGTTGGGTATCAAGCTTGTAAAGCTTGAGATCATGACTGGGTGAAGTAGAATGTGTCTGCCTTTGTCATTAAGACTGGGAGCACTACTCAGTGGCAGGCCGACTTAGCTCCAAAATAAATGGCCGCCTCTGACATGAGGAACAGACACCATGTGCAGCCACTCCTAACATGGAGTACAAACGCCGCTCATCCTGTATCCCTGGATTAGGAGTCCTTGCAGGGTACTATCAGCCGGGCCAGCTGAACCCAGGTTTTTTAGCGAGCTTGTTACTGCTCCCCCTCCTCCTTTTTCATCCGGGCGTGGGGCCGGCAAAGGCGGAGTTATAGCTTTATAGTTGAAATTATGAGTATAATGCCTCTGGACCCCGGATTCGAAGCGCTTTTAAAGGGGAGAGGTCACATGTTACTTCGATTAATCAGATAGTGATACATCATAATAAAATGGCTGACACGACGTATGGATGGGGAAGAAGCATCTAATTTTGGTTGTGCACCCTCTATTTCTTACCCAGGTCATTTAACTAACTTTCTGTCTTTGTCAGAAGGCTGAATTTTTTAAAAATACTTTTTTGTTCATTCATTTGTTACAGATTAAAAATGTTAGATTATTTTCCAAACATTGGAGGTATGGAAAAGTGGTTGAGATGTTTTGCAGATTAAGGCTAGGTGATACATAAGATAACGTTTATAAATTGTGATATATATATGTGATATCTTGGGACCTCTGGGACCAGTGTTACCTGATGCTAGACGAACCTCGATGTCAACTCTACCGTGCAGTCGTGGTGGAAGGCGACACAGCTGGGCCAAAGGTGAAATAAACAAACAGAGATTCCACTAAGAAGCGTCTGAACGTTAAGAAGGAATGGGACGAGGAGATTTCTGGCAGGAAAGGGTTTACCTTTTATCGGAGCGTCCGGCGGACTGGGGCTGAAACAAAGACTAACTAAGGACTGACTAACTGAGGCTCGGGGCCCCCTTTTATAGCTTAGCTGGGTCCGAACAGGTCACTGCCCTTTTCTGACGTAAACAGGGGGGGGGAGTTATATTATCCATGAGGGCCACGACCTCGTAAAAATTGGACTGGGCTTGCTAGGCCTGCTTTCCTATTCTCACCTAAGCCTGATTAGTTTTAACCTTAATTTTCTCCTGTTATTTTCCATTCTTTCTATCTGTACAGTTGCGATACTTTATTAGATTCTTACGCGGTACAGATTGATGTTAGTTGAGGCTTTCTATTTGCAGTAAATAACAAGTTTATATACAATTACGTGGTGGAACATGTGGTAGTAGATATCTGGACTATTTACAACAATTCCATGGTCTTAAATCATCACATATATACAGTTAAATCTGTCTATAGCGCCCCCTCTTGGGACTCACCAAAATAGGGTGCTAGAGACAGGTCACTTTTAATGTAAAATGTTTACATTTTAATGTTTAAAATCGGGCGCTATAGAGAGGAAGGCGCTATTTAGAGGAGGCGCTATAGACAGGTTGAACTGTATAATTTTTCTATAGTTTAATTAGGATACCATAGAACTACCTCTCTATAAAGAACGCCTAGCTTCAGAGCTAAAGTGTCCTTTATAGAGAAGTGTCCTCTTACCTGAGAACTACTAATTCGTGAAAATGGTCATTTTTGATATGAAAACTGTCCTTTGTAGAGAGGTGTCCTCTCATGGAGGTTTTACAATAAATACTAGGTTAGTGATATTTGACCATTTTAGTTTATTTTATCATATTAATAACATTTACATTATTATTGTTATATAATATCCACTATGTAAATTGTAATTTAATCGTATTTAGACCCCTTTCTTACTGTACCTCATAGTGTTAGAACGGCCTGCTGAAAAGAGTCACCTCGAATGCTTATCTCTTCTCAAATGATATGATCAAAGAGGCTCTTTTTTATTTGTGAATCATTCTTGATGGTGTATCCAGGCTCCCAAACATAAGGGCTATTGGAACGATTCATTAAAATGCATCCATCAATTGGACAACATCAAGTAATAGGACACGTGTGGAAGACACATATTGATAAATGGCAGAAAAATATCAAAACCCGCAATACATATTATCAAGGAGATTTTTAAATATAAATCATTGTCTAATACCATCCAAAATGCGACCACATAAAAAAAAACAGAAAGGAAATTCTCCTTGTTGGAGAAAAGAAAAGCCTAATTGCTAGATGAATCAAAGAGAAAATCTCTAAATTAGTTCATAGGATCAAAGGCGCTAAAAACCGCGATAAAGACTAACTAACTGAAATAAAAAAAGATCCCATTGTGGTATTCTATTTGAAATGTTATGAAGGCTGGGTGGGGATTTATTGGAAAAGAAGTCGGTGGACCAGTGGGTAACACCCTCGATTCCCGACAGTCATGAACCGGGATTAAATCCCGCGTTAAAATTTTGTTTAATATGTAAATAAACTTCACTTATTATTCATTTTTGCAAATATCATAAACTAGGTTGCTCTTTTTGAGAGGCGCTTAATAAAGTGATCTTGTAACAAGATTATTGAAAATGAGAACAACATCCCTCGTATTCGTGAGATAGATAACTGTCTCTCAGTCAAAGATATCTATCGTACATCCACGCCACGGTGACGTCAGTTTTACGTTCGAATCTTTCACTGTAGTTAGCGACAATCGTATAAATTGAGGCTAATAATAATTCAAATTATTATATATTATTAGAACTGGCTGTCGTTCTAGGTCCGTTCGTAGGACGTGCATTCGTATAGTATATCGTCTATTAATACTAATAAAATGATAATAAAAATTCTTATTAAGACTTGCTTTCGTTCTAGGTCCGTTCGTAGGACGTGCATTCGTATAGTATATCGTCTAATGATATACTAATAAAATGATAATAAAAATTATTATTAAGACTGGCTTTCGTTCTATGTCCGTTCGTAGAACGTGCATTCGTATAGTATATCGTCTAATGATATACTGATAAAATTATAATAAAAATTATTATTAAGACTTGCTTTCGTTCTATGTCCGTTCGTAGGACGTGCATTCGTATAGTATATCGTCTAATGATATACTAATAAAATGATAATAAAAATTCTTATTAAGACTTGCTTTCGTTCTAGGTCCGTTCGTAGGACGTGCATTCGTATAGTATATCGTCTAATGATATACTAATAAAATGATAATAAAAATTATTATTAAGACTGGCTTTCGTTCTATGTCCGTTCGTAGAACGTGCATTCGTATAGTATATCGTCTAATGATATACTGATAAAATTATAATAAAAATTATTATTAAGACTTGCTTTCGTTCTATGTCCGTTCGTAGGACGTGCATTCGTATAGTATATCGTCTAATGATATACTAATAAAATGATAATAAAAATTCTTATTAAGACTGGCTTTCGTTCTAGGTCCGTTCGTAGGACGTGCATTCGTATAGTATATCGTCTAATGATATACTAATAAAATGATAATAAAAATTCTTATTAAGACTGGCTTTCGTTCTATGTCCGTTCGTAGAACGTGCATTCGTATAGTATATCGTCTAATGATATACTGATAAAATTATAATAAAAATTATTTTAACTGGTTGTCGTTCTAGGTCCGTCCGTAAGACGTGCATTCGTATAGTATGTAAATAAAAAGATGGACGCCATGTTAAAATTGATTATGATTATGTATATATATTAGAATAATAGAAGTCTTGTAAAAATAATTTCAACGTATTTTTTTTTTTAATCCTTAGGTAGTAAAAAACTTAATATCTCATATATTCAGCGTTTTTACGAAGTGTATTATTTCCTGGAAACTGCCATGACACGCACTATCCTAAATTAAAGAAAGCTCTCAATTATTTCAGCGCATGCGCTTCAGTTCATTTCTAAATTAACCATAATATGTATTAAATTACCATAATACGATTCACTAAAAATAATATCACTCTTTATTTTTGATTTTAATTTGAATATATAATGTTCAGTAAAACTTGTAAGTTATTTGCATATTTTTGCAAGCAATGCTATGTACAAATTCTGTGTGTGTTGATATTTTCAATTCATTTACATATCTCTCTGCAATATATTTACAGGGTGTCCCATAATAAGAGTTAAACATTTTTAGACATAATTTTAATAAACAAAAAAAATCAACAAATTAACAATTATATAGATGCTAATTAAGTTTCAAAGTGGCTTCCTTTGGCGGCGATACGCAGGTCCAAATGTGACTTGAAATTTTCGGCTATGGGCAGCAGGTCCTCCGGCGACATTCGGTCCCATTCTCGGCGCAGCGATCGCTTCAGCGCATTCAAAATTTTGTGGCGTGTAGCACAGGTCCTGGCCTAGACCACACGCTGTAATTCATCGGGTCGAGATCGAGTGAGTAGGGCGGCCATTCCGCCGATGTGATAAAGCCCGGAAAATGGGCCCTGCACCACCCAGATGCCGTTCGTGTTCTTTGTCTAGTTGAGGCGCGAGTTCGTAAGAAAGGCACCTTAGAATGGCATGGCTACATAATCTGTTGAGCTTGTACGCCTACGGCCGCACCAATGCCATCCAGTTTTCCAGCCATCTGGTGCATTCTCCATGCACTGAGCATGGCCTCTCGCGCCCGCCTTCAAGGTCTAACTCCACGGGGCCGACCAATTAGCCCACAGGCATCTCTACGGGAGTTGATGATCCGTAAAGGATGCAGCCAAAGTTATCGATTTATTACACGTAGTACTAAACGGAAAGAGTACACTAAGTGGGGACTTGCCGCCGTCGGAAGGGTCCTTGACGCCGTGGATGTCACTCTTGTGAAACGTCTCGCTCACATTGTACTCGTCCAGCCTGGACTACAACGTCTTTTAGGCCGCTCCCGATTCTCCTGGTACCGTCTTCTTTACTGGCTTGCCCGCATCTTTTGTATATCTTCTTCAAAGTGGAATCCCAATTAATGCTTCATCGCCGTTCTTTTATAATGTAGTTTGCTGCACTGTTTCAATATATGGGGAGTTGACGACGCACTATGTAAACTTACGGATAATAAGCTAAAATGTATCGATTTCGCCTCAACCATAAGTTGGTGGCTGGCTGTATTCCTGTCTTCTCAGAGTGCTTTCCTTCTATGGCTAGTCTTTTAATAGTATTTCAGGGTTTTCTTCCGAATATGCAAATAAGTTCTCTATTCCTTGCTTACCATCTCATACCAACACAAGAGTTTTAGACAAGATGTCCAAACATGTCTGTAAAAAGTCACATAGTGTAGAATAGAGCTTCACAAATCTGTACAAAATGTGTTTAAAGCGGCCACTTAGAGAGACAATATGGATGAATAACAACATAGGTTGTGTCACTTAACATGGGATCATATGGTTTCAGCCATCAGTCTACCACTTAAAACAAGTTTTTTTTTTTTTCGAAGCTCACTTCATTCCTCATGAACTACCTTAAATATAATATTTTGAACCGCTCTCTCTACTCTACACTACATAACTCCATTGTGTTGGTATTTTTTTTTTTATTATTATCCCATGGGTAAGTTTACACCAGGTCAGCTTTTTTAGCCAACAGCAGTCGCACCCCTAACCCATCATGAAGGTATTAAGATATAAATCTCATAAATAGGGTTTTATGCTAAAAAACAATATCAATACCGATATCTCCATTTCCATATACCTTTGAAATATAAATTTTGTTTAATAACTTTCGATTCATGAGTATCTCATATCATATTTTTTAAAAATGCAATTAAAAAACGGATAGTAAAACTTTGTTGCACATACGTCACATATTTTAAGATTGGCAGAAAATGTTTATATGTTAAAATTTGCATACAAATCATTTGAGAAGCTAATATTTGTGCTTGAATTTTTGCTATATAACGTGTGAAAAAAATGTAGTTTGCACGTCATATATATGTAGTTATATCTTCATTAAAAGATTATTATATTTTCTAAAAATGTCAATTTGACATGATCGGTCATTCTCAATAAAGATTTTTCTAGAACAACCTACCTTTTTTTAAAGTGATCTTGTTTTGGCTTCAGAAATAAAAGGAATGGCCGTCACCTTTATGTGTATTCGTCACAAACACTCGTTTCTGTAGCTTTTATTTTATTATCAACGCACAGTATTTCTAGAAAATCTTCCAAGATATAAATGGCGCCACCTCATAAATTGAACTTCTGCTGGTATTGTAAATAAAACCAAGAAGCCTTAAGTTAGATGGACAGTCCGAGTAGTTGGTGACTTCGGCACGTGGCTCCAGGAACCTACTGAGTTAATTAAATAATATTTTAAAAAATCAACATTCTCATTTTTCAAAATGACCTCCGCTGTGAAAGCAAGCTCTATAATCTGCAATAATTCCTTTGTATAGATCCTTTAGGTTCTTTGGTTTAGTAGTTTGTGTTGGAAAAAAAGAAGAATAGTAAATCAATGATCTTGAAATACTTTTAGACTGACAACACTGTAATATAAAAACGAGAACAAAGAAGTGTTTTGTTTTACAAAATTAGTAATTGTAATGTAAATTGTTAAATGTTCTTTTCTCTCTCTCTCTCTTTGAAAATAATAAATTTAAAATACTTTAATAAAAGGTAAAATCGCCCAATTCCTTAAAACCACTTCAGCTGTAAGTAAACATGTTATTTGTTGTTTCATTGTCTGAACCATAAGAGATTCCCAACATGGTAGCAGAGCGTGGTTTTTGAATCGCGGTAAAATATATATAAAATATAGGATAAAATATAAATAAAAACAAAAATGGCTGTCAGCGAAGATATCGCAAATATTGTGAGACTTAAAAGTCCTGAAATTTTTTATTTATGGAATTTTCAGATAACACTTATTTTCAAAGCAAATGGCCTTCTAGATATTGTAAATGGAAAATCGTTGTTTGAAGACTTGAAAGATGAAACTGGAAAAGATAAATGGAGCTTAAAAGACGCCAAAACACAAAAATACATAATGTTAACCATTGAAAAGAATGTTTTAACACATATTCTAAATTGCAAAACTTCAAAAGAAATGTATGAAAAACTAGTAGCCATTTATCAAAGAGAAGATGAGCAATTAAAATGCAAATTACTACAAGAATTTCATGGATTCAAATTTGATAAAAATACAGATATGGCAACAAATAAGCAGAATACAAAATTTAGTATTCAAACTAAATAATGTAAAACAAGAAATTGAGGAAAGCTTTGTAATTTCTAAAATATTGAGCATTTTGCCAGACTAATTACTTCAGCACAGCATGGGACTCGACAACAAAAAGTGAGAAAACTTTAGCAAACTTAATATCAAGACTATCACTTGAAGAAACTAAACAAAAGTAAAGCCTGAAGAGGGAATAGCCATGAGTGCTACTAAAGTAAAGCAGTGCTTTAACTGCAAAAAGAGCGGGCACTTAGCAAAATACTGTAGACTAAATAAAAAATGGTGTACCATCTGTAAAAAGGCAAATCATACTCAAGACCAATGCTTCTTTAAGAAATCTCAAAATAAATTCCAGGAAAATATTCCTTGCCGAATTTGTAAAAAGACAAATCATAAAGAAAAGGATTGCTTTTTCAGAAACAAAAATGAAGAAAAATTGTCCTTTTTTGCAGGAGTGACTTTAAAATGTAAAAATGAGGAATTGTTAGAATTCATTGTAGACAGTGGCTCAACAAGCCATATGATAAATAGTAAAAAGTTTTTACTAGATGAAGTAGATTGCAACTCAAAAATATCAATAGCGAAAAAGGAAGAAACTCTAATAGCAAAATCAGTCGGAGAAATTCAAGGGAAGAAATATGATCTCAAGGAGGTGATGTTTGTACCAAACTTGACAAATAATTTACTATCTGTAAGTGCCATTACCAGAAATAAAGGCAAAGTCGTCTTTGAAGATGAAAAGGTATTTGTCGTAAAAAAATGGAATAAAAGTTTTAGAAGGAGAAAAACGGGAAAATGGACTATATACAATAAATATAGAAACAGAAAATCCCGAAATTAAAGAATCTCACCTAACAGCTACCCAAAATGAAGAAATGCTCAAATGGCACAGAAAAATGGGTCACATAAGTTTTCAAGCTTAAAACAATTAAAATCTATGGTTAATGGAATAAACATAGAAAAAATAAGTAAAGATGAAATTTGTGAAACATGCATTAAAGCTAAACAGGTAAGAAAGCCATTCAATTCCATTAGAACAAAATCAAAAAGGCCTTTAGAAATAATCCATACAGATGTATGTGGACCTTTAGATCCCACTACCCATGACAACAAAAAACTATTTTTTAACATTTCTTGATGACTACACACATTTTTGTCATGTGTATTTGTTACAAAATAAATATGAAGTAAAAGGATATCTGAAAGAATTTATTACAGAAGCAGAAAACCAAATGAATCTAAAAGTTTCAAAAATAAGATGTGACAATGGCGGAGAATATGTAAATGAAGATATAAAATCCTGGTGCAAAGCTAAAGGAATCATTATGGATCTCACCATACCTCACTCACCTCAGCTAAACGGCAAAGCCGAAAGATTAAATAGAACCCTGATGGAGAAAACAAGAGCTCTTTTGATTGATTCTGGTGTAGAAAAATACATGTGGGGAGAAGCTGTAAGGGTTTCAGCCTATTTGCTGAACCGAAGCCCTACTCAAGAATTAGAGAAAACTCCTGCAGAACTTTGGTTCAACAAAAGACCAAATTTGTCAAACTTACAAATTTTTGGTTGTGAAGCTTATATCAAAACCCTAAAACACATAAAGAAATTGGAAGACAGAAGTAAAAAATATACCTTTATAGGTTATGCACCAAATGGTTATCGCCTTTGGGATGAACAAAGCAAACAAATCTTTACAGCTAGAGATGTAATCTTTTTAGATAAAGGATGTATAAATAAAGAATAAAAAATACCTATTGTCGAACCAGAAGAAGAATCTGAAGACCAACTAGAATTAAATGAAGAACCAAGTCTACCAGAAGTCTCTGAAGACAAAGAAGATATCCCTACAAAACCAAGTACATCAAAATATAATCTTAGACCAAGAAGTAGTTTACAAACACCATCAAGATATGAAGACTTCTATTTAGAACGGGACGGAACAACAGAATCAGCTCTTCTAACTTACTCGGAAGCTATATCTGGTCCAAATCAAGAAAAATGGAAAAACGCAATAAAAGAAGAAAAAGAGTCTCTTGCCAAAAATGAAGTTTGGGAAATAGTAAAAGAAAATGAAGCGTCAAACAAGAAGATTCTGACCTCTAAATGGCTCTTCAAAGTGAAAGAAGATGGCCGCTACAATGCAAGACTAGTTGTAAGAGGCTTTGAACAAGAAGCAGGCATTGATTATGATGAGACATTCAGTCCAGTTATAAGCACTGTCTCTTTAAGGATATGCTTTGCTCTAATGGCTAAGAAAAAGTTTGTTTTTAAAACATTTGACATAAAAACAGCTTTTCTATATGGGTTTTTTGGATGAAGAAATATATGTTCAATTGCCAGAAGGTTATAAAGGGAACATATGCATGTTAAGAAAGGCATTGTATGGTTTAAAGCAAGCCCCTTTAAAATGGAATGAAAGATTAAAAACCTTTTCAAATCCCAAGATTTCATACAACTAAAATCAGAGCCATGTCTTTTTAAAAAACCAACAAAGGAAATATGTACCTTGCAATATATGTAGATGATGGTATCTTAATGGGAGATAATGAAGAAGAATTAAATAATATTTTAGAAAAACTATCCCAAGAGTTTGAAGTTAAAATAAACAATGATCCAAGAACTTTTTTGGGAATAAATTTGTGTTTTGAGGAAAAAATAAAATTTTACTTTCACAAGAAAATTATGCAAAATCAGTTCTTGAAAGATATAATATTCCAAACCCAAAACCAGTACCCACTCCCATTACAGATGTAGTAAAAGAACTAGACAAAAACTTAGAAATATCAAATGATAACAAATTTCCCTACAGACAAGCAATTGGAAGCCTTTTATATTTGACAAACAAAACTAGACCAGACATGACCTTTGCCACAATTTTTGAAAGCAGGTCAATGCATGATCCTACAACTCAAGATATTATAAACATCAAAAGAACCCTAAGATATTTAAACCACACCACCAATTTAGGCATATCATATGATGGAGAGCTGTCATTTGAATTAAATGTGTATTGTGATTCTGACTTTGCTGGAGATATCAAAACTAGAAAAAGTACCACAGGATATGTAGTTTACTTATGTGGAGGTCCCATAAGTTGGTGCTCCAGAAAGCAACCTGTAATTGCCCTTTCCAGCACTGAAGCAGAGTTCATTGCTGCAGCAGATGCATGCAAAGAAGTGGCATACATAAGATCCCTACTAGAAGAATTAATTCCAGATAACTTTGATATAAATCTCTATGTTGATAACCAAAGCGCTATAGAAATTATAAAATCAGGCCAATTCACCACTAAAACTAAACATATTGATGTCAAATATCATTTTGTGAAAGATCGAACTCAAAAGTTTAACCTGATATATTATCCAACAGAACATCAAATTGCAGACATCCTAACAAAACCTCTAGCCAGACCAAAGTTTGACAAATTCAAATCCCTTCTTATGACAACCATTTAAAACATAAGTCAAGTGAAGAAACTGTTGAATGTGATAAGATCACTTATTTAAGAGGGAATGTTGGAAAAAAAAAAAGAAGAATAGTAAATCAATGATCTTGAAATACTTTTAGACTGACAACACTGTAATATAAAAACGAGAACAAAGAAGTGTTTTGTTTTACAAAATAAGTAATTGTAATGTAAATTGTTAAATGTTCTTTTCTCTCTCTCTTTGAAAAATATATAATTGCCTTATTCTGAAGCTCACCGTCACCGTTCACGGATAGAATGCGCGCCCATTGGCTGCCGCCGGCGAACACGTGACCTCCCTGCCCCCCTCTAGACAACCCTGTTATCAGCTGTGTGATACCTACACCTGTCTATAGCGGCCACTCTAGACAACCCTGTTATCAGCTGTGTGATACATCCACCTGTCAATACAGACCACCCTGTCTATAGCGGTCACCTTAGGCAACCCTGTTATCATTAGTGTGTTACATTCACCTGTCTATACAGACCACCCTGTCTATAGCGGTCACCCTAGGCAACCCTGTTATCAGCAGTGTGATACATACACCTGTATATACAGACCACCCTGTCTATAGCGGCCACTCTAGACAACCCTGTTATCGGCTGTGTGATACATACACCTGTCTATACAGACCACCCTGTCTATAGCGGCCACTCACATACACCTGTCTATACAGACCACCCTGTCTATAGCGGCCACTCTAGACAACCCTGTTATCAGCTGTGTGATACATCCACCTGTCTATACAGACCACCCTGTCTATAGCGGCCACTCTAGGCAACCCTGTTATCAGCTGTGTGATACATCCACCTGTCTATACAGACCACCCTGTCTATAGCGACCACTCTAGACAACCCTGTTATCGGCTGTGTGATACATACACCTGTCTATACAGACCACCCTGTCTATAGCGGCCACTCTAGACAACCCTGTTATCGGCTGTGTGATACATACACCTGTCTATACAGACCACCCTGTCTATAGCGGCCACTCTAGACAACCCTGTTATCGGCTGTGTGATACATACACCTGTCTATACAGACCACCCTGTCTATAGCGACCACCCAAGACAACGTTTTTAAAATATATTCGCACTCGGGTAAAACCCGGGCGTTGCCCGGGCCATTCGTCTAGTACTTTCATAAAAGGTAAAATCGCCTAATTCTTTAAAACCACTTCAGCTGTAAGTAAACTTGTTATTTGTTGTTTCATTGTCTGAACCATAAGAGATTCCCAACAGTTTGAGGTTGATATAAAGTATAGCATTTACGTGTTATGTTTTAGATTGATTTTTTTTTTATTTAAATAATAATAATAATGGGTTGGAGGTCGTTAAAATGATCGAGACAATTATAAATGCGCGTGCACGAGCCAACAAGGATGCAAGGGATTTGTTTCCTCCTCAAAATTTAAATTCAAATTGTTTTCTTTTCTTTAAATAAGTAAATATATAAAAAATGTCTGATGATAACAGGAAATTATTATGGGCGGAAGAAATAGAACAATCAGAAGTCCTGACTCCAATTTATATAAAAACTAAAAAAGGCCTGAATGGAGAAAAAGTATGCACAATTGATGCCACGCTTTTAAAACAAATTTTAGATCGTTGTCAAATCCCATATGTTTTTGAAGATGAGGCAGTTACTGCACGAAAACGACAACGACAATCAAAAGAAAATTGCATTTCATCCTCTGATGATGAAGAAAATCCAAAGAATCCTAGAATTCAATTAGACAATCAGAGCCGTAATAATAAAAATGATTTGGACGAAGTGGAGGAGGGTCACGATGAGGAAGGACCTTGGTGTGATGTCCCAAAGAGTAGAAAAATCAGAATTCCTCCTGTTATTGTTGAAAATGTGAACGATTGGAAATTGCTTTGTAAAGAACTAAACAACTTAGCTGATGAACCATTCCAAGCCACCATATCAGGACCTAAGCATATTATCAAAGCTAAGAATATAGGAGACTTCAAAAAGATCCGTGAATATGTTCGTTTAAATAACGGCGACTACTCCTATAAATTACAAGAAGAAAAACCTTTAAAGGTAGTCATAAAAGGCGTTTCAACCAGTTTTAAAATTGAAGACATTGCAGTTGAATTATCCCACTTAGGCTTTAAAGAGGCCTCGGTAAAAAGGCTTCACCGCCAATCGTCAAAGCAGGCAATGAACATAGTTCTTGTTGAACTTCCAAAATATGATTCCAACAAGAATATTTATAATCTGACTGACCTGCTGTACCAGAAAGTGGTCGTTGAAGCCTTCAGATCTCCCAAAAAGGTCACCCAATGTTTCAATTGTCAAGGGTTTGGCCATGGGCAATTGAATTGCTTTCTAAAACCTAAATGTGTCAAATGCGCCGAAGCTCATCATACCAAAGATTGCCCGAAAAAAACGAAGCAATATTCACCCAAGTGTGTAAACTGCGGGAAAGCTCACACGGCCAATTATCGTGGCTGCCCTGCGTTCCCAAAAATTCCCAACCAGTCTCTTAACCAACGACCACAAATTCCCAAGGTATCTTCATATATTCATAGCAATGTTACCAAAGACAACAGCGCAGTGCAGGAAAGTACTTTTAAGCCTAGTTATGCAAGTGTATCGAAACAAAACTTTGCTAATCAAAATATTAAAACTATTTGCGAAAAGCTATTAAGCATTATTGGCGAAGTTCTAAAATGAATATAAATATTATTTTAAAATTGGTAATCTGGAATTCCAATGGAATTTTAACTAAAAAAGATGAACTACTCTATTTTTTGGAATATAATGAAATCGATATAGCACTAATCTCAGAAACTCATTTGAAAAATTCTAAAACTCTTAATCTTAGAAATTACGACGTTATTAGGATGGACCGTCTTATTGGGAGAGGAGGAGGAACGGCTATTATCCTCAGAAATTTCTTCAAGTATAGAAAGCTTATTGTTAAGACTGATTATTTGGAAAATACTACTATAGTATTTAAACCTGATGGAAAAAACAGCCTGCAAATTTCTTCTGTTTATCGCAAACCAGATCAACTATTGAAATGTGAGGATTTGAGTAAATTATTTCAAAATAATCTTGTCATCGCTGCAGGAGACTGGAACTCCAAACATCCATTATGGGGCTCTAGTAAAAGTAATCAGAGTGGAATGGTTCTTTATGAGTTTTCGGAATCTGCAGGGTTGGACATAATAGCTCCTTCCTTGGCTACTCACTACAGTCATATTGGTCATCCTGACTTCTTGGACTTTGCGGTTTTCAAAAATGTGCCGTGGAATTTTGAAATTACCACAGTAGATGCATTATCTTCTGATCACTTACCTGTAGTTTTAAGGCTGGCATGTCCTAAATATGATTTTTCTATGAAAGTAAATAAGAACACAAACTGGATATATTTTCAGCAAGATTTAATCAATAATCCACCTCCCAGATCCCCTTTAAATTCTACTATAAATATTGATCTTGAAATTGGAACCCTCAACAAAACCATTCTTAATACTTATTCTAAAAATACAATAGTTTCTCCCATAGTTAAACCGCATGTGCCTATTTTTATTAAAAACATTATCAGAGAAAAGAATAAAGCTAGAAAGAAATGGCAGTCAACATGGGACCCCAGACACAGAGAAATTTATCTACATTTTCAAAAGAAAGTGAATATTATATTACAAAAGTACAACCAGCAAAGTCAAAATGATCTTATCAACAGCGCGTTAAATACTCCAAACACCTTCTGGAGACTAGTGAAGTCTACTCGAAAAAAATCGGAAATTAAAAATATTAACGTAGATGGTGATATTCTACATTCAGATGAAGAAATTGGCAAGGCTTTGGCATTTCATTTCTCAAAACACTTTTCCATAGTTTCAAAAGAAGCCCTAACAAATCATCCAACCTTAAATGAAACTCGAATGACTCTTGATAACAACGAAAATATTTTGAAACTTACATCACCACAAGAAGTAAAACAAGAAATAACAAAACTTTCTGCAAACAAGGCGCCTGGTCACGATGAAATAACTACCAAATTAATCAAAAACCTACCTTTAAAATGGGTTGTATTTTTAACTAGCATTTTCAATGCATCTATTAATCTTTGCTACTTTCCAAAGATATGGAAGCATGCTATAGTTATTCCCATACCAAAAAAGCATTTATCTAAATCCCTGGATGATTTTAGGCCAATTAGTCTCTTGCCGATATTTGGAAAAATATTTGAGCGGATCATCCTTAAAAGACTCCAGACCTATATAGATACAACAACAACAAAAGCCTTTATTAGGCACACGTGCCATACAGGATTCTCCCGGTAGGACAAAATAAATAAATAACAAATTAGCATCATAGTTATATACAAATATTGGGTATTGACCTCGACCAATTATCGAGTTGGATCCGGTGTCTGTGCTAAATATTTTGATTGAGCTGATTTCCAGTATTTATAAAAAGCGAATGCAAAGGGTCTGGATTTTACGACTTTTGCCATTAAAACATAAGGCGAATTGCTATTGTAGCCGGTCTCTTGACGAAGAATTTCTCTCTCTTCTTCCATTGCCGTACAGTAGAACATGTAGTGTGGAAAATCGAGACTAAATTCACCGTTGCATAAGGTGCATTTTATGGTCTTAGTTTTCAAAAGTGGAACATGATTAATTCTCTGTACTGCAAAAAGGCTTCTTACTTGTGCAATGATTCTCTTTAAGGTTAGGGGGATATTGTCATTAAGATAGCATTCCATTGTAGGTGATGAATGAAAGTATTTATAGTGAGAGTAGAGCACTGATTTTCTTATTCTTACATAATCCAGCTGCAAGGACTGATCGGTTGCCGTTCTAATAATTAGGGGGATGTATCTTTGTAGAATATT
This sequence comes from Cordylochernes scorpioides, assembly GCA_030710605.1. NCBI lineage: Eukaryota > Metazoa > Arthropoda > Arachnida > Pseudoscorpiones > Chernetidae > Cordylochernes > Cordylochernes scorpioides. The sequence goes on along the minus strand of CP092863.1, from coordinate 116,725,167 downwards.
GAGCCTATATAGATACAAGAAATGTTCTAATTCCACAGCAATTTGGGTTTAGAGCAAATCATTCAACAACTCACCAATTGATTACCGTTATTGATTTCATACAAACTCGCAAATCCCTTAGCGAAGCTGTTGGAGTAGTGCTTTTAGACTTTAAAAAAAGCTTTCGATATGGTTTGGCACAGAGGCCTCATCATTAAATTAACTTCTTATAATTTTCCTCAGAAATTCATCAGGTTCCTGAAGAATTATCTTCAGGATAGAACGTTCTCCGTAAAAGTTGGAACATATATATCAAGTCCTCGGCAAATAGAATCTGGTGTTCCTCAAGGTTCAATATTGAGTCCTATACTTTTCAATCCATACATCAATGATATTCCACATATCCCACAATGCCGACTAGCTCTTTTCGCTGATGATACTCCCCTGTTATCCAGCTCGCGTTCCCCAGATATTTTAATTTACCGCCTTCAAAACTATCTTGAAATCATTTGCAATTGGTGTGATAAATGGAAACTCAATCTGAATCCAAAGAAATCTCAAGCAATTATCTTTCCTCAACGAAATAGCTTCAAGTTCACACCCAGGACAAATCTTATAATTTACTCATCTCCCATAAATTGGACCCAGCAGGTCAAATATTTGGGAGTCACTTTCGATTCTAAACTGAAATTCACCAGCCACGTGAAGGATATAATAAGAAAATCTAAAATAGCCAAAGCCTCATTATCCAATATGTTCAGTTCAAAAAGTGGTTTATCTGTTAACCAAAAATTTACTTTATACAGAAGCTGTATTCTCCCTATAGTAACATACGCATTGCCTGTATGGTTTAAATACATAACCTTGACTGATAGGAAAAGAATAGATGCATTCATGAGAATTTGTTTAAGAAGTACTGTAAATGCCCCATTTAATCTATCAAATGCAATTTTAAAGCAAGACTTAAACCAGCCTAATATAGAAGAAATATACATATCCTCGACCCAGAAATTATATCTAAAACTCTCTACTTCCCAAAATCCAGTTATACAAGAATTGTTCCAATTTGATGGAGACCTCAATCCAAGACATAAAAGACCTGGACTTCACTCTACCTGAACTGTGACCTTCCAGTCAGTTCTGAAGGCCATTTTTTAGAAATTCTTGATGCCTAACATCCACGACAAAGTGACTCGTGAGCTTTATGCTCGAATGGTACACTGTAAATTTGAGAGGAAATAAATAAAATAAATAAATGCCTAGTTTTTTGGAAAAGTTTTTTTTCAGAGTTTTATTAGAAAGTGATGTTACAAAAAAAAAAACAAAGAGGATAATTTCAGAATCATCAGGTTTACAAGTTTAGGCTTATTAATAATCAAAATCTAACGGGAAATATATAAATTAGAAATGATTCACAAGCACAGCATATATTTAAAAAAAAACACAATGAGATAAATTTTATTTACTTATTTTACAAATATTCCCGAAATTGATATCTATAATATGAAAATTATCTAAATAATATTATAAAAAGCAACTCTACTACTAATTTATCGTTTCTTATCGCAAAAATATCGTTTTTTAGGTTTTCCTTTTCTTTCTTTTTTGGAAATCATTACCTTGGATTTCCTATAAAAGAAAATCCAGATTTGCTTCATGCAGTGTTTACCTTTCGCGTAAATTTGGTTGATGCATTTCATCGCTTTCTCTGTAACATCGCCGCAAGAACTTCGAACCCATGACAAGATGCTGTAAATAGCTATGGCGCCGATCAAAATTTCACTGAAAATAAACATCAGCATCCCCAAACACACGCCAAATGCAAGTTCAAAAAGGAACAAAATAATTTTGAAAGGGTAAAGCAATATTGATTTTTTGATGCTTCTGATGCTTTTTGAGCTATTTTCGACCCGGCTTTGTACTTTTGTGTAATCCATCTTATTTTCCGTAGATAGTTCTTTTTCGAGATGGGTATTATTAGAATCTTTATCAGTCTTTGCCGTTATCTTATTTTCTTCAATATTTTCTATTAGTTGGCCATCGCGCACATTGTTCCTTTCTTTATTCGTCGTATTTTCCTTAGATTCATCTTTCTGTCTTTGGCGATTATTTTTCTTGAGACGCTTGTCTTTCCTTTTTCCATTTTTGCTTAAAGCACCCGCCTCTTGTTTACCAAGGATTTCTTTGGCCACTCCAGGTTTTACTTTAATTGCATTGTTTTTAAATTAACTCTTTTTCTGCTGTAAGTTTATAATATTTTCAATCGCTAGTTTCTGTTCTTCAATTTCTTCGACGCATTCTTCTACCGCGGGATTCAAGATTTCTGGAGAATTCTTCTTGAGCGAAAATTCAAATTTATCCTTCTGTTCAAACATTTTTCTCTTTTTATTTTTCTTACCTTTTACAATTTGCCATTTTTCCTGCATTTATTTTTTTCCACCTATTGGCAATACCTTCAATTTTCTTCACTTCTACCACTCTTGACACTGATGATGCCGTTCCCGTTTTTATTTTTCCACAAGGAAAAGAAAGCTAAAACAAGGGATACGAAAAAATATTAAGGTCAAGATGCCGATCCTAATATTTGAATACTAATTTATTAATTTCAATAAACAAATATTTTTTAAAAATCCATCCGGAAAGTGTATCAAAACGAAAAAGTTGTCTATCTCTTGTAACCCGGAGAGAGAGAGATATTTATAATATAACCCAGGTTCTTGGAGCGCAGAACCCGGATTCCTGGAATGAAAAGGTTTCAACAGTGAACCAAATATACGATCATTTTTTCCTCATTTTATTCTATGTAAATTAAACGATTGCCTTATTCTGTCTGTGTGAAGTTCACGGATAGATTTTGGTCAGAATGGATAAAATAAAAAAAGTGTCAAGGGATGGGAATCGAACCCACGACCTTCCGCTTGCCGGGCAGATGCCATGACCACTAGGCCACATGACCACAATTTATAATTGTAACAAATAGTATTTGAATCAAAACATTCAATCGGGTAAAACACGGGCGTTGCCCGGGTCATTCGGCTAGTTATTATTATTCAAAATAGTGTTAGATAACAAAAAATATATAGTATGCAATAAATATGTAAATATATAATGTATAAATATTCACAAAATATAAATAGGATATTACAAAAAAATGAAAAGAACTGTATATTCTTGATAAATCAATTAAAAAACAACCACGAACGCGTTTCGGGCTGTTGGCCTTCGTCAGCGTGGTACAGGCTGTACCTCAACGACCAAAAATATTTTAGTCCCAGAGGCTTATTGAGAAATTAAAAAATACGCTGAACATGTGAAAAAAAAAGATCAGATTTTGATATTAAAATAAAAAAAAGACATATCCTGACCACGCTCACATGAGCTTTTTTTTATATATGCAAAAAGGTAATTTATTACTATTTAAGTTACAAGAGAAAGAAATATATTTATTACCTGATGATATTTACAATTCATTGCTTGATAACAATGGTTCTTTACTTTTTTTTAACATCAATGGAAACATTTTAGCTATCATTTAACAATGGATGAAAGTATTTTGTGTGTGCCATCCTTTTAGTTTTTATAGATTTAAAACTACTAGGGTATGTAGTTCTTTGCTGTGGTTTCTATTCTCACATTCAACTGTATATTGTTGTTGCTAACGTATGTGGAATGTTGTAACAGGATGAGAATACTTTATTAAAAGTTTAAAGAGAGAGAGAGATACCCGGGTTGTGGTTTATGGAGCTCAGAACGTCTACTAGCCGGGTTGATCAGCTCTCTTTCTCTTGAAGTAACCCGGATTCCTGGAGCTACGTACTAAAGTCGCAGCCAACTATCCGGGTTGACATGTCTAATGGTGGACATCCAGTTTATCAGATGTACTGTACTTGGTTCTGTAGGTCTTCAGAGGTAAATATGCTTATTCCTAGGAGGGTTGACCAGTTCACTAGTAACAATCTATTGCAAGCATGTCAAACTCAAATCCTAACACGGGCCAAATAAAAAAGTAATAAGATTATGTGGGCCGCAAAAAAATACTTATGGCGATGTACATACGTTATGTATGTAGGTATAATATTATCAAAACTTACGACTTATGTATGGCGACCAGTGGTTCGTTATTAATAAATAAATTATGTATAATATTACAATTTTTGAAAATTAGGCTACAAATTTTTATTACTTTTTTTTTATTTATAATTTTTTTTTTGTCAAAATATATTGTCTGGTGGGCCCCAAATTTATTCGTTGTGGGCCGCATGAGGCCCGCGAGTTTGACATGCTTGATCTATTGTATAGCCTTCCTAATCTCGACCCGAATGGATTTCTGAGCAGAACCATTTGCCCAGAATGTTCAATGCTGGGGTCGAGTCTGGGAGGTTGGCCATAGATGTAGGATTGATGTGGACCAGTCCAAGCAGAATGCCCATCCTATACTCATGGACGAAACTTAAGGAAGTGTAAAGCCTTTGATGTCGTCTGTTTGTTTGAAAGAGACAGAGGCAATTTTGTTCACACTTGGTTTTCTCGTGTTGTATTCAATAAAGGTAATTGTGTACCAAATAGGTTTCAGAATTATTGTCTGAATATACATGCTATACATGGTAAAAAGTACAAATTCCTTAAGTTTTTTGTCTCTGAGTGTATATCTCAGGAAAGCTGAAGAGGAGGTAATCCACTGTCTGTGGCTCTTCCTAAGAATGAGAGCACGTTAATCTGTTTCTGAATGCCCAAGCGCAAATTCAGACAAGCATGGCCGTGGATAAAAGCTAGAACTGTTGTTTACTATCATTGTCGCAGGTATATATAATAGAAATATTCATATTTTGTATTAAATTGAAACACAGGTAATATATCTGACTATTTTTTTAATTCCTAAAAGAGACTATAAACATATATATAATTTTAAAACTATAAATAATGATTAATAGGGTGCATTTTGGTGAATTAAGTGAAAAATAGAATAAATACAAATAAAAATCATGTTTGAAAAATTCAAAAGGTATTTAAAATATAAGTTATATATATGGCTATTATGATGCATTAGCGCGCCATCTGTTATGGAAATTCGAAACTATTATTGACGCAGTAAGGGCAGTAGAAATTGTTTAATTTTTAAAAAGAATCATAAGCGTCTATAATAATTTCGAATTTTCATATATTGCTATTGCATATTATGCCTTATATTTACTTAGCGCTATCTAAATTAGGTTAATTTATAAATATTTACTTTGGGGGGGGGGCACAGAGTTAAGATACTCTAAAAATAACTTCATTAAAATAAAAAAATACTAGGTGATCATTCTTAACAATATTCTATTTGTATCATTCCAGTTGCTAGAAAGTGTATATATTTTTTTACCAAACGAATTATATTTTCGCTTCGCTACAAAATATTATTGGAAAAGAAGAGCATAAGATATTAAAAAACTCAAAGTTGTAAAAAAAGTTCCCATATGAAGATCAAGGTAAAGTCCAGCTTTAGCTGTAATTCCAGGTTTCAAAATTCTCGTCAGCAGTTCCAATTCTTTAAAATCAGACGATGAGCACTTGATCTTCTTGTAGAGACAAATGTCAAGAGTCTTTTGGCATTCATTCTTGAAAAATTCTCCAGAAAGAAATAACAAAAATACCATTAAAATATTATAAATAATTATCAAAACACTATTTAAAGAAAATGAAATATTGTTGCATTTTAAAAAAGTATGAAATATATGAATTATATCCACATAGGTAAATATAATAAATAATATAAGAGGTATGGCATATAATGTATTGATGCGTTTTACAAAATTATTAAAACTTAAAAATTGAATCGTAATTATTCTAAATTTATTTGAATGCTGCAAAGTTTTTAATATTTGATTCAAATTAAGGCAAACGGATGTTAAACGTGCTAGAATATAAATATAAATCAACATATTATTAGAAAGCATTAATAATTTTAAAATATGAATGAAATTTAATATCTGCTGCTTATAATTATAAAAATAGATATATAAAAGGCGAAGCATGAAAATAATATAAATAATGAGCCATAAATTAAATATATATTTGAATTTTTTTTCAAATGGAGACATATGCTTTAATTTATAAGTAAAATATTTCGTTTTAAAAATAATTCTTAATGTAGTACTAGAATAGCATAGATATATTATCATTACTGTACTAATTAAAGTTAAAAAATATAAATTTAGTTTGATTGATAATTTCAAATGAGGTTCAAATATCCATAGAAGAGGTATGAATAAATTTACCAAAAAAATTCGAATCCAAAATCCGATATGATGGTAAATAGTTGATTTTTCAAGGAAAAGACATCCAATCATAATTGTCATTTTACGAAGATATCCTGGCAGAACCATATTTCTGCGTGGCATTCTTAAAGGTAACATGATGTTTACACCGTCTGACAGAAATTGACTACTGGTCAGGAGCCAACAAAAAATAAATAATAATTTAATATTTAAATTGTCTTCTGACATTTTCAACATGGCGTGACTAAATTATAAATTTCGCGTTTTGTGTCTTTAAATTGATTTATGTGTTGTTCTATATTTTTGCTTATTTAATATGTACATGTTTGAATTGTACGCCCCAGGAACCTGTGTTAACCAAATAAATAATAATAATAAACATGTTTGGTTGTGTGAATTTGATGATATATTTCCGAATTATATAATTCAATAGAGACACGTTGAATATATATTTATTTGATGGCAAACAATAATTAAATGTGAAAATGGTCACAGATTCGTTTACACGATTCTGATTGGTCAGTTTTTGGCTGGCATTTAAATGTGGCTTCACTTCTAGATTTATAATCAATACTAAATACTTTTTTTTAATATTATTTTTATTATGATAAATATAAGAATATATGAGACAAACTCTAATTTATTATTGTGCACAATAATATCGGGCTTTTTTCTAGAGTAGGCAAGCACTAAGTCTGTTTTCTTTCAAGAAAAAATCCCTATATATATAAAAGTCAGTGTATGTATGTATGTGTGTATCTATGTCGGCTATACACGTCCACAATGCGTAATTAATCTGACTGAAATTTTAACAGTATATAGAGTATAATCTGGAAAAACTTATAGTGAAAATACCAGGTCTCTATCCCGAATATTCTTCGTTATTTGCAAATTGCGTTGCAAATTTGCCTTTTCGCTCGCAAGCAGCGCCTCTAGCGGTGAAGATGGGAGGTAATATCAGCTGACCTAATGTACATGTAAAACGTGTTTTGACAGGACAGAGAAAAATCTGGAAAATATATTTATCGGATTTTTAGCCAATAAAAAATAAAATTGACAGGTTCTGGGCAAAAATAGTTGTTTTTTTAGTCAGAAAATGATGATGACAATATTGCTGTATCATGTTTGATTATCAGATACAAAATTATATCGGGAAAAAAATCCAAAAATCTGAGACCACGGGTGAAGCCAGTTCATTTTTAGTGTGCAGGAACAAAATTCTAACAGAAAAACATTCATTCGAGCAGAAGACACAAAGCCAGATCATCTCTTTATAAAAATATCGCTTCTCTGACACAAAGTTTGGAGCGGGACGTTTCACAAGAGTGACATCCACGGCGCCAATTTATAATTGTAACGAATAGTATTTGAATAAAAACATTTAATCGGGTAAAACCTGGGCGTTGCCCGGGTTATTCGGCTAGTTGTCAATAAAAATGGTTTTCCGTATTTTTGTCAGAAGTTGATATTTTTACTTTATTATTTTCTTTTATTATAGAATATTGATATCTTTTTATTGATAAAAATAAAATAATGCATATAGTCTCACTGTCACCTCAAACGTGTCAAAATTAATAACGTAATTATATTTCGTATATAAATTAGGAACGTATTTTTCGTATTAAAATTCTTGTTTAAAATTTTAATTTTATTGAATTTGAAAGCGAACTTTCTAATTATTCTAAATATCTTCCTAATTATTTGGGTGTTAAAAATATTCATGATCCTTTAACGGAGGACTCATGTCATGTTTAAAAATGAATCCTTTCAAAATATAAAAATGGTTTAATTTTTATATTAAGTATTCACGTTTGTGGCAGCGTGAAGATGAGGTATAACAAATTACTTTTTACATCGCCATTGCCAGTCCTTAGGGAGGAAGGGGAGCAGTAACAAGCTCACTATTGCTTTTCGACCTTTAGGCTTAGGTCAATGTATATGGTTCGCTTTCTTGCTTGGACTGACCTAGCTAAAAGCCTACATCTATGGCCAGCCTTCCAGACTCAACCTCAGCAATGAACTTCCTGGTCAGTAGTTCAGCTCAGCAATATCAAATCAGGACGCGATTAAAAGTGATTTTTACTAGTCCATACTAGTGAGGTGGAAACCCGGGTAGTTGGAATTCTGTACTCCAGGCGCCTGGGTTATAAATATCTCTTTAGTTCGCTAAAAAAAAAAAAAAAAAGAGTTGAGTTGGCTCAGCTGATAGTACCCTGTAAGGACTCCTGATCCTAGAACACAGGAGGAGCAGTATCTGTACATCAAGTTAGATAGAATAATCTCTAAATGGCGCCTGTTTTTCATTCCAGAAGTGACCATTCAATATTGGAGCTAAGTCGGCCTGATATTGAAGAGTTGCTTCCAGTTTTCGAGACAAAAAAAAAATATTTTTATTTCTCTCAATCATGAAGTTCAAGATGCACAGACTTTTTACGATTGAGGAGAGCAAAGAAAAAGAAGGAAATAAGACAAATGGTTAGAACAATTCAATTTTTGCATATTCAGTTGAAATTTTAACACCAAAATGGATAGTTGGCGACATTTGTACGCTCAAGAGAAATACCAAATAAATAATAATAACATCAAAAAGGGAAGACTGTCATGAATTCCTCCATAAAATATTTCGTATATTGAATAGGGAATTAAGACATTTTGAAAAGTTTCCCAAAGAGTCATTGTTCAGCTAATCTCCTTCTACCAGACTGCATGGAGAGGAAAGAAGCCCGAAGAGGAACCCGGGCTCAAAAGAAGACCAAGAAAGAGGCTCGGGTCAGCAAGGAACCTAAAGATGAACCTACTAGCGGTGATTTGGCTAGCGAAGATATATCGGAATCAGAAGCTAGCGAGCCAAATATTGAAGAGCAAAAATCTCAAGAAGCAACATCTCTGGACATGGATGATGATAAGTACGTGTCCCTACTGGCAGAATCCGAGGGCTACTACGACACACCTAGCGAGATTTACCAAGTGGAAGCCCACGAGACCATTAGGGAACTCGGTGATAAAGAAGCGCCAGAAAACGAAGAGATTGATCTGAGAGAAATAGGTCCATTTATGTCCAACCCAATTAACGAAGGTTTCATCCTTAGTGAAAAATTAGAAGCTATCCATCTTGAAAAAATTACCAGCGACCCACAAGAGATGTTTGCTATTGAAGAAGCAAGACGACATCTAGTTGATGAAGCTGAAGAAATAGAAGAGAATATGTTTTATCAAATGGGGACTAAGGACCAGTTGAAAGCTGAAACCAAAAAAACATTGCCTTACAAGGAGAAAGAAAGATCAAGTGCTAAGACTGGTGAGGCCTTGACGAAGGGTGATGCCAACAAGAAAGGGAATAGTCATAAAAAAGATGAATTCCAAAAGAAAGATTCTGTAGCATCTAAGAAAGATGAATCTTCCAAGAAGACTCCTCATCTCCAGCAAAAAAATCAACATAAATAAAAATTGAGCTCAACTCTGTTAAGAATTCAATGATGGTATTTTAATTAAGGCTTTTATAATGTACAAAGCAATTAAAAAATCCATTAAACTTTTCCTAATCTTGAAAAAAAAAAAACTCAAATTCTTAAATTATTCAACAATTTTCTCACAATACACTAAATAGTGTGTGTTGAGAACCTATTTTATTTTTTGTATGAACGTCAAAAAAAAAAAATGTTTGTATGAAGGAAACATTTTCCCAAACTAAGCTCTTGTTAGTGTCCATCAAGTCAAAATTTGGTGACAATATGGACAAATATTCTCCAATTTGATCTGTTAGTGACCATCACTCACAGCTCATCTAGTGACCTTCCGGTAGCTTCCTTAACCCCTTCTAGCCAGCTCACTACAGGTCAACTAAGCCCTACCTTGGACAAATATTTAACTTTGATATATTGTGAGAATTGTAAAAAATATAAATGGATAAATCACAAAGTAAATATAAATAATGAAGATTTTTAAAAATAAATCGTCCAGTTCTAGATTTCCAGCTTGGGACCTGAATTTAATAGAATATACAGTTACGAGCGCGTCATCCGTTCTTAATTCTTCATCTCCTAATCATTTGTCATCTCTGTCACCGTTTGCTTTTTTTTTTTTGGAATGGCGCCCTCCTATTGGTTGGTTACGATCACGCCACCTTTGCCCCCCACTCGCTTTTTCGTTTTTGTAACTATTGTGTTGGAGCGGGTCGCTCCTTAAATAAATGCATATATTAGTTAATAACTAAATGGAATCCTCTCTTTTTGTATATAATTGTAACAAATAGTATTTGAATAAAAACATTCAATCGGGTAAAACACGGGCGTTGCCCGGGTCATTCGGCTAGTAGAATATATCTGGGATGTTTTAGGAATACTTTTTGGAGCTTGTCTCAACCCCCTCCTTGAACTAAAAACTTTTTTGGAAGAGTGGACTTCAAACCCTCTTTCAAACACTATTAATCAGCGTGAAAGTTTAAACAAACGCTACAGGTTTCTGGAGAAACTTATCTCCAGAAAGCTGTAGCATTTGTTTAATTAATATCCAGGAGATTTAAATCAATTGATGTTGAAATTTATCTAGTATGAAAGTTTGTTGTAAGAGTTGATCATAATCCCTATTTGGGATGTTTATTATTATTCTTGGGAGCTCATCATTTAATACCCTCGGCAGAGCTGACTGCTCTAGCGCTACCCCAGGTGGTAGATAGGGGAACGACCTTCATATATGAAGGTCAGCTGTGAAACAAGCAGAATAACTCTGACGAAGAAGCAGGCATAGACCAACAGCAGAATTGTTAGAAAGAGGAGTAGACCTCTTTAAAAATCCTGAGTTCAACTGACCCAATTAATAGACCTCAGCAAGGGTTCCTCTCCAGGGATACAGAAGAGCTGCATCTGTACTAATGTTAGAGTTGGCAGCAAGGGTGTCTGCTTCCATGTTAGGAACGGCCTCAAATTACAGGCAAAGTCAAGACTTTCCCCCAAGTTTGCCTGGATCATGTGCCATCATCAACTAAAGCTGCACCTCATTCCATGAGATCATGGAATTTGTGTAATCTTTGCACACAGGAATAAGAATTTTTTTTTTTTTCCAATTCTGAATCCTCCAATTCCTATAATTTCCCTATTTGGTTGAAATGGTGTAGCATTATCCTACTTTGAGCCTTATGTTTCAATGGCCCCTAATTCTTGGACAACTCCAACCCCACCAGTGAGTTCAAATAATCAGTATAAATATACAATGTCATGGAGACTAAATTCATGGATTAAATTTATAATCTTGGTAGGGTTGGAATATAGGTCCTGTCTTAAGGCTTCCATACATTCCAAGAGGTGGTCTGGTGAGGTCTCTTTGCTCCTGCAGATGGTGCATTGTGGAAAAGCCTTTACACCATCCTGGAAAAGGAGCGGTCTTGTATGGCTGCCAGTTTTAAGCCTGGAAATTCAGGTTGATGCCTGTCAGTTCATCCCACATTCCAGAATAGCTCCAGGATTTTGGTTCCGATACCAATGACAGAATGTTGATTCTTGTATTTTTTTTTTTTCATGGATATTTATTTTTTGTAGGCATTTGAAGGAGTCAAAATCAAGGTCTGAGTTGAGAATTGCTGCTAAGATGGTTTAAAAAGTTGAACTGCTGGAATGGGTGTGTAATTACACTAAAAGGCTGTCACTAACTACCCACCATATCTGCCTGTACCACATGTTCTTGAGAAAATAAAAATTTTATAGCAAAATACACTTTTTAGTTTATGTACAGATTAACAATTCAAATAATATTTTGCTTTTCTTTAAACTTTTCTCTTTATCTCTCTAGTGTTTTATAAATTATAATTTTGCCTTACATAAAATAAATTGCTATGTCAGTTTGAGGTTTATCTTTTCAAAACAGTGTTGACACCATAATCAGACAAAAGTACTGTTGATAAGGCACAATTTGGATTATAGATTATAAACACAAGGTAATAAGACCAAATCCAAATAATAAATAGTGTATGACGTTTCAGTAACAGCGTTGTTACCGAAACGTCACACTATTTATTTATTTGGTCTTATTAGCTTGTGTTTAAAAGTACCGTTGTTACTGAAATGTCACAAACATTTCATTAATTTTGGTAATTGGTATTTTACCTTGTGTTTCTAATCGATAATCCAAATTGTACCTTAAGTATCAAATATAAAAATAGAGCTATAGGATTTAATAACCACATCAGAAATTTGTAGAGAGTACTTTATGAAGAGATACTATACAGTAGAACCTTCCTGTAAAGGACATCTAGTTTCAGAGCCAAATACAGTCATAGGGTCTTTTAGGAAGAGGTACCCTCTTACTGGAGAGTTGATAATTGATATAAAGGGTCATTTTGGTGATGAAAACTGTCCTTTGTAGAGAGGTGTCCACTCGTAGAGATTCTATTGTATCATGTTCACAAGGTAATAAGACCAAATCCAAATAAATAAATAGTGTGATGTTTCAGTAACAACGCTGTTACCGAAACGTCACACTATTTATTTATTTGGATTTGGTCTTATTACCTTGTGTTTATAATCTACTAGCCGAATGACCCGGGCAATGCCTGGGTTTAACCCGATTAAATGCCTTTATTCAAATACTATTTGTTACAATTATAAATTGGCACCGTGGATGCCATTCTTGTGAAACGTCCCGCTCCAAACTTTGTGTCTGAGAAGCGATATTTTTATAAAGAGATGATCTGGCTTTGTGTCTTCTGCTCGAATGAATGTTTTTCTGTTAGAATTTTGTTCCTGCATACTAAAAATGAACTGGCTTCACCCGTGGTCTCTGCTTTTTGGAATTTTTCCGGATATAATTTTGTATCTGATAATCAAATATGATACAGCAATATTGTCATCATCATTTTCTGAATAAAAAACAACTACTTTTTTTCCCAGAACCTGTCAATTTATTTTTCTTGACTAAAAATCCGAAAAATATCTTTTCCAGATTTTTCTCTATGTCCTGTTAAAACACGTTTTACATGTACATTAGGTCAGCTGATATTACCTCCCATCTTCACCGCTAGAGTGCTGCTTGCGAGCCAAAGGGCAAATTTGCAACACAATTTGCAAATAACTTGTATACATAGACCATAAATCTGTACATAGACAGGAAAAGCACCATGATTATCCTGGTCTGTACCACATGTACTAGGGATAATAAGTTAAAAATATATATATAGGCGCTTAATAAGGCAGTTGTAGAAATTATAACATGATACATTGATAAGGCACAATTTGGATTATTAAAATATCAGAGTCATCAACAATTCTGTCACCGTTTGCTTTTGGTTCAGTGGTAGAATGCTCGCCTGCCATGCGGGCGCCCCGGGTTCGATTCCCGGCCGATGCATTTTTTTTTTTACAATTTTTAAAACTCAACAGACATTTCAATAAGAAAGGAAAACATTTAAACACAAAAGTTTCTTTTTTCACATTAAAAAAACAAGATTCTACATTGCAGTAAGGATAGTGGAAGTTTATATTTTATGTGTAAAAGAGAAACTTCCATGCCTGAATGTTTTCTTTTCTTATATATATATACATACTAGCCGAATGACCCGGGCAATGCCCGTGTTTTACCCGATTGAATGTTTTTATTCAAATACTATTTGTTACAATTATAAATTGGCGCCTTATATAAATGCATATGTTAGTTAATAACTATAGCCTATGTGCTTTATCTGTCTATGTACTGTTGGCTTCCATAGGCGTCTCTTACAGGGAAAAAGAAAGAGAGGATTCCATTTGGTTATTAACTAATATATGCATTTATTTAAGGAGCGACCCGCTCCAACACAATAATTACATAAACGAAAAGGTGAGTGGGGGGGGGGGGGGGGGGGGCATGATGGGGGGGGGCAAAGGTGGCGTGACCGTAGCCAACCAATAGGAGGGCGCCATTCCAAAAAAAAAAAAGCCAACGGTGACAGAGATGAAAACTGATGACTGATTGTTGATTAGGAGATGAGGAAGGAATGACGCTCGTAACTGTATATAGAATACTAGCCGAATGACCCGGGCAACGCCCGTGTTTTACCCGATTGTGTGAATGTTTTGATTCAAATACTATTTGTTACAATTATAAATTGGCGCCTTAAATAAATGCATATTTTAGTTAATAACTATAGCCTATGTGCTTTATCTGGCTATGTACTGTTGGCTTCCGTAGGCGTCTCTTACTGGGAAAAAGAAAGAGAGGATTCCATTTGGTTATTAACTAATATATGCATTTATTTAAGGAGCGACCCGCTCCAACACAATAATTACATAAACGAAAAGGTGAGTGGGGTGGGGGGGGCATGATGGGGGGGGGGGCAAAGGTGGCGTGATCGTAGCCGACCAATAGGAGGGCGCCATTCCAAAAAAAAAGCAAACCGTGACAGAGGCCACGCATGACGCTCGTAATTGTATATAGAATAATAGATGGTGCATTATTGCCCTATAGTTATTTAGACAGTACAATAGACATGGTCTGTTAGAATCATCACTAATGATCTAAGCTTTCCTAATATCGTTTTCACTTTAGCAGTTAAATAAATTGGTCTTTAAAATATATATTTACAGTTAAATCTGTCTATAGCGCCCGATTCTAAATACATAGTACGATGCGATTTACATTAAAAGTGACCTCTCTATAGCATCCTATTTTGGTGAGTCCCAAAGAGGGGGCGCTACAGACAGGTTTAACTCTATAACAAAATATACATTAGAAACTTACTTTAAAGGACAACTCCTATTTACAGAACCAGAGTTGCTAAATAGTAAAAAAGGTCATTTTGGTGTTGAAAACTGTCCTTTGCAGAGAGGTGTTGTTTTCTATCAAGAGTGGCCTCTCATTGAGGTTCTACTGTATATATTAGAATAGTATTTTAGGGTTCTTAGAAAATTATATTCTTCTTACCCGATATATCTTGTTTACACAACTGATGACAGTTAGTTTACCAACTAGATAATAAAACATGCTGTGATATTTTTCTCATTCAGTACTTTTATTTGAAACACAAGGTAATAAGACCAAATCCAAATAAATAAATGGTGCGTGATGTTTTGGTAACAGCGTTGTGACCATCATCAGACAACAGTACTGAATGTTAATGATGATGGTAACAACATTGTTACCAAAACATCACACACTATTTATTTGGATTTGGTGTTATTACCTTGTGTTTCTTAGCTTATCATTAGCAGTGATGGATTAACATGCCATTTGTTATAGTCAATTTGAACTATTTTTGATGTGTTTATTTCTTTTTGAAATAAAATACTTTTCCACTGTCCTTACTGCAATGATAAAATAATGGGAAGGCCTGGCTCATCAGTTTCACCAGTCTACCAGGGAGGTCGGTGGAAGGCTGGTAAACAGTTTGGTTTTCGACCACTAGGACCCGGGTTCGATTCCCGCATTGGACACTTTTTTCTGTTTAAAAAAAAAAAATGCTCCAATGGTCCCAGATTCTTGCAAAAGTCCAACCCCACCAGCGAGTGCAAGTAACCAAACGGGGCTCTGGCACATTTGTAAGTGCAAAGTCGAACTGCTTTCACATGTGTAGACATGTGGTGCGCTTACAGTAAAAAGCAGTCGCTAACTACCCACCATGATTATCATGGCCTGTACCACGTGTACTAGGGATAAGCAAAAAAAAAAAAACAGTCTACCATACCATGGAATATTTGATTTTGCTGTTTTACTTTTATACCGGTAAAAAAATGTCCATAGTATATTTAAACCTTTTATATAAAACCCTTTCCAAGAGGTCAGCTTCAGTATCTATATGAAAGGAAAACAGCACAAAATACAGTGGTATGGTAGATTAAAGTGGCTGAAGCTGCTGGGAGGGTTCACCACTGATGAGCCAGGCCCTCCCATTATTAGTAAGGTCAGTAGAAAATTTCATTTCAAAAAGAAACAAATACATAAAATATAGTTAATATTTCTTATACAGTAGAACCTCCATGCTCCAGGACACTCGTGCTAGAGGACTCCTCTCTACAAAGGACAGTTTTCATTTGCAAAATTACCATTTTTACTATTTAGCAACTCTCCAGTAAGAGGACATCTCTCCCTAAAGGACACTATTGCTCTGTAATTAGGTGTTGTCCTTTACAGAGAGGTTCTACTGTATTAGGAGTGATGATATTAATAAACACAAGGTAATAAGACCAAATCCAAATAAATAGTGTGTAACATTTTGGTAACAACGTTGTTACCATCTTCAGACAAAAGTACTGAATGAGAAATTTTACCACAGCTTTAAATAGTTTAAAGTAGCTGTGGTAAAATTTCTCATTCAGTACTTTTGTATGAAGATGGTAACAACGCTGTTACCGAAACATCACACACTATTTATTTATTTGGATTTGGTCTTATTACCTTGTGTTTAAACTCCGCCTTTTACGGTCCCAAGCCCGGATGAAAAAGGAGGAGGGGGAGCCGTAACAAGCTCACTAAAAAACCTGGGCTCAGCTGGCTCGGCTGATAGTACCCTTTAAGGGCTCCTAATTCAGGGATACAGGATGAGCAGTGTTTGTACTCCATGTTAGGAGCGGCTGCACATGGCATCTGTTCCTCATGTCAGAGGTGGCCATTTCTTTTGGAGCTAAGTCGGCCTGCCACTGAGTAGTGCTCCCAGTATTAATGGCAAAGGCAGACGCATTCTACTTCACCCAGTCATGATGGTTGTCAAACTGATACCATCAAGGGTCACAACTTGATATCCTAATATGATTGAGTGGAGATAAGAAAGAAGAAGACCTTGTGTTTATAATCTATAAATCCAAATTGTACCTTATCAAGTTATATTAATGAAAAATTCACACATTTGTATATTCCTCCCCATACATACTGTCAAAGAAGCAGGTAAAAAAGAATCAAGGAAACCACCTGCATCAAAATACTATTTTATTGTGGCGGCAATTATGTTACCACACCCCATCAAAACATTGAGCAATCTTTGCCAGAGTCAAGAAGATAGAGAGAGGGAGGGGAAAAATTATATATTACAAAAATAGAGATTGTTTATGTGACCATTGGAAAGCAAAAAGCATGAAAAAAATAGTAGTTTGCATTGTAAAAAAAAAAAAAAAAAACTAAATTAGTACCAAATATATTAAGTACCAGCTTTTATTCCAAATTGTACTGTAAAAAAAAAACTAAAAAATGTGAGTTGTATGATTTTTTTAGGAGTATTCATATCAGTGTTGTTTGTATTATTTTATAATATATATTCTGTAATTAAAAAAAAAATTCATTAAGACTAGAATTTTGGACTTTTTTTTTTACCATATAAAAAAAACTAAAAAAAATTTTTTTTTCAGTTATGTAAATTTTATATAAAAAAATTAATGATTTTTATTGTTTTGCTGGAAATATTGTGAGAACTTTAAAACCGAAAAAAAAAATTGAATTTATAAATTTATTAATACAAAAAAAAGGCAAAATTGGCACCTGACACCGCTATGAGTGGAAAGGCTATAAGGAAGATAAAAAGGAAGAACTAGAGGAGAAGGTTTGGCACAATTAATATTCTTACTATGTATAAAAAATAATAAATTAATAATTATTAAAAAAAAAAAAAAGGAGGAAGCTGGAGATTCTACTACTGTATGGAAGGATGAATTAGTAAGTAATTTGCTTTCTAAAAAAAGACTTGATTAAAAAAAAAAAAAAGTTTTGGCAATCAAAAGAAGAGAAAAAAAAAATTATATATATATATAATTTTAAAAAAATTTTGGACTTGAGGGAGATGAGTGTGTAATTTGCATAGCAAAATAAAAACATATCCGAATATATGTAAATATGTACAAAAGAAAGTGTGTGTGACCGCGCAGACTATTCTGTTGGGTTGGGTGGGGCATGGTGCTTCTTGTCCATTGGAGAGGAGGGTGTTATATCGGATAAAATTATTCTTTTTTTAAATATTCAACAGAAAGAAGAAAGAAAGAAAAATGTGCCTAAAACTGTCACATTTGCTGGAGATATAGAAAAATAGATGTGGCGTGGCCTCCTCCTCCGATTATATTAACGTGGGATTAGAGAGCGTGTGATCCTTTCTTTGGTATTTGGTACCGTAAAATGGCGCAGAGAGCTATTCCTCCATCACTTCTACTGATGGCGGCGGGCCTTCGACATGGTTCTGTGGAGGTGCTTGTCCTGCAGCTTGCAGTCTCTTGTCCATCTCTCTGATACGGGTTTCATGTTTTATGATGGAGCCCTTGAGCCTTTTGATCTCCTCCTGGAGCTGCTCAATTTTCTCATTCTGCACAACATACACTTGTGTTATACAAACTCATGTAAACCATTCCCCAAGAAAGGCATGCATACAGCCATGAAGAAATACTTGCCGTAATACTTGAACAACTCTAATATTGACTGTGGCTCTTAGAAAGAAGTATTGAACACCCTTGCCATGGAAAAATGAACATACTTTTAAAAGAAAGGAAGGAGGATCCCACCAGGAGGAGCTCTGAACCTCAGACAGCATCAAACAACACTAACAAGATTTAGAACAGGTCATCTCAAGCCATTGAAGATAGAAAACAACAAAATCTACATCACTTGCCCAAAATGTAGCTTGGCACCTGCAGCTCCAGAACATATTTTGGCTTGCATTAGGTGCACTAAACAGGACCTTTGGGAGAGGAGGCTGCTTATCATAAAACAGCTCAAGAAGCATGAATCCACATTTCACCAAGACATGAAATATTTAATTTATTACATAAAAAAATATTTAGCACATATCTTCTTAAAGAACGCACAAAACAACATAAATATACTTAGTTTCAGAACAGCACACCATTATCCCTTCTCTGGCAATTTTAAAAATCCATATCCCAGCAATTGACAAAGAATGAAGGAATTATATTTGGAAATCTTCCAACCATTCTAAACAGCATAAACACAAAAATTCCTCAAAATTATTTGCATATAAAAAAATTAATTGGCAACTCACTTTATTGTATAATTTAGCAGCAACAATACAATCTTCATATTTAGGAATTTTCACTTCGCATCACTTCATGATAATTAATGATGCAATCAATAATGAAGTTTTAGATTAGGCTATGATAATAATATTTTGAGGCTAATGATGAGGAATTAAAAAAAAAAAAATTTTAGGCCTATACACCTATCCCCGATTTACACGGTACTTGTTTTACACGTTTTCGCTTTTACACGGTTTTCCAAATAAGTTTTTTTGTTTTGTTTTTATTGCACTATACTAAATGCTACTGTGATTGAACACATGCGCTGTGTACACATCTCACGAGGAATCCCGAGCTTATGCGCTGACTACATATTTTAACCTGTCAATGCATTTTATTTTTATTTCTGTGTACACCTACCCCCGATTTACACATTTTTCTCAGGAACGTATCTACCGTGTAAATCGGGGGATAGGTGTATTACCAAAAGTGAGTAGAAGGATTTTTTATTTAATTCATAATGGCATTTCAATTTTGTGGGTAACTTCCCACAGTACAGTAACAGCACACAGTCTCAATCTGTTAGTTAATAATGATAAATATGAAAGTTTTCTATGGGAGAATGATGGGGCAGGCAGGGCAGAGAGAAATGTGTTCTTGCAGAGAAACAGAAGACATGGGGTGAGAAAGGAGTAGAATAATCAGACAGCATTCAATATGGGAGGGAAACATGGAACTGAGGGAATCTGGGTTTGTGACAAAGGGGAGGTTTTAAAAATCCTATTTACATATTGACAAGGAAGGCATTTGCATATTTTAGTAGGTGCAGAAGGGGTGTGACAAGAGGCATGCAACAAACCCAACACTCTTACCATCTTCCACTGTTGCATGCGCTGGCATGCACCACAACCAACAGGAGGTTACACTGGGGTAGGTAGGGGGATATGTAACAGGGGGAGGGGGGGCAGCTATGCAACTCACCGTGGAAGCCAGGGCTTCTGTCACTGCTGCTGTAACCAAAGCAGCAATGTTGTTGCTACCTGCCCCTGCATTGTTGTTGTTCTTGCTAGCGCTACCACCGCCGCCTCCACCACCACCAGTACGGTTAGGCATCTTGTCCAGGATATTGGGCTTCTTGGTGACCCGCAGCTCCTGCTGTTTGGCCGGTTCATAGCCATCTTTCAGGTTGATCTGTGGCAACCCAATCAGTTACATGCTGTCAACATGTTCAAGATGTTTACTCACCAGAATGGGTTCGGCATCAGTGCCCTCAGCCCACTCCTCTGCAGAAATGGCAGGTTCATCTGCCATTGTGTCAGGGTAGAGGTCTGTCTGGAAGAGCTCAGATTTGCGAGGGACTGTGAAGGAAATGACCTCACAAAGTCCCCGACTGTGTAGTTTGTAGAAGCGGCCAATCTCGCACTGGTGGACATCACAGCCTCTCTTGGGCATCATGCCCATCCCTCGTTGGGGCTCGGTGGACTGGTGGGTGTTGATGTAGTGGACAAAGGGGGGCTCATCTGTGATCTCAAAGTACCGGATGTTGCTGTCACCCTGCCATCACATAATTTGCTCTTAGAACACCTTGAATGATGCAAGTAATCCAGAAATTTTTTTTGCTTATCCCTAGTACACGTAGTACAGGCCATGATAATCATGATGGGTAAAGGACTGTTTTTACTGTAAGTGCACCACATGTCTACACATGTTAAAAGCAGTTCGACTTTGCACTTACAAATGTGTCTTACACACTTACAAATGTGCCAGAGCCCCGTTTGGTTACTTGCACTTGCTGGTGGGGTTTGACTTAAGCAAGAAACGGGGACCATTGGAGCATTTTTTTTTAAACAGAAAAAAGTGTCCAATGCGAGAATTGAACCCGGGTCGTAGCGGTCGAAAACCAACGGTTTAGACCATCCTTCCACTGACCCCCATAAATACTTTAATAGGAAGAACTAGCTTTTTGGGCAAAGAGTTTCTTTATTTTGGGGTGTTGTAAGCTTTCAAACAAATTTTGCTTTTCAACTGGCAAATCCAAAAACAAATGAAGATAGATGTTATCGGGCATACATTGAATAATAAATATGAAACTCAAAAGGTACATAACACAAAAAGCAAATATTTGAAGATACATTTTAAGGGATAATTGGTGCTACCATGATGTCATAAAAAATCTACTTATTTTGCATTTAGTAAAAAAAAAACTTAAATAGCAAAAATAGGGAATATCCATATCCAATAGGGAATCTACTGTACAGATACAGTAGAACCTTTATGAGAGGACACTCTTGGTAAAGAATTTCTCTATGTAGGCAATTGCCATATCCAAAATTACAATTTTTACTAATTAGCTGCTCTCCTGTAAGAGAACACCTCTCTAAAGGATACTTTGGCTCTGCAATTAGGTCTTTTACGGGGAGGTAGTTCTACTGTAATACATTGTATTCTAGTTGACTTGGGGGACATGGTAGAAAGCCAGTACCTTGGCACAGAGGTAGAGGAGGTTGACGTCCGGGTCATAGTAGGGGTAGAGGATGCCATTGCTGGTGTCTAGGGTCTCCAAGATGATGGGCTCTCCAATAGCACTCTGATACAACCAGCATTTGGTGATGGTAGGACAGTCAAACTTTCCTTTAAATAAAACTTTCTGTTGGGGAAAAAAATATAAAGAAATTATTAGCTGTCAGCAGTCTCTCCAATAAAGAAATCTTTCCAATTAAAAAAACAGACATCAATTTTCAATATATTGAATAGCAGATAATTGGGACTTTTGATAAATTGGACAGTTAATAAATATAGGAGCTTCTTATAATTGGTACTAGTGATAATTGAAACAATTCTTTTAATATAAAAGTCCAATTAGCATGAGTTGACTGCAGTATAGAGAGAGATGCTACAGCTTGAGATTGTGGTGAAATATCAAATTTGGTCAAATTAGAGGTTTTACAACAAATGATAAAAGTTGAATAGAACTAAAGAAGTTTCTTTAAACCTTTTTGCTGCCAGATTGTTAGGTGGAGAATACCTACTTCACTTCTCAAAGCATATTGTCGCTCGCTCATCCGGGAGAAGCCTGTGCTGAAGATGTTGCCGTCCCTGAGGTAGATGGCTCTCTGTGGCTTGGCTCCTTCATGGCCCATGGCTTCCTGCAATGTTGGGAAGGGTCAGCACAGCTGGGGAGTTAGAGGAGGGAGTATATTCGCTCACCAACTCCACTTCTCCAGAGCGGGGGTCAAAGACTCGGATCTTGCGGTCCTTGCAAGTAGAGATGACTCGGGAGCCGTCCCACTTCCAGGAGCAGTGGAAGATGAGGTCGGGATGAGCCAGTTGGGCCAGGATCTCCCCCGTGCCCACATTCCAGACAAGCAGGCGGTGGTCCCCCCCGGCTGAGAGAAGGACGTTGTTAGCGGAGGGGTGCCACACAATCTGGGCCACCCTGCGCTGGTGCCCCACCAGTTCCACCACAGCCTCTGTCAGAGGCCGCGACAGGCCGCCGTCAGGGATCTGCCATACTCTCACCACTCCGTCTTCACTCGCACTGGCTATCACGTTGTCATTGAAGGGACACCAGGCGATGTCCAGCACTGCTCCCTTGTGGCCGGACACTAGTGGGTAGCTCACATCCGTACGCCCAGTCTGCAACATTTGGTCTATTTAGGCATCACAAGGTACAATTTGGTGATACAGACAAAAGTAAAGTGGTGCAATAGTAATGTCTGTCTATAATTCTCCCAGGCTCCTGGCAGACTTTTGTCTGAAGATAATAACAACATCATTAACAAACCATGTATTTAGGCATCAATGGAATCACATTACCTAAAATTCCTTCACAAAAGGAGGTAGAAAATCTTTTTATGTTGCCAGTCATCTATTTTATTTTATTTTTTAAGGAGATAGAGGCAATTTTGTTCACATTTAGTTATCTTGGGTGTCTTCAATAAAGGTCACTGTGTATCAAATATCTCTCAAGTTATTGTCTGAATCCAGATATACATGCTAAAAGGTACAACTTCCTTAAGTTTTGTCCATGTGTGTAGGTGTTTTCCTTTACAGAGGTTGGCTACTATAAATGCTTATGACAAGTTTTACAATATAATAGAGCCCATATAAATTCTAAAAATGTATCTCCATCCAGTAAAAAAGTCTGATTATCACAGAGTGCACAAGTTGTAAGGTGGAATACTATAAGAAACCACCAAGTATTGTGTGGTAGGTCTGTAAACTTGAGGCGGTAGTTGACACGGGGGGAAAGAAGGGCAGCTATAGTTAAGCTGGGAAAGGTTCCAGCAAGGCTATATTTAACCAACCTACACATACGGACTGTCGGCCCACTAGCAGTCTTCTATCTGATGCCTCTTGTTTCTATTACTGGGCCAGTCGAGTGACCTGTCCACCCGGCTATTTCCAGAACAGACAGACAGTATTGCACTCCCCGGCCACAACTTCTCTTGTTTGACAAACTCTACACCCTCGCTTTCAATGTTTAGGGTTTTTTTTTAGCACATTCTTTGTGGGCCATTCATTCAGAGGGGGTGAGAGAGAGTAAAAGACCAAGTTTACCTTTAAAACATTTTTTTTTTAAAGAATCTCTCATAAAATATTTTAAATATAATATCCCAAGTGTGTGTGGGAAGAAAAAGAGCTTTATTACTTTCTTTCATGCAGTAATTTAAAAAAAAAAAAAGTTGAAGAAATATAGTTTGCAAGCTTTTCTATTTGATTAGAATAAAATTATCACAATTTTTTTTTTATGAATAGGAACCTGCCATGAGCAAACAATACAACAGACATCCATCTCCAATAGGTCACCATTTTGACCACTAACTGCAAGTATCCAAACTGGGCTCTGGCACCTTGTAGGAGTACAAGACTACTTTCTATATGAGGCACATTTGTAGACAACCAACAGACATTTTTCACTTTTTAAAGTTTTATCTTTGAATGGATATAAAGAAAGGTTTTATATATATTTCCCTTGAATGTACAAACATGGTGCTGTGCAAAAAAAAGTTTCTTTTTTTAGACACATGTTTAGTCCAAGTTGTTGAGTCTGCTTTAAAAATAGCCCCGGGTTCACTTGGCACTTCAAAGCGGAACCAAAATAAGATTAAAATATGTGAGGAGGGATGAACAAATATGTAGATACATAAATATCAGAATTCCAAATATATTGTTGACAGCCCCAACTACAAATATATACAGTGGCTTTGGTAGGAGTATTTGTGTCAAATTGAACAGTGATTGAGGCATCTAATTGAGCATGTCAATGTATGATAGCTAACACCACCTATCAGAATAAATACAATATTTATTTTGTCATAGATTTGCATAAGTCATTATCAAATTTAAGTTGCACGACCCCATTCATTTTTCCATTATTTTACTTTAAACTCACATTGAATAGATAAGCTAGCAGTAACAAAGGTGTTGTCACGCATGTTTTACTTATTTTACATTGTCTTTTTGTTCCATTCTGTTGTTCTACATATCAATGGAAGGTGAGTGGAAGAATGGCATAAACTATCAATTTTTGAAAGTCATGACTCAGCATTGAATCTTAAATTGGGTACATTTTTTTTTTTTCTGAAGAAAAAAAAATTGATTCAATATCTCCAAATTCTTGTATAAGTTCAACCACACCAGAGAGCAAGGGTATAATCATTATTTACATCACTGTTAGGGTTTGATAGAATGTGGGGGTGCTATACATTTACTGCTGATTGGAGTTGAATAAATTGAAATTTTGGAAACTTGACTAAGATGCCAGACAGCATTTTTTGAAACAACTTGAAAACTGACAGAAATATTTTTGGCACTACTCTTTTTAAAAATATATATATTCTACATACTTTATAGTGGAATGGGAGGACATGGTTCATCACTGGTGAATCCATGCTGTTCCGTTTAAATTTTCATCATTACAATATAAGGTCACATTTTGGCTTGCATTAGATGCACTAAACAGGACCTTTGGGAGAGGCCGCTGCTCATCATAAAACAGCTCAGAGGAGCATGAACTCATGCAATTCGTGTAATCTTTACACAAGGGGATAAGAAACAACAATATAAGGTCAGATTTTTTTCTTTATTTCAAATTTTAAAGTAGTTTTAAAAATATTTTATTAAATTTAAGTGATAGAAGTGTTAAAGATACAATAGTACCTTTTATATTTACACACACTTAGAAATAGAGAATGGATATCATTTAATGAGTTGCCTGTTTATTTTACCAAATTACATAACAACCATAATTACATAGAGGTTGTTTTAATGGGTTTTGTTCATCTCTAGCACAACCTCTAGGTGATAAAAGTTCATTGCACCGTGGTAAAAATTGGCTGGGAAGTTTTATTCTGTGGCTTGTTGATAAGGGAAGAATATCAACAAAGATAATCATTTCCAGGGAACTGCCCATCTCTTCCAGATGGATACGGTAACTATTCTACTACTTCTATATAATGGAACCCTATTTACACGCATGGACAGAAACTTAAAGAATTGTACCTTTTAGCATCTATATCTTGATTCAGACAATAACTATAAAAGATATTTGATACACGAGATAACCAAGTGGGAACAAAATTGCCTCTGTCTCCAAAAAAAACAGCAACAAAGACTTTCCACTACCTTAAGTTTTGATGAGTGTATAATCAAAATGTGTAGTATTTAGGAAAATTTGCATGGTACCATTCTAGGCCTACCCATTTCTCTTTGTTTTTTTTTTTTTTTTACTTATCCCTAGTACATGTGGTAGAGGCCATGATAATCATGGTGACTACTTTTACTGTAAGTGCACCACATGTCTAGACATGTGAAAAGCAGTTCGGCTATTTCTCCTTGTAATATAAACAAACTGCTCTATCATTCTTTTTAGATATCTAACACACTGTGGCTGGACTACAGGAACTCATATATTCATGGCTTGCTGATTTCAATTACACTCAAATCAACTATGTAATTAATTATAGTACAATCAAAAGTGTAATTAAAAGAAGTATCCTCCACCTCATTATTTTAATGCCAATAAACTGTCTATAATTCAAGTGTTTCAAATACCTACCAGATATTATACACCAATTTTAGCCTAATTCATGTTATGTTGGATTTAAAAAAAAAAAAAAAAGGTTTGAGTATATGTCTAATTATTCTTTCCTTGGAAATTTGAAATATAAAATTAGAAACCCTCTCTCTACTAACTCTAAAGAATACCAAGTTGTAGGGTCAAAGTGTCCTTTTTTTCAGTATATATATATATACAGTAGAACTTTCCTGTAAAGGACAACACTTAATTGCAGAGCTAAAGTGTCCTTTAAAGAGGGGTGTTCCCTTAGTTGCTAAATAGTAAAAATGGTAAATTTGCAAATGAAAACTGTCCTTTATAGAGAGGTATCCTGTAGCACAATGCCCTCTCATGGAAGTTCTACTGTATATATATAGCTGCCATCTGATGGAAATTCTCAGTAAAGAATTATCAGTGTCCTCATTTAGATATCTCCTGTAGCTGTCGTACATAGAGAGATTTTGCACGTACAAGGTGGCAGAGCTACATTTGCTTACTTACAATCAGTAGAGTTGGTCTAGTAAAAGAATCACTATGATCATCTAGAATAATTTTTGGATAAAAGTGCTCACTGCGGGTTTCAAACCACCTGGTTGTCAACAACTTATACAGTAGAACATACTCCATGAGAAGACACTCTTGCTTACAAAGGACAGCTTTATATACCTGTAACTAGAACTAATGGAGACAAAATTTAATGAAGTTGTACCTTTTAGCGTGTTTATCGGGATTCTGATAATAACTCTGAAGGATATTACAGTGAACTTTAAATACAAGGTAATAAGACCAAATCCAAATAAATAAATAGCCTGTAACATTTCAGTAACAATGCTGTTAACAAAACGTCACACACTATTTATTTATTTGGATTTGGTCTTATTACCTTATGTTTATAATCTATAATCCAAATTGTGCCTTATCATTATAGTGACCTTTATTGAAGACATGCGATAACCAAGTCTGGACAAATTTACCTCTATCTCCTTCAAAAAAAAAAAACAGAAAACCAGCGACATCAAAGACTTTCTACTTCCTCAAGTTTTGTCCATGTGTAGGTGCATCTTGAACCCCAAACCCCTCATACTGTTTGTGGGCCAATATGCAAAGTGGTACCGGATTGAGCCAAAGTTGCCAGAGCATCATGCAATAAGTCATCATTGCAGCAGCAGTGTTGTGAGGTAGCTGAGAGAGAGAAAGTGAGTCAGTGGAGCAGGCAACAAAAAGAGGTGACATAAGGTCGGCCAATCCTATTTTTAATGCTGTCACCAATCCAACAAGATCAATGAACCACCCCACCCACCTGGGGAGATAGTAAGACATAGCACAGCTTAAAGTGGCACAACCCAAGCTGAAAATGGAAAAAAATATATAATATCATGCCTAAAATACATTCAAAGTTGTGACTGCATCTCTATTGCAATCTACTCTTATTTTTTACAGTCAAGATAGCCATTTCATTATTATTATTAAGAAAACCTTGTTATCCTTTACCTTTATCTCAAATCTCCTGAACTAGATTAAACATAATTCA
>CP092863.1:116600389-116697329 GCA_030710605.1 Cordylochernes scorpioides | reverse complement strand
AGTGCTTGGAAAAATTTCACGATGTTAGACTGTGTGAAGCATATCGCCTTATCATACACTGCGATTAAGCAAACAACGCTCAATAGCTGTTGGAAAAAATTGTGGCCAAATGTAGTCAAAAAGTAACATTCCATTTCAACGTTAAATGAATATTCGCAGATAGTACAGATGGCGCATTCATTGGGCGGAGAAGGTTTGATGATTTTACTGATGGTGATATCGCAGAGTTAATGGCTGATAAAGAACTAAGTGAGGATGATTTAGTTACCTTAGTTTGCGAAAGTGAGTCTGACAAATCTGACGAAGAGGAATTAGTACCAGTAACATTCACTGCTAAATTCATCCGCGAAGGACTCGCATTGGGAAGAAAGCTGGGTAATCCTTTTATGCAAAACTAGACGAATGGCCCGGGCAACGCCCGGGTTTTACCCGAGTGCGTATATATTTTAAAAACGTTTCAATTCAAATACTATTCGTTACAATTATAAATTGGCGCCATGGATGTCACTCTTGTGAAACGTCCCGTTCCAAACTGTGTGTTTTAAAAATGTTTTAATTAAAATACTATTCGTTACAATTATAAATTGGCGCCGTGGATGTCTCTCTTGTGAAACGTCCCGCCCCAAACTGTGTGTGTCTTGAAAATATAAAAATAAAAATGTGAATTTTCATAAAGATTTCATCATGTCGATTTTTTTTTTTGCATTTCACTACTAAATCGATAGATAATTACATTTGCAACATGAACTTAGGTATATTGACTAAATAGAAAACTGCATAGTAATAAAGATCATTTTTTAAAGGCACCATATCGTTTTTTTTTTAATAAAATCGAAACAAAAATTAACGATAAATAACGATAATTGCCTTAAAAAGAAATTGCCTTAAAAAAAGAAACATTCGCGGTGATTTTGTCTTGCATTCGTTTATACAATTATTATATACGAATGACCCGGGCAACGCCGGGTTTTACCCGATTAAATGCTTTTATTCAAATACTATTCGTTACAATTATAAATTGGCGCCGTGGATGTCATTCTTGTATAATATAGAAATGAGTTTTAAAAATTGTAAAAAAAAAAAAATGCATCGGCCGGGAATCGAATCCGGGCCGCCCGCGTGGCAGGCGAGCATTCTACCACTGAACCACCGATGGTTATGAAAATTCCCATCCGTGAGCTTCAGACAGACAAACAGACAGAATAAGGCAAATATATTATAGATGACACAAACGTTGAAAGGGCTTTACGATTCCAACGTGACATAAATCGCTGCTTGGCTCAATATGAAGAAGTTTACAAAGATCTTACAAAAAATTCGAAGCAATTGTTAATAACCGATTTTATTACCATCTCTCATAATGTTAATATTTCTGCTTCAAACATCGAATCGGCATAAATAACCTCAAGTGATGAAAGTGAATTCGAACCTTCGATTCCGAAAAAAAAGAATGAGAGTAATTTCTGACAGTGATGAAGGAAAATAAAACACCTTTGGTTTTATTTTTTTTGTTCATCTGTTTATGTATGTATTGTATTTATATAAAAAAAACAGTGTTTCCATAATATCATATTTTTAACCTGTCAATGCATTTTATTTTTATTTCTGTGTACACCTAAAAATATTGAAAAAAATCAACAACTGTTTTAATAGCAAAATTATGCATTTTCTGCAAGCTTTTCGATTTTACCACGGTTTTGACTTGAAAATTTTAATTTTCGATTTACACGTTTTTCTCAGGAACGTATCTACCGTGTAAATCGGGGGATGGGTGTATAGTAAACTTTAACCCATAAAAATAAATTTTAGTAAAAACTTATAATGTTGCCTCAAAATATTAAAAAGTAAAGTTTTTACAACAATATTTGAAAATTATATTACTAAATCTTCGTCTTGAAGGTGCAGCAGGCTTTGTCAAAACCGAAACTTATCTCAGTAACCGCAGTGGAGCGCTGGTTTGCGAGTGAAAATTGTCAAATTTATGAATACCTCCAAGGATAATTCGAGATAGAAACCTTAAAATTCAACCGTAAGTCTTTCCATATTCACCTATATATACTTAAATTAGTTACGTTTGAGGGCATGCATAGCCAACAAAACATATATACATACATACATACATACATTGACTTATACATATATATTGTCGCGGAGATAAATAAATCAAAGGCAAGTTTGGGATAATTAATTTATTATAAGGGGTATTTATAGGGAGAGAGAGAAAAGTACAACTTACCCCCAGTTAAAGCTAATCCTCAATGAACGACGTCAGCTCCCCCCGCCGACCAGATTCCGAGAACCCCTCACACCCGGTGTCCAGGGATGATTGACAGGCGTCCTATGGGGCCTCTCGTGGTTGGAGCCGTTGAGCCGCTTGACATTACCCCCTCCTTAGAGAAAACAGCGACCCGCTGATTAGCTTGTCTCAGCCTTGTTCTGGAAGGAAATCTATCACGGCTGGTGTTCCCTAGCAGAATAGATGTTGTTCTTCAGGGTCCAGGTAGGGCTTCATCCGAATGACATGGACGATATCCTTGGCTTTCCGTGATCGGGAGAGGGGTCCACGGGCTCTACTTCATACGTAACTTCTGAAAGCTTCTTGGTCACCTTGTAGGTGACCGAAGTATCTCTTCAGTAGCTTTTCTGATAGTCCTACTTTTCGGATGGGAGTAAAACCCACACAAGATCATCCTTCTGGTAATAGACTGGAGTATGTTTCTGGTCGTATAGTCTACTGTCTTTCGCCTGTGATTGTAGAAGGCGTGATCGGGAGAGTTTGACGCGCTTCCTCAGCTCTGGTCACAAGTTCTCCAACGTAGTCGTCAGAGATCTCATCTGGTAGGTAGGGTAGTACGGCATCGATGTAGGTCTCGGCCTCGCGGGCGTGGACAAGAAAGAACGGGGTGGTAGCCGGTCGCCTCCTGTTTAGTAGTGTTGTAAGCAAAAGTTACATAGGGCAAAATTTGGTCCCAGTCCTTCTGCTCAACACCTCTGTACATGGACAACATGTCTCCCAGAGTTTTGTTGAACCTTTCAGTCAGGCCGTTGGTCTGGGGATGGTAGGCCGTTGTAAATCTGTGCACAATTCCGCACAGAGCATTGATCTCTTTTATTACTTGAGAAATGAAATTTCTGCCCCGATCTGTTATCATTTCTCTAGGAGCTCCATGCTTCAAGATGACGTTTTCAACCAGGAACTTAGCTGTTTCGATTGCTCCTCCGTCTGGGATCGCTTTCGTTATGGCATACCTTGTCATATAATCGGTGCACACAATGATCCAACGGTTTCCATCTTTAGAAACTGGAAATCTTCCAAGGAGATCAACCCCGACTTTATAGAATGGCTTTTCTACAGGTGTATGGATACAAGTTGTTCAGCCGGACGTCGAGGTAATTTCTTCCTTCGTTGACACTCCCAACAATGGCTTACATATTGGCGAACAGCTCTATAAAGGCCAGGCCAATAGAAAATTTTCTTGACTTTGTCATACGTCCGGGCGAACCCCAAATGCCCAGCTGTAGGATCATCATGTAAATCTGCCCTAACTTCCGATCTTAAGTGCTTAGGGATCATCATAAGCCAGGGTCTTCCAGTTGTGCTATAGTTTTTCTTGTATAAGATGCCTTCGATAATGCTGAATTCCTTTCTGGTGTAGCCCGAGTTTAAATCATCGATTATTTTAGCTAAATCCGTTGGTTAGTGACATCACAGCACTTGGTTGATCGTTCTCAAGCGGGCTCCTTGACAGACAACGGCATCCTTATGTTTGCGTCCGCTCTTGTAGATAACGGTCACGTCAAATTCTTGCAACTTCAGCGCCCAATCTTGCCAAACGGTCAGAAGGATCTTTCTGCCATACCAACCAACATAGAGAATGATGGTCAGTGACAACCGTGATAAGTCGACCAAACAAATATGGCGGAATTTGCTAATAGACCAGACTACAGCAAGGCGTTCTTTTTCCGTTGTAGAATAGTTATTTCAGCCTTTGTCAAGCTTCTAGATGCATAAGCTATAGGCCGCTCCTTTCCTCCTTGTATTTGTAGAAGAACAGCTCCAATACCATGTCCGCTTGCATCCGTGTGTAGATGGGTATCAGCGGATTCATCAAAGTGTCCCAAGGCAGGCGCTGAAATTAGAGCTGTTTTAAGGACTTCAAACGCTTTCTCTTGAGCTGCATCCCAATAGAATTGTTTTTTCAGTCTTCAGTAGGTCATGCAAAGATCTAGCTTTGTCGGCAAAGTTCTCAATAAATCTTCGGTAATAGGAACATAATCCAAGAAAGCTCCTCAGTTCAGAGATATTCCTTGGCCTCGGAAATTTAGAGACGGCTTCAACTATATCTGGATGAATTCCATTGGCGTCAACAAGGTGTCCCAAAATCTTTATCCTCCTTGATCCAAAAAGGACACTTTTTGTGGTTCAAGCTTAGTCCAGCTTTCTGGATGCAGCTAATACAAGTTGTAGACGACGTAGATGTTCCTCAAAGGTAGGTGCGTAAACTACGATGTCGTCCAGGTAGCAAAGGCACATGTTCCATTTAAGACTGCCCAGAACACTATCTATCATCCTTTCAAACGTTGCTGGAGCGTTGCAAAGACCGAAAGGCATTACTTGGAATTCATACAGCCCCATCTGGAGTGATGAAAGCAGTTTTCTCCCTTTCTTTTTCGTCCACTTCAATCTGCCAATACCCGGACCGAAGATCCATCGTGGAGAAGTAACTAGAGCCGGCTAAACTGTCCAAGGCATCGTCAATGCGTGGCAGCGGGTAAACATCTTTTTTTGTTATCTTATTTAATCGACGGTAATCTACGCAGAATCTCCAGGTCCCGTCTTTCTTTCGAACTAGAATAACTGGAGATGACCAAGGACTTTCAGAGGGCTTCACGATGTGATTTTCAATCATCTTGTTCACTTCATCTTGAATTAGTCGTCGTTTACCTTGGTGCTACTCTATAGGGCCGCTGTTTGATAGGAGAGTGGGTCTCCTATGTTTATCTTGTGCTTCACAGTACTGGTGGGCTTAATAGGAGTACTCCCAAAGTCAAATATGTCAATAAACTCGTCAAGGCATGAAACAAGCTGTAACCCTTGAATTTCAGACAGCCCTGGATCTAGAGTAAGGTTTATCTTCTGTGACCATTCACGTGACTTTAGCTGCGTTTCTTGTAACTTATCGCTGAATTCAATAAGACTGCAGATATTCCCATTCTCATAACTTTCCATGGTGCACATATTCATTAATGAGATTGACGAATTTCTCTTAATGAATTGTAAAAATCTATAAAACGAAGAGAAAAATTATTTATTAAAATGCATAGGCTACTAGCTTTCGGGCTCCAAGCCCTTCCACAGGTACCTGTGGAAGGGCTTGGAGCCCGAAAGCTAGTAGCCTATGCATTTTAATAAAATAATTTTTCTCTTCGTTTTATAGATTTGCACATATTCATTCCTGATGGAATCAGTTGCGGCCAAGACGCTCCATTCGCCACCCAAATGCTACCTCGGCCGTGTCGAATGTAACCAATGAGTTTGTATAAGAGCTTCCTTTCTTAATAATAAGTCCTTAGAAGTTGAGACTAAAACATCTCTAACACCACATATTTCTTCGTTTATCACACTTATCTTCTTTATTGATTTAGGCGGGATGACAAAGTCGTCGGAAGCAAACAATCCTCTGGTTTTCCTCCTCTCGAGATTCCAGGACGGAGGTTTCCCCGAGATGGAGTTCATTTCTGCCACAATCAATGACGGCCTCGGTGGCCTTGAGAAGTCCCATCCAAATATGATGTCATGGCTGCATTCCACCATAACAACCAATTCAAATGAGATATTCAGACCATTAACTTCTATGTTCAGGACACATTTTCCTAGGGTCTCTATTAAATTTTTGTTTGCGGCTTTAAGAATGGGACCTGGTTCTTTGAAAAGAGGTGTCTTTAGTTTCGCGTCTAAATTTGTCTGAGATAACAGAAAAGTCGGCTCCTGAATCCACCAATGGTTTAATTTTGCGTCCATTTATTTCGACCATAACAAAATTTTCTTTTAATTTAGCCGGCGATATACCCTGGAGGATTTTCCTCAATGGCGACCTCACCCCCGTTAGAAAGCCGCTTCCACTTAGTTTTTTTCACATTCTGAGGCTTGGGAGAACGGCTGAAACGACGGGCTGGCGACTGGGATTGTCTTCGGGCTAGCGACCTTGCGCGGCCTTGGATGTGGGGAAGAGCTCCGGTAGAAGTACGTCGAGGTTTGGGGCGTTACATAGTCCGTCGTCGGCGTCATATCTCGGGGGTCGACTCGAAATCCACCATTTCTTCTTCTCCCGCCATTCCTTGACCTGGCTTCAGCGAAGACCTGCCGTCGTTCCCTACAATAACGGACGACATGTCCGGGTCGTCCGCAGTGGAAGCAGATAGGATTGTCGTCGTAGGTTCTCCAATGTTCCGTCTTCCTGGGTTGGGTTGGCCGGTCGATATTATTATAGGGCGTTCGTGGTTGTTGTTGTACCACGTTGACTTGTGGTGTGGTAGGTTGTAGAGCACGGCTGACATCTTCCCTCACAGTCTGTTCCAGGGCGTTCACCTCTCGGAGCGGATTGATCACTTCAGGTGCTGAGAAAACCTTTTGTATCTCTCCTCTAACGATGCGGCGAATTAAGCCGGCCAAGTCGTCTGAGTCGTCAACACACGAAATGGGCATTACGTTTGACAACCTGGCGAATTTCGTACGGCCGATCCTGCGCTGCTTGACGGTTGTCAGATGACGGCAAAACTTCAGGATCTCATCTACTGTCTGTATGTCTTTCGCCACCAATACCTGGTATGTGTCCTCCGAAATTCCCTTTATAATGTGTGCAACTATCTCACCTTCTTCCATGCGAGGGTTCACCTGGTGGCAGAGACTAAGAATCTCCTGGATGTATGACTCGCTGGATTCCTCGGCCTTCTGTGCTCTTGACTTCAGAACTTCCTCGGCGCGTCGAGCAGAATCCTCCTGCAGTCCGAACACACCGCGGAATGCGTCTTCAAAGCTTCTCCACGAGTTGAGTGATTCTTCGTTATTATTAAACCACCTTCCAGCAGTTCCGTTCAAGTAAAATACGACGTTGACAAGCTTCATGGTCTCGTCCCATCTGTTGTACTTCGACACTCTCTCGTACTCTTTCAACCACTGTTCAGGGTTTATATTTCCATCTCCAGAAAAGGTAGAAGGATCTCGGTTGGCGCTGACAAGGGAGGTAGGATCCGCTAACAGTAGGTCTGTGGTCGTCTTCCATTTCTATTCGTTGTGGCAAAGGTTGAAGAATTGGTTCACGTCCCTGTAGACGTCGACTTCTTCGAAGTTCCGTCACGCTACCCAGCGTCTCCATCAAAATATGTCGCGGAGATAAATAAAGCAAAGGCAAGTTTGGGGATAATTAATTTATTATAAGGGGTATTTATAGGGGGAGCGAGAAAGTACAACTTACCCCCAGTTAAAGCTAATCCTCAATGAACGACGTCAGCTCCCCCCCGCCGACCAGATTCCGAGAAACCCCTCACACCCGGTGTCCAGGGATGATTGACAGGCGTCCCATGGGGCCTCTCGTGGTTGGAGCCGCTTGACAATATAATGATTCTTATACAAATTACCTCTTTTAATTTTGAATCAATGAGAGCTTTGAAAACTTTAATAAAACCGGGTAGTTGACGATCTAAGGATATACGCCAGAAGTCTGGATGTATTATTTATATGGTACAACTACAATATATGCCACAAATAGGGTATAGATATAAGTGTTTCTTAGTTTAAAATATATTCAATATAAGAAAAACAAGTTAGTTTTAAAACATACAAACCATTTCAACTACTTTATATATTAAAAAAGAAAATTCAGGATACAAACTAAATTTTCAAAAATGTGTGTGGATGATCAAGTTTTATTTAAATTTAGAAAAATATATTTATGTAAAGCATCTATATTTATTATCCTTGCTTTTTGAAAAAATTATTTTCAATTCTACCATCCCAGCCTTTCTTTGAAATCAGCGCTCTCTTGAATGCTTTGGAGTAATTCCTCTTGGGTTTGGGGTTTAAGATATTCTTGATAGTTTTCAAACCAAACTTGAGGTTAGAATCAATAATTAGGATAATATCCATCATTTTCGTTATTAACCAAATGCAGGCCGCATTGAAACCAGCCGACAATCTTGTTTTTTTGCTTATCAACTTTTTCAACTTTGGCTTGTTTCTTCTTAATTTCGCCGATACCATCTTTTTCCACGGGTTTCAATATTTCTGAAGAATTCTTCTCAATATCTTCAGTTTTATTATTCTGTTGTTTGCCTCCTTTTATGTTATTTCTCTTATTTTTGACCGGCTGAAGGTTTTCTAGATTTTGAATCTCTGGTTTTTGCTTTTCAATTTCTTCGATGGAATCATCTATAGACTCCGTGGTTTCTGATGAAATCTCCTTGGGCAAGTATTCAATGGTAGCTTTCGGATTGAAATATTTATTTTTCTTATTTTTATTCTTATTTTTATTCATATTTCTCATTGTAAAATGTTTACCTCTTTCAATCTTAGGTTCTTGTAAATGGAAAATGTAATTATTCGTATTTTAAAACCGACAAGAAAAAAAAAAAACAAAGAGCAAAGTTCAAATTTGTTTTAAAAAATGCTTTCATCATCGTTTGCAAAAAAAAAAAAGAAAAGATTTTTCACATAAATAAATAAAAAATTGAAATTTTTTTTTTAAATAATAAATTTTAAAATATAATTTTTTTTTATTTTATAATTTTAAAAATATTTATATTCTTTACTTTAAAAAGGGCACATATTATAAAATACATTTATATAAAAAAAGGCCGTACCTGGATCTGTGAAAGAAAAAAAAACGATTTTTTTTCTCAAAATATTTCTAGGGATTGCTCTCCCATTACCAATTTATTGTACAATGATAAAGAGGGAGCAATTTCTCGAAATATTTTGTGAAAAATGTATTTTCTCTTTCGCAGATCCAGGTACGCCTTTTTTTTATATAAATATATTTAATGGATAATATTTTGACTCAAATAAATATATTTGATGGAAAATTTGCCGAGAGGAAATTGATCCATAGAAGCACAGGGCACCTCTCCAGTCAAAACCTGGCGCCATCTATTGACCGTCGCCGCAAACTAGCGGCCTCGGGTCGGTCTCTTGCCAGCAAAACACCTCTTTGGTAGATTGTGAAGATTCCATTAGATCCTGTGTCCGCCCTAGACTGACGAGGGCCATTAGCCCGAAACCATGGTCTCTAGGTGGACGCTTCTCAGTTTGCCAAAGCTGGTGTTGTGGCTTTGTCACCGACCCGAGGCCACTAGTTTGCGGCGACGGTCAATAGATGACGTCAGGTTTTGACGTTTATTTTGACGGGAGAGGCGTCCTGTGCTTCTATGTATGAATATATTTGTATAAAAAATTCCAAATATGTATATCCCAAACATTTTTACATATTTGTAGTTATAAATACTCAAAAAATAATATATATAGTAAAACAACACACTTCCTATGAACATCCACCTTTCTAAGTGACCCACTTTGGTAAATAAAAATTTGTCATAATTTGCATAATACCCAAGATGTATAATTTCTTTTCACCAAAATAAGTATGTTAAACTGTAAATATGTTAAGCTTGTGTTAAAATGTAAATACAAATTCATCCATCTATAAATACACTGTACAAAATAAACGTGGGAGCCAGCGCGGGCGAATGCTACGGCACGCCGCGTGTTCACTTGGCTGGAATTCTTTTTGAAGCTTACATTACATAACGGTTGCACCCTTCCATTCGATCACGACATATATATATTTATAACATACTAGCGGACGTACCCGGCTTCGCCCGAGGTTTTACCCGAGTAAAGGTTTGTCTAACGAACATTTGTTAAACAATTCTCTATAAACTTATAAAAAAAAGATATATTTTGATAATTTGAAACTCGTATATTTGAATCTCTCGTTAAAATGAACATTTTTTCCCGGTCCCTGTGTGCCGTGTCATCCTGAATTTTGTCTTTCATAATTTTCTACATTACAAAATCATCGTTTTATCTAGTGAACATATTTTCCCGGTCCCTTGAAAAATACTCGATAAGTTGAATAAAGTCATGGTCGTGAATCTCTCGATAAAGTGATTATTTTTTCCCGGTCCCTGTGTGCCGTGTCATCCTGAATTTTGTCTTTCCTAATTTTCTACATTACAAAATCATCGTTTTATTCCCGGTCCCTTGAAAAATACTCGATAAGTTGAATAAAATCATGGTCGTTTATGGAAGATGGACGTAGTTCCCGGAGGTCACCCGCCCCCCGCGCGCCAGGACCTCTTGATCATTCTGATTGGCCCGGTGGCCGGACGGGGGGGGGGGCTCTTGATCCCTTTGATTGGTCGGTGGGAACTTGGACTGTCCAACCAACTGGCCGGCGGCCGGACGGTGGGGGGGGCAGATTTCCGTTGCAAGATGGCGCTGCTTGCGAGTTAAAGCTACAAATCTGCAAATAACTCTAAGGATATTCAAGATATTCAAGAAATTATTTTTCGTAAACCTTTCCGGAGATACGCCTAATAATATCCCAAAATTTCACGGCGATTGGATGTATGGTTTTTGAATCCATAGAGGACACACCACAACACACAGACATTCAATTTTATATATATAGACTAGCGGACGTACCCGGCTTCGCCCGGGTTTTACCCGAGTAAAGGTTTGTCTAACGAATCTCTCGATAAAGTGAACATTTTCCCGGTCCCTTTAAAAATACTCGATAAGTTGAATAAAATCAATATTAATTGGTTCCCTCGGTAATTGGAAGTTAAAGGAATAGTATCTTGCCTTGGAATTGTATCATTATTCTTGTCTCAAATTAATTGCCGTGTCATCCTGAATTTTGTCTTTCCTAATTTTCTACATTATAAAATCATCGTATCATCATGATAATATTTAGAGCAGATTGTTGAATTATAACAGATAAATTAGAATATTTATCTTGATTATTTTTAAGTGAAAAGTTATTTCAAATATTTTATTTGCTAGAAACCTTCCCAGTACTATACTAAATAACTTCCCGAAATTTCATGGCGTTCCAATGAGCGGTTTGGTCAGGCATAAAGGACAGACAGACACACATACACATACATTCATTTATATATACAGGGTGTACCAGGTAAATTGGGACTAACTTTGACAGTCCATAAAACAAAAACTACTTGAGATTAAAAACTTGTTTTTTTTTTTTTCATTACGTAGCCATATTCATGTAAAATGCAACAGTACATGTGTGCGCAGTGTAGTGATGAAGAGTAACCGAGAATTTGAAAATCGAGCTGCCATCATCGTTGCTCTGCGCGCCGGAAGGAGCCCCAAAGAGATAGTGGATTTTATTAAGTTGCCCAAAACCACTATTTATCGTGTCAAGAAGCAGTTTGATGAGGCCGACAGTAACAAAGAGGGGATAGCTACAAGGAAAAAGCACTCGCGTCGATCGGACAGGGTAAGAGGCGAAGAATTTGTCAAAAATGTCAAGGAGAAGATTGATGGAAACCCTGGGAAGAGCATGAGGGCCATAGCCAAGGAAATGGACGTTGGCTCTATGACAATTGTCAGAACTATCCATGAGGACCTTGGTCTCAAGTCTTATGCCCTTCGGAAAGGTCAGTTGCTGACTGAGAATATGAAGAATAACAGAAAAGGAAAGGCTGCTGCCCTCCTCAACAACCTGAAACACGACTCTTTTGGCATGCTAAGGTTCTTCTCTGACGAAAAGAACTTTGACGTGGACCAAAAGGAAAATCCCAGGAATGATCGCTGGATCTGTAAAGACCCCTCAGAGATACCTGTCGTGATGCACACGAAATTTCCTGCCTCCGTAATGGTCCTTGGCGTTATCAGCAGTGAAGGTGATGTCATGCCTCCCCATTTCTTTGAGAAGGGCCTTAGGATGAACGCTGACACCTACATCAATGTTCTGGAGACCGTTGTGAAG
This sequence comes from Cordylochernes scorpioides, assembly GCA_030710605.1. NCBI lineage: Eukaryota > Metazoa > Arthropoda > Arachnida > Pseudoscorpiones > Chernetidae > Cordylochernes > Cordylochernes scorpioides. The sequence goes on along the minus strand of CP092863.1, from coordinate 116,685,318 downwards.
CCTTGGATGGACATGGTGGCCGCAGGAAGGAAGTATGTCTTCCAACAGGACTCAGCTCCAGCCCATAAGGCAAAAAAGACACAATCGTGGCTGACACTTAACGTCCCTAGTCACTGGGGTCCTGATATTTGGCCCCCTAATTCTCCAGATTGCAATCCCCTCGACTACTATGTATGGGGCGTTGTTGAGAGAGATGTCAACAAAGCTCCTCATACCACCATCCAGTCTGTCAAGAAAGCAGTTCACACGGTGATGACCCAAATGGACAAGGTCATCGTCGCCAAGGCCTGTGCTTCATTCCGCACTCGCCTCGAGACTGTTGTAGCTAATAATGGAAACTACATTGAATAAATAAAAACTATATCCTTTTATCTACTACTGTGTCAAATTTCATTCGGATATTTTAATTTTTACTTGCAAAAAATTTCAGTTTAAATACCATTGTTGAAATTCCCAATTTTCCTTCATACTGAAAGTACATCAATAATAAATATTAGAAGTGCCCTAGAATAGCAATACAGAAGTAACACATAAACTACAGGCAAAAAGTGTGTGTGATGGCAAAAAGTGTTTAGGTATTTGATTTAATTAATATAGTTGATATATAATAATATATTAAATATGGCATATCCTGACCAGGAGCACAAGTGCTTTACAGAAGGCAGAGCGCCATCTGGTGGAACAGAAATCAACTAATCATTGATTTAGCCTGTTCCCTGATATTTGGCCAACCCAATTTCTTGATAAATCAAGAAAAGCCATCCACGAACGCGTTTCGCGCTTTTGGCGCTCGTCAGCGTGGAGTAGGCTGAACCACTGCGACCAAAAAATAATTTTTGGTCCCAATGGCTTCTTGAAAAACCAAGAAATGGGTATTTAAGGCCAAACTTGCGTAAATACGCTTAGCACATGAAAAAACGAAAGAAAAAAATAAAAGATAAAAAGATCAGGTATTGAAATCAATATTAAATATGGCATATCCTGACCAGGAGCACAAGTGCTTTACAGAAGGCAGAGCGCCATCTGGTGGAACAGAAATCAACTAATCATTGATTTAGCCTGTTCCCTGATATTTGGCCAACCCAATTTCTTGATAAATCAAGAAAAGCCATCCACGAACGCGTTTCGCGCTTTTGGCGCTCGTCAGCGTGGAGTAGGCTGAACCACTGCGACCAAAAAATAATTTTTGTCCTGACCAGGACTCTGACTTTGACCAGGCGCTCTGCCTTCTGTAAAGCACTTGTGCTCCTGGTCAGGACAAAAATTATTTTTTGGTCGCAGTGGTTCAGCCTACTCCACGCTGACGAGCGCCAAAAGCGCGAAACGCGTTCGTGGATGGCTTTTTCTTGATTTATCAAGAAATTGGGTTGGCCAAATATCAGGGAACAGGCTAAATCAATGATTAGTTGATTTCTGTTCCACCAGATGGCGCTCTGCCTTCTGTAAAGCACTTGTGCTCCTGGTCAGGATATGCCATATTTAATATTGATTTCAATACCTGATCTTTTTATCTTTTATTTTTTTCTTTCGATTTTCATGTGCTAAGCGTATTTACGCAAGTTTGGCCTTAATATACCCATTTCTTGGTTTTTCAAGAAGCCATTGGGACCAAAAATTATTTTTTGGTCGCAGTGGTTCAGCCTACTCCACGCTGACGAGCGCCAAAAGCGCGAAACGCGTTCGTGGATGGCTTTTCTTGATTTATCAAGAAATTGGGTTGGCCAAATATCAGGGAACAGGCTAAATCAATGATTAGTTGATTTCTGTTCCACCAGATGGCGCTCTGCCTTCTGTAAAGCACTTGTGCTCCTGGTCAGGATATGCATATTTAATATTGATTTCAATACCTGATCTTTTTATCTTTTATTTTTTTCTTTCGTTTTTTCATATAATAATATATATATGGTAATTTAAAACAACAACCTCATATTGTGTAGATAACTTAATAACAAGATTGTCCATGTTGTATATAGAGACACATCTATAAATAATTATGCGCATGATTAATCTGTGTCATTGCATCACCTATGTAATGTAATTTGTACAAAGTGGATAAATAAATAAAATCTGTAATAGATTTAATAGTTGAGCTAAAGCAGAGATCGAGCATAGAATTGCCAAAACAACAGAGTCTAAAGATGGGAGTCATAATCAGGTAGATTCACAGTTCCCACGACAGGCCACCCACACTGTCACATGTGGTGGAATGCAGAGACCCTCTCACACCTGGACAGGTAAAGGCGCCCTTTCTCAACGCCCCCTGTCACATAAGGTCACCCCGTCTTTAACCTATAAATCATCACCTTACAGTGGCTTGACAGCTCAGTACAGTTCAGTCAGTTGAGTTTAGTTCACCCTTAGCGTCCAGCTTTCCACTCTGCCTCGACCACGACTGCCTGTATTTTGTGAGAACTTTTAAAGGTCTTCCAAGGTGCAGAGAGGTACTGGAAAACTCTACATCCTGACTGTTCCTCTTGGTCAACACAGTACAACAAGAGCTACCAGGACTTCAACAATTATTTCAGTAGTCGACAGGATCTCTACAAAAGCTACTGGAATTCTCATCTCATTACATGAGTCGACAGGATACTACAACTCGACATCAAACTCAACAAATCATTACATATATATATATATTACTAGCGGATGTGTACCCCGGCTTCGCCCGGGTTTTATCCGAGTGGAAGTTTGCCTAATGAATATTATATATTATGAAGTATAATAAACAATGCTAAAGATTAGTTTTAATTATTAATCAAGATTGTGTGTGAATATGTGAGAAAGATGTAATATCGTTGTTGTTTTCTTGGCCGACTGTTCTACATATGGTGTTATCTTAAAATTGCTTGTTTTGAATATTTTTTTAGATTGAGTTGAATGAATTGCTGAATTTTTTTTTGTATTTATATATAAATAAAATTACCTCTGTTGAATTTTTTTTGTATTTTATCGATAACAGCAAAGTTATGTATTTTAAAGTTAGGAAAAATATTTTGATGTTAAGCAAAACCTGCTCCATCTCGTTTTACATAAATGTTGAAAATTTGGTCGAAATTGATGCATTGTAACGAAAGTTTTTAGCGAACACCACTTATGAAATTTCCATTTATATAGAAGATATAATATAAATGAGTTTAAAAAGTGTTTAAAAAAATGCATCGGCCGGGAATCGAACCCTGGCCGCCCGCGTGGCAGGCGAGCATTCTACCACTGAACCACCGATGCTTTAAAAAAATCAAATTCATTTTATCGTCGCGACCAGTGCTGCGCCCTAGCGGTAAAAGACTGGAACTAACGCTTTTTGGTTTTTTATTTTTTTAAAAAAGCACATTAACTTTTTTAGTTTTTTGAATAGCCTATATGTTAAACGAAATCTTCAGCTACCTACATGCGAAATTCCATAATGATTGAGTCAGTAGATTTTGCGTGATGCGATAACAAACATCGATTTCGCATTTCATTTTTATATATAGATAAGGATAAGGATATATAATATAAATGAGTTTAAAAATTGTAAAAAAAAATGCATCGGCCGGGGAATCGAACCCGGGCCGCCCGCGTGGCAGGCGAGCATTCTACCACTGAACCACCGATGCTTATAAAAAAATGGCCATATTTGGGTATTCATTCCATTCCGGATTACTCCGCGTAAAAAAAAAAGTTCTTCAAATGAAAAAAAGAAATAGCCAAAAATACTAATCAAAATGCAGCCGAAATTTTTCCTCAGGTTTATAAAAGCGACGTGCAAAATTTGGTACCAATTGGTTCAGTAGTTTTTGAGTTTATCGCGAAACAGACAGACATTGACTTTTATATATATAGAGATAGATAGATTATTCTCCAATGATAGACCAGATATCATAATTATTCACGTGAAGAAAAAAAAACAGTCTAAAAGTTAACTTGTACGTTATCAGATGGTAAAAATTTTGAAGAAAAAAAAAAAACACATCTCCTGATTGTATAACTGAAAATCACTGATACCCATCGCCATCTATCCGGAACTTTTTCAACTAACCCCACGTTGATTTTTATTATCCCAACATATCCGTTTCATATTACACTATATATACTTTTACTAGAGTTTTTTTATTCCCTTACTCTTCTCTATATATATGTGTGTGTGTGAAAAAATCGTATTTACTCAAGTTTTGGCCTTAAATACCTATTTCTTGATTTCTCAAGAAAGGTCGTTGAGGTACAGCCTGCACCACACACGCTAAGAGGGCCAACATCCCGAAACGCGTTCGTGGTTGACTTTCCTTGATTTATCAAGAAAATGGGTTGGCCTAATACCTAGGAACAGGCTAAACCAACGTTTAATTGATTTCTGTTCCACTAGATGGCGCTCTGCCATCTAAAAAAGCTCATGTGCTCATGGTCAAGATATGTCTTCTTTTATTGACGTGACAACGTCTTAAATTAGGTTGCGGCTGGGAGTCACTTATGAAAAAGTGTAACGCCCGGTAACGTTACGATGAGTCATCGAACGAGAGTGCTGCGCGCGCAGCTGCGCGCGCAGCGCTAGAGAATTAGGCGCATTGAATCGGCGCATGCTTGTCTCTGTCTTTGTCTTTCTCGAACGTTCTTGGCGTTGGAAAAACAAGAAAGCGTCATAATACAAGTTCACACGTGTGGTTAAAGTATCGTCAGCTGTGTCTGTAGTGAAAATGTGGAGTGCTTAGATTCGTCATTTACAACAACTAAACAATAAAGGTAAATAATTGTACACTGATATTTCATTATCGTAAACTATGATTGATTGATTAATTGTTAGATTGACAACAAAAGTTGAGAAACTGAGTTTATAGGTTTATGTCATACTATTGATAAATGTTGATAGTGTTAAGTAAATTATTAGTTTAAAATTAATTAATTAATTAATTATTATTTTACAAATTTTAAATAGTTTCAAATTTATTTAGCAAAAATTTGAACCTTCGATCTGAATAAATGTTTTGATTTTCGAATTTATTCTTTAAAATTACAAATACAAACGTTTCTAAGTCAACTACGTTAAAAGGAACAACTATCGACTTGACTTTCGCAAGACACATTACAGCAGAAACACTTCCTTTCATTTCATATTTCTCCTATCATCGTCCTATCCTCAACAAAATCACTCAAATAGGAATTAGCTAAGTTTAAGTTTACATGTACAATGTTTTTAGTAAACAAAATATATTTCTATAGTTAAAATTTGTGCAATTCTTATTTTCATTCAATTCCTTGTTCCTATTGTGCAATTTAATTATATTCATATCAATAAATATTCTACCGTTGTCACGTAAAATCTTCGCCCGTAAAACCGACTTTACAGGCAACCATTGTTTTTTTTTTTAATATATGTATATATATGTCGTATCTGTCGTGGTCGAATGGAAGGGCGCAGCCGTTGTGCATGTAAGCTTCGAAAAAGAATTTGTTCCACACTCGTGAGCGCGCGCACGCGTTGGCGCACCGTAGCATTCGCCCCCGCGCGCTGGCTCCCACGTTTATTTTGTACAGTGTATTTATAGATGGATGAATTTGTATTTACATTTTAACATTCTAATTATGGCGAAAATAAATTATATCTCTTGGGCATTAGGCAAATTATGACATATACAGAAACAACTGGAGTTCTAGAAACAACTGGAGTTCTAGCAACATCTGGAGTTCTAGCAACAACTGGAGTTCTAGCAACAACGGTATTTCTAGCAACAACGGAGTTCTAGCACTGTATATATATACGTATATCGTGATTTCGAAAGTCCACTAATAAGGGAGAAATATATCCCTTCAGCTAGACGGCCTTACAAAATCTTCATCCTCTGTTTTGCAATCGATGGCCAAGCGGTTTCTCCTTTGTTAAAGAAGACGAGACACACGATGGGTTTCGAAAACAAGAATATCCCAAACAAATAACAATAAGGTGGTTTTTAAACCATGGGTGAGTTCAGGTGTGTACAAGGTTTGACGGGAAGTCGGCGAAAAATCCTGAAGAAGATAGGAGATTCCCCATCTGGGCTGTGTATCCTGCTGTTCTCCACTGAACCTGTCAACTCTGTACTGAACCGTGTACCATCTAGACCGGATCCAACATCCGCCCAAAATTTGGGACAGGTTACATCGCCCGCTCAAGTCCATCTGGAGACTTTTCCATCTGAAGAAGGTTTAGTGGTGGGTCTGGTAAGGAGAGAAAGTCAAGAGGTGAGTCCCGATATGTACAGGTTATAGATACTATAGTGGGCAGATAGTTGAAGAAAGGTTATGAAAGTATAAAGTGAAAGGGTACATTACAGTTATAATACAGTTACAAGTTCATGGGCAGCCAGGGGAATCATGGGAGGGTTTAATCATTATTTTATCTATTTATTGTTTTTATTTTTCATTTTTTATAATATCTTTATAGTCTTCTTCTTTATTATCTCCACTCAATCATATGTTGGGTATCAAGCTTGTAAAGCTTGAGATCATGACTGGGTGAAGTAGAATGTGTCTGCCTTTGTCATTAAGACTGGGAGCACTACTCAGTGGCAGGCCGACTTAGCTCCAAAATAAATGGCCGCCTCTGACATGAGGAACAGACACCATGTGCAGCCACTCCTAACATGGAGTACAAACGCCGCTCATCCTGTATCCCTGGATTAGGAGTCCTTGCAGGGTACTATCAGCCGGGCCAGCTGAACCCAGGTTTTTTTAGCGAGCTTGTTACTGCTCCCCCCTCCTCCTTTTTCATCCGGGCGTGGGGCCGGCAAAGGCGGAGTTATAGCTTTATAGTTGAAATTATGAGTATAATGCCTCTGGACCCCGGATTCGAAGCGCTTTTAAAGGGGAGAGGTCACATGTTACTTCGATTAATCAGATAGTGATACATCATAATAAAATGGCTGACACGACGTATGGATGGGGAAGAAGCATCTAATTTTGGTTGTGCACCCTCTATTTCTTACCCAGGTCATTTAACTAACTTTCTGTCTTTGTCAGAAGGCTGAATTTTTTAAAAATACTTTTTTGTTCATTCATTTGTTACAGATTAAAAATGTTAGATTATTTTCCAAACATTGGAGGTATGGAAAAGTGGTTGAGATGTTTTGCAGATTAAGGCTAGGTGATACATAAGATAACGTTTATAAATTGTGATATATATATGTGATATCTTGGGACCTCTGGGACCAGTGTTACCCTGATGCTAGACGAACCTCGATGTCAACTCTACCGTGCAGTCGTGGTGGAAGGCGACACAGCTGGGCCAAAGGTGAAATAAACAAACAGAGATTCCACTAAGAAGCGTCTGAACGTTAAGAAGGAATGGGACGAGGAGATTTCTGGCAGGAAAAGGGTTTACCTTTTATCGGAGCGTCCGGCGGACTGGGGCTGAAACAAAGACTAACTAAGGACTGACTAACTGAGGCTCGGGGCCCCCTTTTATAGCTTAGCTGGGTCCGAACAGGTCACTGCCCTTTTCTGACGTAAACAGGGGGGGGGGAAGTTATATTATCCATGAGGGCCACGACCTCGTAAAAATTGGACTGGGCTTGCTAGGCCTGCTTTCCTATTCTCACCTAAGCCTGATTAGTTTTAACCTTAATTTTCTCCTGTTATTTTCCATTCTTTCTATCTGTACAGTTGCGATACTTTATTAGATTCTTACGCGGTACAGATTGATGTTAGTTGAGGCTTTCTATTTGCAGTAAATAACAAGTTATATACAATTACGTGGTGGAACATGTGGTAGTAGATATCTGGACTATTTACAACAATTCCCATGGTCTTAAATCATCACATATATACAGTTAAATCTGTCTATAGCGCCCCCTCTTGGGACTCACCAAAATAGGGTGCTAGAGACAGGTCACTTTTAATGTAAAATGTTTACATTTTAATGTTTAAAATCGGGCGCTATAGAGAGGAAGGCGCTATTTAGAGGAGGCGCTATAGACAGGTTGAACTGTATAATTTTTCTATAGTTTAATTAGGATACCATAGAACTACCTCTCTATAAAGAACGCCTAGCTTCAGAGCTAAAGTGTCCTTTATAGAGAAGTGTCCTCTTACCTGAGAACTACTAATTCGTGAAAATGGTCATTTTTGATATGAAAACTGTCCTTTGTAGAGAGGTGTCCTCTCATGGAGGTTTTACAATAAATACTAGGTTAGTGATATTTGACCATTTTAGTTTATTTTATCATATTAATAACATTTACATTATTATTGTTATATAATATCCACTATGTAAATTGTAATTTAATCGTATTTAGACCCCTTTCTTACTGTACCTCATAGTGTTAGAACGGCCTGCTGAAAAGAGTCACCTCGAATGCTTATCTCTTCTCAAATGATATGATCAAAGAGGCTCTTTTTTATTTGTGAATCATTCTTGATGGTGTATCCAGGCTCCCAAACATAAGGGCTATTGGAACGATTCATTAAAATGCATCCATCAATTGGACAACATCAAGTAATAGGACACGTGTGGAAGACACATATTGATAAATGGCAGAAAAAATATCAAAACCCGCAATACATATTATCAAGGAGATTTTTAAATATAAATCATTGTCTAATACCATCCAAATGCGACCACATAAAAAAAAAACAGAAAGGAAATTCTCCTTGTTGGAGAAAAGAAAAGCCTAATTGCTAGATGAATCCAAAGAGAAAATCTCTAAATTAGTTCATAGGATCAAAGGCGCTAAAAACCGCGATAAAGACTAACTAACTGAAATAAAAAAAGATCCCATTGTGGTATTCTATTTGAAATGTTATGAAGGCTGGGTGGGGATTTATTGGAAAAGAAGTCGGTGGACCAGTGGGTAACACCCTCGATTCCCGACAGTCATGAACCGGGATTAAATCCGCGTTAAAATTTTGTTTTAATATGTAAATAAACTTCACTTATTATTCATTTTTGCAAATATCATAAACTAGGTTGCTCTTTTTGAGAGGCGCTTAATAAAGTGATCTTGTAACAAGATTATTGAAATGAGAACAACATCCCTCGTATTCGTGAGATAGATAACTGTCTCTCAGTCAAAGATATCTATCGTACATCCACGCCACGGTGACGTCAGTTTTACGTTCGAATCTTTCACTGTAGTTAGCGACAATCGTATAAATTGAGGCTAATAATAATTCAAATTATTATATATTATTAGAACTGGCTGTCGTTCTAGGTCCGTTCGTAGGACGTGCATTCGTATAGTATATCGTCTATTAATACTAATAAAATGATAATAAAAATTCTTATTAAGACTTGCTTTCGTTCTAGGTCCGTTCGTAGGACGTGCATTCGTATAGTATATCGTCTAATGATATACTAATAAAATGATAATAAAAATTATTATTAAGACTGGCTTTCGTTCTATGTCCGTTCGTAGAACGTGCATTCGTATAGTATATCGTCTAATGATATACTGATAAAATTATAATAAAAATTATTATTAAGACTTGCTTTCGTTCTATGTCCGTTCGTAGGACGTGCATTCGTATAGTATATCGTCTAATGATATACTAATAAAATGATAATAAAAATTCTTATTAAGACTTGCTTTCGTTCTAGGTCCGTTCGTAGGACGTGCATTCGTATAGTATATCGTCTAATGATATACTAATAAAATGATAATAAAAATTATTATTAAGACTGGCTTTCGTTCTATGTCCGTTCGTAGAACGTGCATTCGTATAGTATATCGTCTAATGATATACTGATAAAATTATAATAAAAATTATTATTAAGACTTGCTTTCGTTCTATGTCCGTTCGTAGGACGTGCATTCGTATAGTATATCGTCTAATGATATACTAATAAAATGATAATAAAAATTCTTATTAAGACTGGCTTTCGTTCTAGGTCCGTTCGTAGGACGTGCATTCGTATAGTATATCGTCTAATGATATACTAATAAAAATGATAATAAAAATTCTTATTAAGACTGGCTTTCGTTCTATGTCCGTTCGTAGAACGTGCATTCGTATAGTATATCGTCTAATGATATACTGATAAAATTATAATAAAAATTATTTTAACTGGTTGTCGTTCTAGGTCCGTCCGTAAGACGTGCATTCGTATAGTATGTAAATAAAAAGATGGACGCCATGTTAAAATTGATTATGATTATGTATATATATTAGAATAATAGAAGTCTTGTAAAAATAATTTCAACGTATTTTTTTTTTAATCCTTAGGTAGTAAAAAACTTAATATCTCATATATTCAGCGTTTTTACGAAGTGTATTATTTCCTGGAAACTGCCATGACACGCACTATCCTAAATTAAAGAAAGCTCTCAATTATTTCAGCGCATGCGCTTCAGTTCATTTCTAAATTAACCATAATATGTATTAAATTACCATAATACGATTCACTAAAAATAATATCACTCTTTATTTTTGATTTTAATTTGAATATATAATGTTCAGTAAAACTTGTAAGTTATTTGCATATTTTTGCAAGCAATGCTATGTACAAATTCTGTGTGTGTTGATATTTTCAATTCATTTACATATCTCTCTGCAATATATTTACAGGGTGTCCCATAATAAGAGTTAAACATTTTTAGACATAATTTTAATAAACAAAAAAAATCAACAAATTAACAATTATATAGATGCTAATTAAGTTTCAAAGTGGCTTCCTTTGGCGGCGATACGCAGGTCCAAATAAGACTTGAAATTTTCGGCTATGGGCAGCAGGTCCTCCGGCGACATTCGGTCCCATTCTCGGCGCAGCGATCGCTTCAGCGCATTCAAAATTTTGTGGCGTGTAGCACAGGTCCTGGCCTAGACCACACGCTGTAATTCATCGGGTCGAGATCGAGTGAGTAGGGCGGCCATTCCGCCGATGTGATAAAGCCCGGAAAATGGGCCCTGCACCACCCAGATGCCGTTCGTGTTCTTTGTCTAGTTGAGGCGCGAGTTCGTAAGAAAGGCACCTTAGAATGGCATGGCTACATAATCTGTTGAGCTTGTACGCCTACGGCCGCACAATGCCATCCAGTTTTCCAGCCATCTGGTGCATTCTCCATGCACTGAGCATGGCCTCTCGCGCCCGCCTTCAAGGTCTAACTCCACGGGGCCGACCAATTAGCCCACAGGCATCTCTACGGGAGTTGATGATCCGTAAAGGATGCAGCCAAAGTTATCGATTTATTACACGTAGTACTAAACGGAAAGAGTACACTAAGTGGGACTTGCCGCCGTCGGAAGGGTCCTTGACGCCGTGGATGTCACTCTTGTGAAACGTCTCGCTCCACATTGTACTCGTCCAGCCTGGACTACAACGTCTTTTAGGCCGCTCCCGATTCTCCTGGTACCGTCTTCTTTACTGGCTTGCCCGCATCTTTTGTATATCTTCTTCAAAGTGGAATCCCAATTAATGCTTCATCGCCGTTCTTTTATAATGTAGTTTGCTGCACTGTTTCAATATATGGGGAGTTGACGACGCACTATGTAAACTTACGGATAATAAGCTAAAATGTATCGATTTCGCCTCAACCATAAGTTGGTGGCTGGCTGTATTCCTGTCTTCTCAGAGTGCTTTCCTTCTATGGCTAGTCTTTTAATAGTATTTCAGGGTTTTCTTCCGAATATGCAAATAAGTTCTCTATTCCTTGCTTACCATCTCATACCAACACAAGAGTTTTTAGACAAGATGTCCAAACATGTCTGTAAAAAGTCACATAGTGTAGAATAGAGCTTCACAAATCTGTACAAAATGTGTTTAAAGCGGCCACTTAGAGAGACAATATGGATGAATAACAACATAGGTTGTGTCACTTAACATGGGATCATATGGTTTCAGCCATCAGTCTACCACTTAAAACAAGTTTTTTTTTTTTTTCGAAGCTCACTTCATTCCTCATGAACTACCTTAAATATAATATTTTGAACCGCTCTCTCTACTCTACACTACATAACTCCATTGTGTTGGTATTTTTTTTTTTATTATTATCCCATGGGTAAGTTTACACCAGGTCAGCTTTTTTAGCCAACAGCAGTCGCACCCCTAACCCATCATGAAGGTATTAAGATATAAATCTCATAAATAGGGTTTTATGCTAAAAAACAATATCAATACCGATATCTCCATTTCCATATACCTTTGAAATATAAATTTTGTTTAATAACTTTCGATTCATGAGTATCTCATATCATATTTTTTAAAAATGCAATTAAAAACGGATAGTAAAACTTTGTTGCACATACGTCACATATTTTAAGATTGGCAGAAAATGTTTATATGTTAAAATTTGCATACAAATCATTTGAGAAGCTAATATTTGTGCTTGAATTTTTGCTATATAACGTGTGAAAAAAATGTAGTTTGCACGTCATATATATGTAGTTATATCTTCATTAAAAGATTATTATATTTTCTAAAAATGTCAATTTGACATGATCGGTCATTCTCAATAAAGATTTTTCTAGAACAACCTACCTTTTTTAAAGTGATCTTGTTTTGGCTTCAGAAATAAAAGGAATGGCCGTCACCTTTATGTGTATTCGTCACAAACACTCGTTTCTGTAGCTTTTATTTTATTATCAACGCACAGTATTTCTAGAAAATCTTCCAAGATATAAATGGCGCCACCTCATAAATTGAACTTCTGCTGGTATTGTAAATAAAACCAAGAAGCCTTAAGTTAGATGGACAGTCCGAGTAGTTGGTGACTTCGGCACGTGGCTCCAGGAACCTACTGAGTTAATTAAATAATATTTTAAAAAATCAACATTCTCATTTTTCAAAATGACCTCCGCTGTGAAAGCAAGCTCTATAATCTGCAATAATTCCTTTGTATAGATCCTTTAGGTTCTTTGGTTTAGTAGTTTGTGTTGGAAAAAAAGAAGAATAGTAAATCGTTGATCTTGAAATACTTTTAGACTGACAACACTGTAATATAAAAACGAGAACAAAGAAGTGTTTTGTTTTACAAAATTAGTAATTGTAATGTAAATTGTTAAATGTTCTTTTCTCTCTCTCTCTCTTTGAAAATAATAAATTTAAAATACTTTAATAAAAGGTAAAATCGCCCAATTCCTTAAAACCACTTCAGCTGTAAGTAAACATGTTATTTGTTGTTTCATTGTCTGAACCATAAGAGATTCCCAACATGGTAGCAGAGCGTGGTTTTTGAATCGCGGTAAAATATATATAAAATATAGGATAAAATATAAATAAAAACAAAAATGGCTGTCAGCGAAGATATCGCAAATATTGTGAGACTTAAAGTCCTGAAATTTTTTATTTATGGAATTTTCAGATAACACTTATTTTCAAAGCAAATGGCCTTCTAGATATTGTAAATGGAAAATCGTTGTTTGAAGACTTGAAAGATGAAACTGGAAAAGATAAATGGAGCTTAAAAGACGCCAAAACACAAAAATACATAATGTTAACCATTGAAAAGAATGTTTTAACACATATTCTAAATTGCAAAACTTCAAAAGAAATGTATGAAAAACTAGTAGCCATTTATCAAAGAGAAGATGAGCAATTAAAATGCAAATTACTACAAGAATTTCATGGATTCAAATTTGATAAAAATACAGATATGGCAACAAATAAGCAGAATACAAAATTTAGTATTCAAACTAAATAATGTAAAACAAGAAATTGAGGAAAGCTTTGTAATTTCTAAAATATTGAGCATTTTGCCAGACTACTTTAATTACTTCAGCACAGCATGGGACTCGACAACAAAAAGTGAGAAAACTTTAGCAAACTTAATATCAAGACTATCACTTGAAGAAACTAAACAAAAGTAAAGCCTGAAGAGGGAATAGCCATGAGTGCTACTAAAGTAAAGCAGTGCTTTAACTGCAAAAAGAGCGGGCACTTAGCAAAATACTGTAGACTAAATAAAAAATGGTGTACCATCTGTAAAAAGGCAAATCATACTCAAGACCAATGCTTCTTTAAGAAATCTCAAAATAAATTCCAGGAAAATATTCCTTGCCGAATTTGTAAAAAGACAAATCATAAAGAAAAGGATTGCTTTTTCAGAAACAAAAATGAAGAAAAATTGTCCTTTTTTGCAGGAGTGACTTTAAAATGTAAAAATGAGGAATTGTTAGAATTCATTGTAGACAGTGGCTCAACAAGCCATATGATAAATAGTAAAAAGTTTTTACTAGATGAAGTAGATTGCAACTCAAAAATATCAATAGCGAAAAAGGAAGAAACTCTAATAGCAAAATCAGTCGGAGAAATTCAAGGGAAGAAATATGATCTCAAGGAGGTGATGTTTGTACCAAACTTGACAAATAATTTACTATCTGTAAGTGCCATTACCAGAAATAAAGGCAAAGTCGTCTTTGAAGATGAAAAGGTATTTGTCGTAAAAAAATGGAATAAAAGTTTTAGAAGGAGAAAAACGGGAAAATGGACTATATACAATAAATATAGAAACAGAAAATCCCGAAATTAAAGAATCTCACCTAACAGCTACCCAAAATGAAGAAATGCTCAAATGGCACAGAAAAATGGGTCACATAAGTTTTCAAGCTTAAAACAATTAAAATCTATGGTTAATGGAATAAACATAGAAAAAATAAGTAAAGATGAAATTTGTGAAACATGCATTAAAGCTAAACAGGTAAGAAAGCCATTCAATTCCATTAGAACAAAATCAAAAAGGCCTTTAGAAATAATCCATACAGATGTATGTGGACCTTTAGATCCCACTACCCATGACAACAAAAACTATTTTTTAACATTTCTTGATGACTACACACATTTTTGTCATGTGTATTTGTTACAAAATAAATATGAAGTAAAAGGATATCTGAAAGAATTTATTACAGAAGCAGAAAACCAAATGAATCTAAAAGTTTCAAAAATAAGATGTGACAATGGCGGAGAATATGTAAATGAAGATATAAAATCCTGGTGCAAAGCTAAAGGAATCATTATGGATCTCACCATACCTCACTCACCTCAGCTAAACGGCAAAGCCGAAAGATTAAATAGAACCCTGATGGAGAAAACAAGAGCTCTTTTGATTGATTCTGGTGTAGAAAAATACATGTGGGGAGAAGCTGTAAGGGTTTCAGCCTATTTGCTGAACCGAAGCCCTACTCAAGAATTAGAGAAAACTCCTGCAGAACTTTGGTTCAACAAAAGACCAAATTTGTCAAACTTACAAATTTTTGGTTGTGAAGCTTATATCAAAACCCTAAAACACATAAAGAAATTGGAAGACAGAAGTAAAAAATATACCTTTATAGGTTATGCACCAAATGGTTATCGCCTTTGGGATGAACAAAGCAAACAAATCTTTACAGCTAGAGATGTAATCTTTTTAGATAAAGGATGTATAAATAAAGAATAAAAAATACCTATTGTCGAACCAGAAGAAGAATCTGAAGACCAACTAGAATTAAATGAAGAACCAAGTCTACCAGAAGTCTCTGAAGACAAAGAAGATATCCCTACAAAACCAAGTACATCAAAATATAATCTTAGACCAAGAAGTAGTTTACAAACACCATCAAGATATGAAGACTTCTATTTAGAACGGGACGGAACAACAGAATCAGCTCTTCTAACTTACTCGGAAGCTATATCTGGTCCAAATCAAGAAAAATGGAAAAACGCAATAAAAGAAGAAAAAGAGTCTCTTGCCAAAAATGAAGTTTGGGAAATAGTAAAAGAAAATGAAGCGTCAAACAAGAAGATTCTGACCTCTAAATGGCTCTTCAAAGTGAAAGAAGATGGCCGCTACAATGCAAGACTAGTTGTAAGAGGCTTTGAACAAGAAGCAGGCATTGATTATGATGAGACATTCAGTCCAGTTATAAGCACTGTCTCTTTAAGGATATGCTTTGCTCTAATGGCTAAGAAAAAGTTTGTTTTTAAAACATTTGACATAAAAACAGCTTTTCTATATGGGTTTTTTGGATGAAGAAATATATGTTCAATTGCCAGAAGGTTATAAAGGGAACATATGCATGTTAAGAAAGGCATTGTATGGTTTAAAGCAAGCCCCTTTAAAATGGAATGAAAGATTAAAAACCTTTTCAAATCCCAAGATTTCATACAACTAAAATCAGAGCCATGTCTTTTTAAAAAACCAACAAAGGAAATATGTACCTTGCAATATATGTAGATGATGGTATCTTAATGGGAGATAATGAAGAAGAATTAAATAATATTTTAGAAAAACTATCCCAAGAGTTTGAAGTTAAAATAAACAATGATCCAAGAACTTTTTTGGGAATAAATTTGTGTTTTGAGGAAAAAATAAAATTTTACTTTCACAAGAAAATTATGCAAAATCAGTTCTTGAAAGATATAATATTCCAAACCCAAAACCAGTACCCACTCCCATTACAGATGTAGTAAAAGAACTAGACAAAAACTTAGAAATATCAAATGATAACAAATTTCCCTACAGACAAGCAATTGGAAGCCTTTTATATTTGACAAACAAAACTAGACCAGACATGACCTTTGCCACAATTTTTGAAAGCAGGTCAATGCATGATCCTACAACTCAAGATATTATAAACATCAAAAGAACCCTAAGATATTTAAACCACACCACCAATTTAGGCATATCATATGATGGAGAGCTGTCATTTGAATTAAATGTGTATTGTGATTCTGACTTTGCTGGAGATATCAAAACTAGAAAAAGTACCACAGGATATGTAGTTTACTTATGTGGAGGTCCCATAAGTTGGTGCTCCAGAAAGCAACCTGTAATTGCCCTTTCCAGCACTGAAGCAGAGTTCATTGCTGCAGCAGATGCATGCAAAGAAGTGGCATACATAAGATCCCTACTAGAAGAATTAATTCCAGATAACTTTGATATAAATCTCTATGTTGATAACCAAAGCGCTATAGAAATTATAAAATCAGGCCAATTCACCACTAAAACTAAACATATTGATGTCAAATATCATTTTGTGAAAGATCGAACTCAAAAGTTTAACCTGATATATTATCCAACAGAACATCAAATTGCAGACATCCTAACAAAACCTCTAGCCAGACCAAAGTTTGACAAATTCAAATCCCTTCTTATGACAACCATTTAAAACATAAGTCAAGTGAAGAAACTGTTGAATGTGATAAGATCACTTATTTAAGAGGGAATGTTGGAAAAAAAAAAAGAAGAATAGTAAATCAATGATCTTGAAATACTTTTAGACTGACAACACTGTAATATAAAAACGAGAACAAAGAAGTGTTTTGTTTTACAAAATAAGTAATTGTAATGTAAATTGTTAAATGTTCTTTTCTCTCTCTCTTTGAAAAATATATAATTGCCTTATTCTGAAGCTCACCGTCACCGTTCACGGATAGAATGCGCGCCCATTGGCTGCCGCCGGCGAACACGTGACCTCCCTGCCCCCCTCTAGACAACCCTGTTATCAGCTGTGTGATACCTACACCTGTCTATAGCGGCCACTCTAGACAACCCTGTTATCAGCTGTGTGATACATCCACCTGTCAATACAGACCACCCTGTCTATAGCGGTCACCTTAGGCAACCCTGTTATCATTAGTGTGTTACATTCACCTGTCTATACAGACCACCCTGTCTATAGCGGTCACCCTAGGCAACCCTGTTATCAGCAGTGTGATACATACACCTGTATATACAGACCACCCTGTCTATAGCGGCCACTCTAGACAACCCTGTTATCGGCTGTGTGATACATACACCTGTCTATACAGACCACCCTGTCTATAGCGGCCACTCACATACACCTGTCTATACAGACCACCCTGTCTATAGCGGCCACTCTAGACAACCCTGTTATCAGCTGTGTGATACATCCACCTGTCTATACAGACCACCCTGTCTATAGCGGCCACTCTAGGCAACCCTGTTATCAGCTGTGTGATACATCCACCTGTCTATACAGACCACCCTGTCTATAGCGACCACTCTAGACAACCCTGTTATCGGCTGTGTGATACATACACCTGTCTATACAGACCACCCTGTCTATAGCGGCCACTCTAGACAACCCTGTTATCGGCTGTGTGATACATACACCTGTCTATACAGACCACCCTGTCTATAGCGGCCACTCTAGACAACCCTGTTATCGGCTGTGTGATACATACACCTGTCTATACAGACCACCCTGTCTATAGCGACCACCCAAGACAACGTTTTTAAAATATATTCGCACTCGGGTAAAACCCGGGCGTTGCCCGGGCCATTCGTCTAGTACTTTCATAAAAGGTAAAATCGCCTAATTCTTTTAAAACCACTTCAGCTGTAAGTAAACTTGTTATTTGTTGTTTCATTGTCTGAACCATAAGAGATTCCCAACAGTTTGAGGTTGATATAAAGTATAGCATTTACGTGTTATGTTTTAGATTGATTTTTTTTTTATTTAAATAATAATAATAATGGGTTGGAGGTCGTTAAAATGATCGAGACAATTATAAATGCGCGTGCACGAGCCAACAAGGATGCAAGGGATTTGTTTCCTCCTCAAAATTTAAATTCAAATTGTTTTCTTTTCTTTAAATAAGTAAATATATAAAAAATGTCTAATGATAACAGGAAATTATTATGGGCGGAAGAAATAGAACAATCAGAAGTCCTGACTCCAATTTATATAAAAACTAAAAAAGGCCTGAATGGAGAAAAAGTATGCACAATTGATGCCACGCTTTTAAAACAAATTTTAGATCGTTGTCAAATCCCATATGTTTTTGAAGATGAGGCAGTTACTGCACGAAAACGACAACGACAATCAAAAGAAAATTGCATTTCATCCTCTGATGATGAAGAAAATCCAAAGAATCCTAGAATTCAATTAGACAATCAGAGCCGTAATAATAAAAATGATTTGGACGAAGTGGAGGAGGGTCACGATGAGGAAGGACCTTGGTGTGATGTCCCAAAGAGTAGAAAAATCAGAATTCCTCCTGTTATTGTTGAAAATGTGAACGATTGGAAATTGCTTTGTAAAGAACTAAACAACTTAGCTGATGAACCATTCCAAGCCACCATATCAGGACCTAAGCATATTATCAAAGCTAAGAATATAGGAGACTTCAAAAAGATCCGTGAATATGTTCGTTTAAATAACGGCGACTACTCCTATAAATTACAAGAAGAAAAACCTTTAAAGGTAGTCATAAAAGGCGTTTCAACCAGTTTTAAAATTGAAGACATTGCAGTTGAATTATCCCACTTAGGCTTTAAAGAGGCCTCGGTAAAAAGGCTTCACCGCCAATCGTCAAAGCAGGCAATGAACATAGTTCTTGTTGAACTTCCAAAATATGATTCCAACAAGAATATTTATAATCTGACTGACCTGCTGTACCAGAAAGTGGTCGTTGAAGCCTTCAGATCTCCCAAAAAGGTCACCCAATGTTTCAATTGTCAAGGGTTTGGCCATGGGCAATTGAATTGCTTTCTAAAACCTAAATGTGTCAAATGCGCCGAAGCTCATCATACCAAAGATTGCCCGAAAAAAACGAAGCAATATTCACCCAAGTGTGTAAACTGCGGGAAAGCTCACACGGCCAATTATCGTGGCTGCCCTGCGTTCCCAAAAATTCCCAACCAGTCTCTTAACCAACGACCACAAATTCCCAAGGTATCTTCATATATTCATAGCAATGTTACCAAAGACAACAGCGCAGTGCAGGAAAGTACTTTTAAGCCTAGTTATGCAAGTGTATCGAAACAAAACTTTGCTAATCAAAATATTAAAACTATTTGCGAAAAGCTATTAAGCATTATTGGCGAAGTTCTAAAATGAATATAAATATATTTTAAAATTGGTAATCTGGAATTCCAATGGAATTTTAACTAAAAAAGATGAACTACTCTATTTTTTGGAATATAATGAAATCGATATAGCACTAATCTCAGAAACTCATTTGAAAAATTCTAAAACTCTTAATCTTAGAAATTACGACGTTATTAGGATGGACCGTCTTATTGGGAGAGGAGGAGGAACGGCTATTATCCTCAGAAATTTCTTCAAGTATAGAAAGCTTATTGTTAAGACTGATTATTTGGAAAATACTACTATAGTATTTAAACCTGATGGAAAAAACAGCCTGCAAATTTCTTCTGTTTATCGCAAACCAGATCAACTATTGAAATGTGAGGATTTGAGTAAATTATTTCAAAATAATCTTGTCATCGCTGCAGGAGACTGGAACTCCAAACATCCATTATGGGGCTCTAGTAAAAGTAATCAGAGTGGAATGGTTCTTTATGAGTTTTCGGAATCTGCAGGGTTGGACATAATAGCTCCTTCCTTGGCTACTCACTACAGTCATATTGGTCATCCTGACTTCTTGGACTTGCGGTTTTCAAAAATGTGCCGTGGAATTTTGAAATTACCACAGTAGATGCATTATCTTCTGATCACTTACCTGTAGTTTTAAGGCTGGCATGTCCTAAATATGATTTTTCTATGAAAGTAAATAAGAACACAAACTGGATATATTTTCAGCAAGATTTAATCAATAATCCACCTCCCAGATCCCCTTTAAATTCTACTATAAATATTGATCTTGAAATTGGAACCCTCAACAAAACCATTCTTAATACTTATTCTAAAAATACAATAGTTTCTCCCATAGTTAAACCGCATGTGCCTATTTTTATTAAAAACATTATCAGAGAAAAGAATAAAGCTAGAAAGAAATGGCAGTCAACATGGGACCCCCAGACACAGAGAAATTTATCTACATTTTCAAAAGAAAGTGAATATTATATTACAAAAGTACAACCAGCAAAGTCAAAATGATCTTATCAACAGCGCGTTAAATACTCCAAACACCTTCTGGAGACTAGTGAAGTCTACTCGAAAAAAATCGGAAATTAAAAATATTAACGTAGATGGTGATATTCTACATTCAGATGAAGAAATTGGCAAGGCTTTGGCATTTCATTTCTCAAAACACTTTTCCATAGTTTCAAAAGAAGCCCTAACAAATCATCCAACCTTAAATGAAACTCGAATGACTCTTGATAACAACGAAAATATTTTGAAACTTACATCACCACAAGAAGTAAAACAAGAAATAACAAAACTTTCTGCAAACAAGGCGCCTGGTCACGATGAAAT
Organism: Cordylochernes scorpioides; assembly: GCA_030710605.1. Taxonomy (NCBI): domain Eukaryota; kingdom Metazoa; phylum Arthropoda; class Arachnida; order Pseudoscorpiones; family Chernetidae; genus Cordylochernes; species Cordylochernes scorpioides. The sequence goes on along the minus strand of CP092863.1, from coordinate 116,664,273 downwards.
AACTACCAAATTAATCAAAAACCTACCTTTAAAATGGGTTGTATTTTTAACTAGCATTTTCAATGCATCTATTAATCTTTGCTACTTTCCAAAGATATGGAAGCATGCTATAGTTATTCCCATACCAAAAAAGCATTTATCTAAATCCCTGGATGATTTTAGGCCAATTAGTCTCTTGCCGATATTTGGAAAAATATTTGAGCGGATCATCCTTAAAAGACTCCAGACCTATATAGATACAACAACAACAAAAGCCTTTATTAGGCACACGTGCCATACAGGATTCTCCCGGTAGGACAAAATAAATAAATAACAAATTAGCATCATAGTTATATACAAATATTGGGTATTGACCTCGACCAATTATCGAGTTGGATCCGGTGTCTGTGCTAAATATTTTGATTGAGCTGATTTCCAGTATTTATAAAAAGCGAATGCAAAGGGTCTGGATTTTACGACTTTTGCCATTAAAACATAAGGCGAATTGCTATTGTAGCCGGTCTCTTGACGAAGAATTTCTCTCTCTTCTTCCATTGCCGTACAGTAGAACATGTAGTGTGGAAAATCGAGACTAAATTCACCGTTGCATAAGGTGCATTTTATGGTCTTAGTTTTCAAAAGTGGAACATGATTAATTCTCTGTACTGCAAAAAGGCTTCTTACTTGTGCAATGATTCTCTTTAAGGTTAGGGGGATATTGTCATTAAGATAGCATTCCATTGTAGGTGATGAATGAAAGTATTTATAGTGAGAGTAGAGCACTGATTTTCTTATTCTTACATAATCCAGCTGCAAGGACTGATCGGTTGCCGTTCTAATAATTAGGGGGATGTATCTTTGTAGAATATTGAGCCTATATAGATACAAGAAATGTTCTAATTCCACAGCAATTTGGGTTTAGAGCAAATCATTCAACAACTCACCAATTGATTACCGTTATTGATTTCATACAAACTCGCAAATCCCTTAGCGAAGCTGTTGGAGTAGTGCTTTTAGACTTTAAAAAAAGCTTTCGATATGGTTTGGCACAGAGGCCTCATCATTAAATTAACTTCTTATAATTTTCCTCAGAAATTCATCAGGTTCCTGAAGAATTATCTTCAGGATAGAACGTTCTCCGTAAAAGTTGGAACATATATATCAAGTCCTCGGCAAATAGAATCTGGTGTTCCTCAAGGTTCAATATTGAGTCCTATACTTTTCAATCCATACATCAATGATATTCCACATATCCCACAATGCCGACTAGCTCTTTTCGCTGATGATACTCCCCTGTTATCCAGCTCGCGTTCCCCAGATATTTTAATTTACCGCCTTCAAAACTATCTTGAAATCATTTGCAATTGGTGTGATAAATGGAAACTCAATCTGAATCCAAAGAAATCTCAAGCAATTATCTTTCCTCAACGAAATAGCTTCAAGTTCACACCCAGGACAAATCTTATAATTTACTCATCTCCCATAAATTGGACCCAGCAGGTCAAATATTTGGGAGTCACTTTCGATACTAAACTGAAATTCACCAGCCACGTGAAGGATATAATAAGAAAATCTAAAATAGCCAAAGCCTCATTATCCAATATGTTCAGTTCAAAAAGTGGTTTATCTGTTAACCAAAAATTTACTTTATACAGAAGCTGTATTCTCCCTATAGTAACATACGCATTGCCTGTATGGTTTAAATACATAACCTTGACTGATAGGAAAAGAATAGATGCATTCATGAGAATTTGTTTAAGAAGTACTGTAAATGCCCCATTTAATCTATCAAATGCAATTTTAAAGCAAGACTTAAACCAGCCTAATATAGAAGAAATATACATATCCTCGACCCAGAAATTATATCTAAAACTCTCTACTTCCCAAAATCCAGTTATACAAGAATTGTTCCAATTTGATGGAGACCTCAATCCAAGACATAAAAGACCTGGACTTCACTCTACCTGAACTGTGACCTTCCAGTCAGTTCTGAAGGCCATTTTTTAGAAATTCTTGATGCCTAACATCCACGACAAAGTGACTCGTGAGCTTTATGCTCGAATGGTACACTGTAAATTTGAGAGGAAATAAATAAAATAAATAAATGCCTAGTTTTTTGGAAAAGTTTTTTTTCAGAGTTTTATTAGAAAGTGATGTTACAAAAAAAAAACAAAGAGGATAATTTCAGAATCATCAGGTTTACAAGTTTAGGCTTATTAATAATCAAAATCTAACGGGAAATATATAAATTAGAAATGATTCACAAGCACAGCATATATTTAAAAAAAAAACACAATGAGATAAATTTTATTTACTTATTTTACAAATATTCCCGAAATTGATATCTATAATATGAAAATTATCTAAATAATATTATAAAAAGCAACTCTACTACTAATTTATCGTTTCTTATCGCAAAAATATCGTTTTTTAGGTTTTCCTTTTCTTTCTTTTTGGAAATCATTACCTTGGATTTCCTATAAAAGAAAATCCAGATTTGCTTCATGCAGTGTTTACCTTTCGCGTAAATTTGGTTGATGCATTTCATCGCTTTCTCTGTAACATCGCCGCAAGAACTTCGAACCCATGACAAGATGCTGTAAATAGCTATGGCGCCGATCAAAATTTCACTGAAAATAAACATCAGCATCCCCAAACACACGCCAAATGCAAGTTCAAAAAGGAACAAAATAATTTTGAAAGGGTAAAGCAATATTGATTTTTTGATGCTTCTGATGCTTTTTGAGCTATTTTCGACCCGGCTTTGTACTTTTGTGTAATCCATCTTATTTTCCGTAGATAGTTCTTTTTCGAGATGGGTATTATTAGAATCTTTATCAGTCTTTGCCGTTATCTTATTTTCTTCAATATTTTCTATTAGTTGGCCATCGCGCACATTGTTCCTTTCTTTATTCGTCGTATTTTCCTTAGATTCATCTTTCTGTCTTTGGCGATTATTTTTCTTGAGACGCTTGTCTTTCCTTTTTCCATTTTTGCTTAAAGCACCCGCCTCTTGTTTACCAAGGATTTCTTTGGCCACTCCAGGTTTTACTTTAATTGCATTGTTTTTAAATTAACTCTTTTTCTGCTGTAAGTTTATAATATTTTCAATCGCTAGTTTCTGTTCTTCAATTTCTTCGACGCATTCTTCTACCGCGGGATTCAAGATTTCTGGAGAATTCTTCTTGAGCGAAAATTCAAATTTATCCTTCTGTTCAAACATTTTTCTCTTTTTATTTTTCTTACCTTTTACAATTTGCCATTTTTCCTGCATTTATTTTTTTCCACCTATTGGCAATACCTTCAATTTTCTTCACTTCTACCACTCTTGACACTGATGATGCCGTTCCCGTTTTTATTTTTCCACAAGGAAAAGAAAGCTAAAACAAGGGATACGAAAAAATATTAAGGTCAAGATGCCGATCCTAATATTTGAATACTAATTTATTAATTTCAATAAACAAATATTTTTTAAAAATCCATCCGGAAAGTGTATCAAAACGAAAAAGTTGTCTATCTCTTGTAACCCGGAGAGAGAGAGATATTTATAATATAACCCAGGTTCTTGGAGCGCAGAACCCGGATTCCTGGAATGAAAAGGTTTCAACAGTGAACCAAATATACGATCATTTTTTCCTCATTTTATTCTATGTAAATTAAACGATTGCCTTATTCTGTCTGTGTGAAGTTCACGGATAGATTTTGGTCAGAATGGATAAAATAAAAAAAGTGTCAAGGGATGGGAATCGAACCCACGACCTTCCGCTTGCCGGGCAGATGCCATGACCACTAGGCCACATGACCACAATTTATAATTGTAACAAATAGTATTTGAATCAAAACATTCAATCGGGTAAAACACGGGCGTTGCCCGGTGTTAAAAAAGGAGGAAGATAGGAGAGGGCACTGAACACCGGAGGATTTTATTAAACCGATCACGGTAAGATAACACAACTAACTAACTAACCAAGACATCCATCTATATATACACCGCAACACACCACAGAGTAACCGGTCACTGGTCAAAACAATTATATCATGAAATCCGAGAGAATTGCCATTTTAACACTTCCTCTCAATTCATCAGATTTCTACATTCCAAATCCAGTGACGTGTTTTTCATACAAAAACCTTGGTAGGCCTTTAGTAAGGATGTCGGCAACATTTTCTTGGGTTGGTGTGTGGACGACCTCGACAAGTCCATCGCTGCAAATGCTTCTGATGTAATGCCATTTGATGTCAATATGCTTAGTTCTGGCATGATAAACCGGATTTCTCGCCAGCTGTTGAGCACCCTGGTTATCCGTCTTCAGAACAGTCGGTCCATTCAGCAATTCACCAAATCCCATCTCGTCCAACAGCGCTCTAAGGTAGACTGCCTCCTTTCCTGCTTCACAAAGTGCGATGTACTCAGATTCTGTGCTCGAAAGAGTGACAGTCTGCTGCTTCTTCGATTCCCAGGCTATTGGACCTCTTGCCAAAAAGTAAACAATTCCCGTATGAGATTTTCTATCCACGAGGTTTCCACCCCAATCAGCGTCGACATAACCATGAAGAGCCTCATTAGATTTCCTGTAGGTAATCCTCAAACATGAGGTGCCTTTCAAATAGCGGAGGACACGCTTGGCAGCATTCCAGTGCTGTCTCCTAGGATCATTACTGAACTGTCCCAAAGCACTAACTGCATAGGCTATATCGGGCCTTGTCGACACTGAGAGATATATCAATGATCCAATCAGTGATTGGTATTCTACCTTTTTCACTGGCTCATTCTCACCTTCTATAGATGAAATTTTTGTTAACTTGGAGTTCGAGTCCATGGGTGTAGAAATAGGCTTTGCCTCTTTCATTCTATATTTCGCCAGAAGTTCTTCAATATATCTCTCTTGATCTATGGATATTGAACCATCCTCTTTCACTTGTATCCTTATACCCAGGCAACAATTTATCCCTCCAAGATCTTTTATTTTGAATATCCTTTTCATACTTTCTTTAAAGGATTTCAACGTGTCTTCTCTTTCAGCCGCAATTATCAGATCATCAACATAGATTGCCACCAGGAGAATACCTTCATCATGCTTGATATAGACACAATTGTCAGATTGAAGTTGCTTCAGTCCCAAATTCTTTAATTCATTGTCGAGCTTTTCATGCCAAACTATTCCAGCTTGTTTTAACCCATAAATGGCCTTCTTGAGTCGACATACTCTCTCTGGATATTTTCTTGAGACGAAGTTTTCCGGCTGTGTCATGAAAATTTCTTCTTTAATTTCTCCATTTAAATAAGCAGATTGAACGTCCATCTGATGGAGTATCAAGTTGTATTCAACAGCCAAGGCTAAAAACATTCTAATAGTACTTTGGCGCACTACTGGGGCAAAAGTTTCCTCGTAGTCTATTCCGTACTGCTGTGAATAGCCTTTTGCTACCAGGCGAGCCTTATGGCGCTCAACAGAACCATCACTATTGCATTTCGTTTTGAATACCCATTTGGTTCCTATGATGTTTCGATTCTTAGGGGGATCAACCAATTCCCAAGTTTTGTTCTCAATCAAGGAATCAAACTCTTCCTCCATTGCTTTCTTCCAAAAATAAGAATCCCTTCCTGACAGCGCTTCCTCTGCGTCTTTTGGATCTGGCAAGTATTTCGCCGCTAGAAGTTCTTGCGTTGACAAATTGGCTGTAGGGTACTCCTTTCTTGGTCGGCCAGGTTTTCCCGTTCTAATATATCTTGGTCGTCCTCTTCCTCTTCTTGAAATGACCACTTCACTTTCTGACGGCTCGTCCACTAAATCAGACATCTCTAGATCCGATTCACTTTCAATTTCAGTTTGTGATTTAGCTTCGGACGTGCTTCCCTTTTCTTCAACTAGAGGGATTTCCTTGAAAGAAGCCCTTTCTGAACTAACATCAATTTCAACGACTTCATTCCTAATTTTGGACAATTCTGGTTCAACAAAACGTACATCTCTACTTTTTATAATTGTACGTGTACCAGGCTTCCAAAGTCTGTATGCCTTAGATTCTGTGAAATACCCTATTAACTTGTATTCCTCACTGCGAGGTGCGAATTTAGATCTATTCGGCCTATTATTCACGGCAAACGATTTACTTCCTATAATTTTTAAATGAGAAACTACAGGTTTTCTTTTGGTAAATAACTCATGTGGAGTTTTACAATCGTTATTTCTCGGGCATCTATTTCTGATAAAAGTTGATGTATGTATCAATTCAGCCCATAAAGTTTCAGGTAAATCACCTTCGATCATGAAGCACCTAGTCATATCCAGTAGAGTTCTATTCGCTCTTTCAGCGACACCGTTCTGTTGAGGTGTATATTCTACAGAGAGCTGACGTCCTATACCTTCTCCTTCTAGGTAATCTTTGAACTCTTTGCTAAGGTATTCAGGCGCATTATCACTTCTGATACATTTCAACCTTTTTCCGGTTTGCTTCTCAGCATAATTTTTGAATATTCTAAATCCTTTGAATACTTCACTTCTTGATTTCATTATAAATGTGAAGATAAATCCTGAGAAGTCATCAATAAATGTTAAAAAATAAAGGGCGCCACCCAATGATTTTGTTCTCATGGGACCACAAATATCAGTATGGATCAGCTCCAGTGGTTCCCTTGCTCTCGTAAAAGACTCTTTCTGAAAAGGTAGCCGTGTTTGTTTACCTTTCAAACAAACTTCACAGTTAAAATTTTTAACATCAAAATTTGGCAGGCCGTATACAATATTTTGCATTTTTAGTTTTTTGAGATCTTGTAAATTTAAATGACCAAATCTACTGTGCCATTTTTCGTAATTTTTCTCTCCAGATATGCAAATTTCTCTTGTCGCTAATGCCTTTGGACAATTAATTTGACTTAAGATGTAAAGTCCATTCCTTTCATAGGCCTGTATGCAAATTTTTGTATGCAAATTCACTATTTCAGCCTTTCTGTACTTGAAATTTACAATATTAAATCTACTTGTGCACTTACTGATAGAAAACAGATTTCCATTTAATCTAGGTACAAACAGCACATCTTCTAAGGATAGGGTTACAGTTCCAGTATTGGTTTTACAATCCAATTTTACATTCCCCTTTCCTATAGCTTCAATGAATTGACCATCTGCCAGTGTAATTTTTATTGGTGCAGTGTCTTCAAAATGAGTGAATGACTTCTTTGAGCTACACATGTGGGCAGTTGCACCACTATCCAAGCACCACTCGTTTGCATCAAGTTTGTTCAAACATTCGATTCCTAATGATGCAACCATTTCAGTTTTAGGGTTCCTGGACTTTCTTTTTCTGCAGTCGGCAGCTTTATGCCCCTTTTTTCCACAGAAGTGGCAGCCAAATGGGAATCCCTTTGGCTTTGGTTTTGATGTGCTGGGAAAATTCTTTCTTTCTGGGTTTCCAAGGAAAGCTTGTTCGGTATTAGTTGTGCCGTTCAATTGAGTTTGCCTAATTTCCTCCTCCAGCATTTTCACTTTTAAAGTTTCAAAGTTCGGCAATTCGTCCCTAGTTTCTATCGCTGTTCTGAATCCTTCATAACTCTCTGGAAGGCTACATAATAAAAGGATAGAAAGGAAGTCTTCTGGGACTTGTGCATCCATTTCACTCAACTTGTCAGCCAAGCTGCTAAATTTGTTGAGATAATCCTGCATCCTTTCATTTGGTTTCATTTTCAAGAGGATCAACTGTTTCGTAAGGAAAACCTTAGTTGCAGGCCCTTTTGGCTGATGCACTTCATTTAAAAGCTTCCATGCCTCTGCAGAAGTTTTACATCTCTTCACGTGTATTATTTCTGGAGGACTTAAACTTAGGACTATAGTTGCTAGCGCCTTCTGGTCGTTCTTCTCCCATTCGTTGGATTCTACTTCGGTTTCAGGTTTGATCCTTATGCTATTTGCATAATCCCAAAGTTCGGAATGAATTAGAATCATCTTCATTTGCATCTTCCATGTTTCAAAATTTTCAGAATTTAATTTTTCTATTTGATAAAGGCTTGACATTTTGAATACTTTCTTGATGCTATAATTTCTTTAAAGTAATCCTGGGCCCATAACCTGTTAAAAAAAGGAGGAAGATAGGAGAGGGCACTGAACACCGGAGGATTTTATTAAACCGATCACGGTAAGATAACACAACTAACTAACTAACCAAGACATCCATCTATATATACACCGCAACACACCACAGAGTAACCGGTCACTGGTCAAAACAATTATATCATGAAATCCGAGAGAATTGCCATTTTAACACCCGGGTCATTCGGCTAGTTATTATTATTCAAAATAGTGTTAGATAACAAAAAATATATAGTATGCAATAAATATGTAAATATATAATGTATAAATATTCACAAAATATAAATAGGATATTACAAAAAAATGAAAAGAACTGTATATTCTTGATAAATCAATTAAAAAACAACCACGAACGCGTTTCGGGCTGTTGGCCTTCGTCAGCGTGGTACAGGCTGTACCTCAACGACCAAAAATATTTTAGTCCCAGAGGCTTATTGAGAAATTAAAAAATACGCTGAACATGTGAAAAAAAAAGATCAGATTTTGATATTAAAATAAAAAAAAAGACATATCCTGACCACGCTCACATGAGCTTTTTTTTATATATGCAAAAAGGTAATTTATTACTATTTAAGTTACAAGAGAAAGAAATATATTTATTACCTGATGATATTTACAATTCATTGCTTGATAACAATGGTTCTTTACTTTTTTTTAACATCAATGGAAACATTTTAGCTATCATTTAACAATGGATGAAAGTATTTTGTGTGTGCCATCCTTTTAGTTTTTATAGATTTAAAACTACTAGGGTATGTAGTTCTTTGCTGTGGTTTCTATTCTCACATTCAACTGTATATTGTTGTTGCTAACGTATGTGGAATGTTGTAACAGGATGAGAATACTTTATTAAAAGTTTAAAGAGAGAGAGAGATACCCGGGTTGTGGTTTATGGAGCTCAGAACGTCTACTACCCGGGTTGATCAGCTCTCTTTCTCTTGAAGTAACCCGGATTCCTGGAGCTACGTACTAAAGTCGCAGCCAACTATCCGGGTTGACATGTCTAATGGTGGACATCCAGTTTATCAGATGTACTGTACTTGGTTCTGTAGGTCTTCAGAGGTAAATATGCTTATTCCTAGGAGGGTTGACCAGTTCACTAGTAACAATCTATTGCAAGCATGTCAAACTCAAATCCTAACACGGGCCAAATAAAAAAGTAATAAGATTATGTGGGCCGCAAAAAAATACTTATGGCGATGTACATACGTTATGTATGTAGGTATAATATTATCAAAACTTACGACTTATGTATGGCGACCAGTGGTTCGTTATTAATAAATAAATTATGTATAATATTACAATTTTTGAAAATTAGGCTACAAATTTTTATTACTTTTTTTTTATTTATAATTTTTTTTTTGTCAAAATATATTGTCTGGTGGGCCCCAAATTTATTCGTTGTGGGCCGCATGAGGCCCGCGAGTTTGACATGCTTGATCTATTGTATAGCCTTCCTAATCTCGACCCGAATGGATTTCTGAGCAGAACCATTTGCCCAGAATGTTCAATGCTGGGGTCGAGTCTGGGAGGTTGGCCATAGATGTAGGATTGATGTGGACCAGTCCAAGCAGAATGCCCATCCTATACTCATGGACGAAACTTAAGGAAGTGTAAAGCCTTTGATGTCGTCTGTTTGTTTGAAAGAGACAGAGGCAATTTTGTTCACACTTGGTTTTCTCGTGTTGTATTCAATAAAGGTAATTGTGTACCAAATAGGTTTCAGAATTATTGTCTGAATATACATGCTATACATGGTAAAAAGTACAAATTCCTTAAGTTTTTTGTCTCTGAGTGTATATCTCAGGAAAGCTGAAGAGGAGGTAATCCACTGTCTGTGGCTCTTCCTAAGAATGAGAGCACGTTAATCTGTTTCTGAATGCCCAAGCGCAAATTCAGACAAGCATGGCCGTGGATAAAAGCTAGAACTGTTGTTTACTATCATTGTCGCAGGTATATATAATAGAAATATTCATATTTTGTATTAAATTGAAACACAGGTAATATATCTGACTATTTTTTTAATTCCTAAAAGAGACTATAAACATATATATAATTTTAAAACTATAAATAATGATTAATAGGGTGCATTTTGGTGAATTAAGTGAAAAATAGAATAAATACAAATAAAAATCATGTTTGAAAAATTCAAAAGGTATTTAAAATATAAGTTATATATATGGCTATTATGATTGCATTAGCGCGCCATCTGTTATGGAAATTCGAAACTATTATTGACGCAGTAAGGGCAGTAGAAATTGTTTAATTTTTAAAAAGAATCATAAGCGTCTATAATAATTTCGAATTTTCATATATTGCTATTGCATATTATGCCTTATATTTACTTAGCGCTATCTAAATTAGGTTAATTTATAAATATTTACTTTTGGGGGGGGGCACAGAGTTAAGATACTCTAAAAATAACTTCATTAAAATAAAAAAATACTAGGTGATCATTCTTAACAATATTCTATTTGTATCATTCCAGTTGCTAGAAAGTGTATATATTTTTTTACCAAACGAATTATATTTTCGCTTCGCTACAAAATATTATTGGAAAAGAAGAGCATAAGATATTAAAAAACTCAAAGTTGTAAAAAAAGTTCCCATATGAAGATCAAGGTAAAGTCCAGCTTTAGCTGTAATTCCAGGTTTCAAAATTCTCGTCAGCAGTTCCAATTCTTTAAAATCAGACGATGAGCACTTGATCTTCTTGTAGAGACAAATGTCAAGAGTCTTTTGGCATTCATTCTTGAAAAATTCTCCAGAAAGAAATAACAAAAATACCATTAAAATATTATAAATAATTATCAAAACACTATTTAAAGAAAATGAAATATTGTTGCATTTTAAAAAAGTATGAAATATATGAATTATATCCACATAGGTAAATATAATAAATAATATAAGAGGTATGGCATATAATGTATTGATGCGTTTTACAAAATTATTAAAACTTAAAAATTGAATCGTAATTATTCTAAATTTATTTGAATGCTGCAAAGTTTTTAATATTTGATTCAAATTAAGGCAAACGGATGTTTAAACGTGCTAGAATATAAATATAAATCAACATATTATTAGAAAGCATTAATAATTTTAAAATATGAATGAAATTTAATATCTGCTGCTTATAATTATAAAAATAGATATATAAAAGGCGAAGCATGAAAATAATATAAATAATGAGCCATAAATTAAATATATATTTGAATTTTTTTTCAAATGGAGACATATGCTTTAATTTATAAGTAAAATATTTCGTTTTAAAAATAATTCTTAATGTAGTACTAGAATAGCATAGATATATTATCATTACTGTACTAATTAAAGTTAAAAAATATAAATTTAGTTTGATTGATAATTTCAAATGAGGTTCAAATATCCATAGAAGAGGTATGAATAAATTTACCAAAAAAATTCGAATCCAAAATCCGATATGATGGTAAATAGTTGATTTTTCAAGGAAAAGACATCCAATCATAATTGTCATTTTACGAAGATATCCTGGCAGAACCATATTTCTGCGTGGCATTCTTAAAGGTAACATGATGTTTACACCGTCTGACAGAAATTGACTACTGGTCAGGAGCCAACAAAAAATAAATAATAATTTAATATTTAAATTGTCTTCTGACATTTTCAACATGGCGTGACTAAATTATAAATTTCGCGTTTTGTGTCTTTAAATTGATTTATGTGTTGTTCTATATTTTTGCTTATTTAATATGTACATGTTTGAATTGTACGCCCCAGGAACCTGTGTTAACCAAATAAATAATAATAATAAACATGTTTGGTTGTGTGAATTTGATGATATATTTCCGAATTATATAATTCAATAGAGACACGTTGAATATATATTTATTTGATGGCAAACAATAATTAAATGTGAAAATGGTCACAGATTCGTTTACACGATTCTGATTGGTCAGTTTTTGGCTGGCATTTAAATGTGGCTTCACTTCTAGATTTATAATCAATACTAAATACTTTTTTTTAATATTATTTTTATTATGATAAATATAAGAATATATGAGACAAACTCTAATTTATTATTGTGCACAATAATATCGGGCTTTTTTCTAGAGTAGGCAAGCACTAAGTCTGTTTTCTTTCAAGAAAAAATCCCTATATATATAAAAGTCAGTGTATGTATGTATGTGTGTATCTATGTCGGCTATACACGTCCACAATGCGTAATTAATCTGACTGAAATTTTAACAGTATATAGAGTATAATCTGGAAAAACTTATAGTGAAAATACCAGGTCTCTATCCCGAATATTCTTCGTTATTTGCAAATTGCGTTGCAAATTTGCCTTTTCGCTCGCAAGCAGCGCCTCTAGCGGTGAAGATGGGAGGTAATATCAGCTGACCTAATGTACATGTAAAACGTGTTTTGACAGGACAGAGAAAAATCTGGAAAATATATTTATCGGATTTTTAGCCAATAAAAAATAAAATTGACAGGTTCTGGGCAAAAATAGTTGTTTTTTTAGTCAGAAAATGATGATGACAATATTGCTGTATCATGTTTGATTATCAGATACAAAATTATATCGGGAAAAAAATCCAAAAATCTGAGACCACGGGTGAAGCCAGTTCATTTTTAGTGTGCAGGAACAAAATTCTAACAGAAAAACATTCATTCGAGCAGAAGACACAAAGCCAGATCATCTCTTTATAAAAATATCGCTTCTCTGACACAAAGTTTGGAGCGGGACGTTTCACAAGAGTGACATCCACGGCGCCAATTTATAATTGTAACGAATAGTATTTGAATAAAAACATTTAATCGGGTAAAACCTGGGCGTTGCCCGGGTTATTCGGCTAGTTGTCAATAAAAATGGTTTTCCGTATTTTTGTCAGAAGTTGATATTTTTACTTTATTATTTTCTTTTATTATAGAATATTGATATCTTTTTATTGATAAAAATAAAATAATGCATATAGTCTCACTGTCACCTCAAACGTGTCAAAATTAATAACGTAATTATATTTCGTATATAAATTAGGAACGTATTTTTCGTATTAAAATTCTTGTTTAAAATTTTAATTTTATTGAATTTGAAAGCGAACTTTCTAATTATTCTAAATATCTTCCTAATTATTTGGGTGTTAAAAATATTCATGATCCTTTAACGGAGGACTCATGTCATGTTTAAAAATGAATCCTTTCAAAATATAAAAATGGTTTAATTTTTATATTAAGTATTCACGTTTGTGGCAGCGTGAAGATGAGGTATAACAAATTACTTTTTACATCGCCATTGCCAGTCCTTAGGGAGGAAGGGGAGCAGTAACAAGCTCACTATTGCTTTTCGACCTTTAGGCTTAGGTCAATGTATATGGTTCGCTTTCTTGCTTGGACTGACCTAGCTAAAAGCCTACATCTATGGCCAGCCTTCCAGACTCAACCTCAGCAATGAACTTCCTGGTCAGTAGTTCAGCTCAGCAATATCAAATCAGGACGCGATTAAAAGTGATTTTTACTAGTCCATACTAGTGAGGTGGAAACCCGGGTAGTTGGAATTCTGTACTCCAGGCGCCTGGGTTATAAATATCTCTTTAGTTCGCTAAAAAAAAAAAAAAAAAAGAGTTGAGTTGGCTCAGCTGATAGTACCCTGTAAGGACTCCTGATCCTAGAACACAGGAGGAGCAGTATCTGTACATCAAGTTAGATAGAATAATCTCTAAATGGCGCCTGTTTTTCATTCCAGAAGTGACCATTCAATATTGGAGCTAAGTCGGCCTGATATTGAAGAGTTGCTTCCAGTTTTCGAGACAAAAAAAAATATTTTTATTTCTCTCAATCATGAAGTTCAAGATGCACAGACTTTTTACGATTGAGGAGAGCAAAGAAAAAGAAGGAAATAAGACAAATGGTTAGAACAATTCAATTTTTGCATATTCAGTTGAAATTTTAACACCAAAATGGATAGTTGGCGACATTTGTACGCTCAAGAGAAATACCAAATAAATAATAATAACATCAAAAAGGGAAGACTGTCATGAATTCCTCCATAAAATATTTCGTATATTGAATAGGGAATTAAGACATTTTGAAAAGTTTCCCAAAGAGTCATTGTTCAGCTAATCTCCTTCTACCAGACTGCATGGAGAGGAAAGAAGCCCGAAGAGGAACCCGGGCTCAAAAGAAGACCAAGAAAGAGGCTCGGGTCAGCAAGGAACCTAAAGATGAACCTACTAGCGGTGATTTGGCTAGCGAAGATATATCGGAATCAGAAGCTAGCGAGCCAAATATTGAAGAGCAAAAAATCTCAAGAAGCAACATCTCTGGACATGGATGATGATAAGTACGTGTCCCTACTGGCAGAATCCGAGGGCTACTACGACACACCTAGCGAGATTTACCAAGTGGAAGCCCACGAGACCATTAGGGAACTCGGTGATAAAGAAGCGCCAGAAAACGAAGAGATTGATCTGAGAGAAATAGGTCCATTTATGTCCAACCCAATTAACGAAGGTTTCATCCTTAGTGAAAAATTAGAAGCTATCCATCTTGAAAAAATTACCAGCGACCCACAAGAGATGTTTGCTATTGAAGAAGCAAGACGACATCTAGTTGATGAAGCTGAAGAAATAGAAGAGAATATGTTTTATCAAATGGGGACTAAGGACCAGTTGAAAGCTGAAACCAAAAAAACATTGCCTTACAAGGAGAAAGAAAGATCAAGTGCTAAGACTGGTGAGGCCTTGACGAAGGGTGATGCCAACAAGAAAGGGAATAGTCATAAAAAAGATGAATTCCAAAAGAAAGATTCTGTAGCATCTAAGAAAGATGAATCTTCCAAGAAGACTCCTCATCTCCAGCAAAAAAATCAACATAAATAAAAATTGAGCTCAACTCTGTTAAGAATTCAATGATGGTATTTTAATTAAGGCTTTTATAATGTACAAAGCAATTAAAAAATCCATTAAACTTTTCCTAATCTTGAAAAAAAAAAAACTCAAATTCTTAAATTATTCAACAATTTTCTCACAATACACTAAATAGTGTGTGTTGAGAACCTATTTTATTTTTTGTATGAACGTCAAAAAAAAAAAATGTTTGTATGAAGGAAACATTTTCCCAAACTAAGCTCTTGTTAGTGTCCATCAAGTCAAAATTTGGTGACTATATGGACAAATATTCTCCAATTTGATCTGTTAGTGACCATCACTCACAGCTTATCTAGTGACCTTCCGGTAGCTTCCTTAACCCCTTCTAGCCAGCTCACTACAGGTCAACTAAGCCCTACCTTGGACAAATATTTAACTTTGATATATTGTGAGAATTGTAAAAAATATAAATGGATAAATCACAAAGTAAATATAAATAATGAAGATTTTTAAAAATAAATCGTCCAGTTCTAGATTTCCAGCTTGGGACCTGAATTTAATAGAATATACAGTTACGAGCGCGTCATCCGTTCTTAATTCTTCATCTCCTAATCATTTGTCATCTCTGTCACCGTTTGCTTTTTTTTTTTTGGAATGGCGCCCTCCTATTGGTTGGTTACGATCACGCCACCTTTGCCCCCCACTCGCTTTTTCGTTTTTGTAACTATTGTGTTGGAGCGGGTCGCTCCTTAAATAAATGCATATATTAGTTAATAACTAAATGGAATCCTCTCTTTTTGTATATAATTGTAACAAATAGTATTTGAATAAAAACATTCAATCGGGTAAAACACGGGCGTTGCCCGGGTCATTCGGCTAGTAGAATATATCTGGGATGTTTTAGGAATACTTTTTGGAGCTTGTCTCAACCCCCTCCTTGAACTAAAAACTTTTTTGGAAGAGTGGACTTCAAACCCTCTTTCAAACACTGTTAATCAGCGTGAAAGTTTAAACAAACGCTACAGGTTTCTGGAGAAACTTATCTCCAGAAAGCTGTAGCATTTGTTTAATTAATATCCAGGAGATTTAAATCAATTGATGTTGAAATTTATCTAGTATGAAAGTTTGTTGTAAGAGTTGATCATAATCCCTATTTGGGATGTTTATTATTATTCTTGGGAGCTCATCATTTAATACCCTCGGCAGAGCTGACTGCTCTAGCGCTACCCCAGGTGGTAGATAGGGGAACGACCTTCATATATGAAGGTCAGCTGTGAAACAAGCAGAATAACTCTGACGAAGAAGCAGGCATAGACCAACAGCAGAATTGTTAGAAAGAGGAGTAGACCTCTTTAAAAATCCTGAGTTCAACTGACCCAATTAATAGACCTCAGCAAGGGTTCCTCTCCAGGGATACAGAAGAGCTGCATCTGTACTAATGTTAGAGTTGGCAGCAAGGGTGTCTGCTTCCATGTTAGGAACGGCCTCAAATTACAGGCAAAGTCAAGACTTTCCCCCAAGTTTGCCTGGATCATGTGCCATCATCAACTAAAGCTGCACCTCATTCCATGAGATCATGGAATTTGTGTAATCTTTGCACACAGGAATAAGAATTTTTTTTTTTTTCCAATTCTGAATCCTCCAATTCCTATAATTTCCCTATTTGGTTGAAATGGTGTAGCATTATCCTACTTTGAGCCTTATGTTTCAATGGCCCCTAATTCTTGGACAACTCCAACCCCACCAGTGAGTTCAAATAATCAGTATAAATATACAATGTCATGGAGACTAAATTCATGGATTAAATTTATAATCTTGGTAGGGTTGGAATATAGGTCCTGTCTTAAGGCTTCCATACATTCCAAGAGGTGGTCTGGTGAGGTCTCTTTGCTCCTGCAGATGGTGCATTGTGGAAAAGCCTTTACACCATCCTGGAAAAGGAGCGGTCTTGTATGGCTGCCAGTTTTAAGCCTGGAAATTCAGGTTGATGCCTGTCAGTTCATCCCACATTCCAGAATAGCTCCAGGATTTTGGTTCCGATACCAATGACAGAATGTTGATTCTTGTATTTTTTTTTTTTCATGGATATTTATTTTTTGTAGGCATTTGAAGGAGTCAAAATCAAGGTCTGAGTTGAGAATTGCTGCTAAGATGGTTTAAAAAGTTGAACTGCTGGAATGGGTGTGTAATTACACTAAAAGGCTGTCACTAACTACCCACCATATCTGCCTGTACCACATGTTCTTGAGAAAATAAAAATTTTATAGCAAAATACACTTTTTAGTTTATGTACAGATTAACAATTCAAATAATATTTTGCTTTTCTTTAAACTTTTCTCTTTATCTCTCTAGTGTTTTATAAATTATAATTTTGCCTTACATAAAATAAATTGCTATGTCAGTTTGAGGTTTATCTTTTCAAAACAGTGTTGACACCATAATCAGACAAAAGTACTGTTGATAAGGCACAATTTGGATTATAGATTATAAACACAAGGTAATAAGACCAAATCCAAATAATAAATAGTGTATGACGTTTCAGTAACAGCGTTGTTACCGAAACGTCACACTATTTATTTATTTGGTCTTATTAGCTTGTGTTTAAAAGTACCGTTGTTACTGAAATGTCACAAACATTTCATTAATTTTGGTAATTGGTATTTTACCTTGTGTTTCTAATCGATAATCCAAATTGTACCTTAAGTATCAAATATAAAAATAGAGCTATAGGATTTAATAACCACATCAGAAATTTGTAGAGAGTACTTTATGAAGAGATACTATACAGTAGAACCTTCCTGTAAAGGACATCTAGTTTCAGAGCCAAATACAGTCATAGGGTCTTTTAGGAAGAGGTACCCTCTTACTGGAGAGTTGATAATTGATATAAAGGGTCATTTTGGTGATGAAAACTGTCCTTTGTAGAGAGGTGTCCACTCGTAGAGATTCTATTGTATCATGTTCACAAGGTAATAAGACCAAATCCAAATAAATAAATAGTGTGATGTTTCGGTAACAACGCTGTTACCGAAACGTCACACTATTTATTTATTTGGATTTGGTCTTATTACCTTGTGTTTATAATCTACTAGCCGAATGACCCGGGCAATGCCTGGGTTTAACCCGATTAAATGCCTTTATTCAAATACTATTTGTTACAATTATAAATTGGCGCCGTGGATGCCATTCTTGTGAAACGTCCCGCTCCAAACTTTGTGTCTGAGAAGCGATATTTTTATAAAGAGACTAGCGGACGTACCCGGCTTCGCCCGAGGTTTTAACCGAGTAAAGGTTTGTCTAACGAACATTTGTTAAAACAATTCTCTATAAACTTATAAAAAAAAGAGATATATTTTGATAATTTGAAACTCGTAAATGTGAATCTCTCGATAAAGTGAACATTTTTTCCCGGTCCCTGTGTGCCGTGTCATCCTGAATTTTGTCTTTCATAATTTTCTACATTACAAAATCATCGTTTTATCTAGTGAACATATTTTCCCGGTCCCTTGATAAATACTCGATAAGTTGAATAAAATCATGGTCGTGAATCTCTCGATAAAGTGATCATTTTTTCCCGGTCCCTGTGTGCCGTGTCATCCCGAATTTTGTATTTCCTCGATAAAGTGAACATTTTTTACCGTTCCCTGTGAGCCGTGTCATCGTGAATTTTGTCTTTCCTAATTCTATACATTACAAAATCATCGACACAGGATATCATTTAATGTTGTCTAAAGGGGGTTAAGAGAGCAGTCTCTTTCAAATGAAAAATGCTTTAATTAAGCAGATGTTTAAAGTATAATATATGAGAGAGGCAATCTTACAGGTTGTCGACGCTGTAAAATCCCCAGAGAGAGTGTTTTTGTAGCATCATGCTGTGACTCACACGATGACCCAAGGTCATCAGAAGCAGCAAACTAAGCCTATCTCCGTCTCAATGGCGGCGCTGCTTGCGAGTTAAATATACAAATCTGCAAATAACTCTAAGGATATTCAAGAAATTATTTTTCGTAAACCTTTCCGGGGATACACCTAATAATATCCCAAATTTTCACGGCGATTGGATGTATGGTTTTTGAATCCATAGAGGACACACACACACACAGACAGACATTCAATTTTATATATATAGATGATCTGGCTTTGTGTCTTCTGCTCGAATGAATGTTTTTCTGTTAGAATTTTGTTCCTGCATACTAAAAATGAACTGGCTTCACCCGTGGTCTCTGCTTTTTGGAATTTTTCCGGATATAATTTTGTATCTGATAATCAAATATGATACAGCAATATTGTCATCATCATTTTCTGAATAAAAAACAACTACTTTTTTTCCCAGAACCTGTCAATTTATTTTTCTTGACTAAAAATCCAAAAAATATCTTTTCCAGATTTTTCTCTATGTCCTGTTAAAACACGTTTTACATGTACATTAGGTCAGCTGATATTACCTCCCATCTTCACTGCTAGAGGTGCTGCTTGCGAGCGAAAGGGCAAATTTGCTACACAATTTGCAAATAACTTGTATACATACTTGTATACATAGACCATAAATCTGTACATAGACAGGAAAAGCACCATGATTATCCTGGTCTGTACCACATGTACTAGGGATAATAATTTAAAAAATATATATATAGGCGCTTAATAAGGCAGTTGTAGAAATTATAACATGATACATTGATAAGGCACAATTTGGATTATTAAAATATCAGTCATCAACAATTCTGTCACCGTTTGCTTTTGGTTCAGTGGTAGAATGCTCGCCTGCCATGCGGGCGCCCCGGGTTCGACTCCCGGCCGATGCATTTTTTTTTTTACAATTTTTAAAACTCAACAGACATTTCAATAAGAAAGGAAAACATTTAAACACAAAAGTTTCTTTTTTCACATTAAAAAAACAAGATTCTACATTGCAGTAAGGATAGTGGAAGTTTATATTTTATGTGTAAAAGAGAAACTTCCATGCCTGAATGTTTTCTTTTCTTATATATATATATATACATACTAGCCGAATGACCCGGGCAACGCCCGTGTTTTACCCGATTGAATGTTTTTATTCAAATACTATTTGTTACAATTATAAATTGGCGCCTTAAATAAATGCATATTTTAGTTAATAACTATAGCCTATGTGCTTTATCTGTCTATGTACTGTTGGCTTCCATAGGCGTCTCTTACTGGGAAAAAGAAAGAGAGGATTCCATTTGGTTATTAACTAATATATGCATTTATTTAAGGAGCGACCCGCTCCAACACAATAGTTACAGAAATGGGGGGGGGGGGGGGGGGGGGCAAAGGTGACGTGATCGTAGCCGACCAATAGGAGGGCGCCATTCCAAAAAAAAAGCAAACCGTGACAGAGGCCACGCATGACGCTCGTAATTGTATATAGAATAATAAATGGTGCATTATTGCCCTATAGTTATTTAGACAGTACAATAGACATGGTCTGTTAGAATCATCACTAATGATCTAAGCTTTCCTAATATCGTTTTCACTTTAGCAGTTAAATAAATTGGTCTTTAAAATATATATTTACAGTTAAATCTGTCTATAGTGCCCGATTCTAAATACATAGTACGATGCGATTTACATTAGAAGTGACCTCTCTATAGCATCCTATTTTGGTGAGTCCCAAAGAGGGGGCGCTACAGACAGGTTTAACTCTATAACAAAATATACATTAGAAACTTACTTTAAAGGACAACTCCTATTTACAGAACCAGAGTTGCTAAATAGTAAAAAAGGTCATTTTGGTGTTGAAAACTGTCCTTTGCAGAGAGGTGTTGTTTTCTATCAAGAGTGGCCTCTCATTGAGGTTCTACTGTATATATTAGAATAGTATTTTAGGGTTCTTAGAAAATTATATTCTTCTTACCCGATATATCTTGTTTACACAACTGATGACAGTTAGTTTACCAACTAGATAATAAAACATGCTGTGATATTTTTCTCATTCAGTACTTTTATTTGAAACACAAGGTTAATAACACCAAATCCAAATAAATAAATGGTGCGTGATGTTTTGGTAACAGCGTTGTGACTATCATCAGACAACAGTACTGGGTGTTAATGATGATGGTAACAACATTGTTACCGAAACATCACACACTATTTATTTGGATTTGGTGTTATTACCTTGTGTTTCTTAGCTTATCATTAGCAGTGATGGATTAACATGCCATTTGTTATAGTCAATTTGAACTATTTTTGTTGTGTTTATTTCTTTTTGAAATAAAATACTTTTCCACTGTTCTTACTGCAATGATAAAATAATGGGAAGGCCTGGCTCATCAGTTTCACCAGTCTACCAGGGGGGTCGGTGGAAGGCTGGTAAACAGTTTGGTTTTCGACCACTAGGACCCGGGTTCGATTCCCGCATTGGACACTTTTTTCTGTTTAAAAAAAAAAAAAAATGCTCCAATGGTCCCAGATTCTTGCAAAAGTCCAACCCCACCAGCGAGTGCAAGTAACCAAACAGGGCTCTGGCACATTTGTAAGTGCAAAGTCGAACTGCTTTCACATGTGTAGACATGTGGTGCGCTTACAGTAAAAAGCAGTCGCTAACTACCCACCATGATTATCATGGCCTGTACCACGTGTACTAGGGATAAGAAAAAAAAAAAAACAGTCTACCATACCATGGAATATTTGATTTTGCTGTTTTACTTTTATACCGGTAAAAAAATGTCCATAGTATATTTAAACCTTTTATATAAAACCCTTTCCAAGAGGTCAGCTTCAGTATCTATATGAAAGGAAAACAGCACAAAATACAGTGGTATGGTAGATTAAAGTGGCTGAAGCTGCTGGGAGGGTTCACCACTGATGAGCCAGGCCCTCCCATTATTAGTAAGGTCAGTAGAAAATTTCATTTCAAAAAGAAACAAATACATAAAATATAGTTAATATTTCTTATACAGTAGAACCTCCATGCTCCAGGACACTCGTGCTAGAGGACTCCTCTCTACAAAGGACAGTTTTCATTTGCAAAATTACCATTTTTACTATTTAGCAACTCTCCAGTAAGAGGACATCTCTCCCTAAAGGACACTATTGCTCTGTAATTAGGTGTTGTCCTTTACAGAGAGGTTCTACTGTATTAGGAGTGATGATATTAATAAACACAAGGTAATAAGACCAAATCCAAATAAATAGTGTGTAACATTTTGGTAACAACGTTGTTACCATCTTCAGACAAAAGTACTGAATGAGAAATTTTACCACAGCTTTAAATAGTTTAAAGTAGCTGTGGTAAAATTTCTCATTCAGTACTTTTGTATGAAGATGGTAACAACGCTGTTACCGAAACATCACACACTATTTATTTATTTGGATTTGGTCTTATTACCTTGTGTTTAAACTCCGCCTTTTACGGTCCCAAGCCCGGATGAAAAAGGAGGAGGGGGAGCCGTAACAAGCTCACTAAAAAACCTGGGCTCAGCTGGCTCGGCTGATAGTACCCTTTAAGGGCTCCTAATTCAGGGATACAGGATGAGCAGTGTTTGTACTCCATGTTAGGAGCGGCTGCACATGGCATCTGTTCCTCATGTCAGAGGTGGCCATTTCTTTTGGAGCTAAGTCGGCCTGCCACTGAGTAGTGCTCCCAGTATTAATGGCAAAGGCAGACGCATTCTACTTCACCCAGTCATGATGGTTGTCAAACTGATACCATCAAGGGTCACAACTTGATATCCTAATATGATTGAGTGGAGATAAGAAAGAAGAAGACCTTGTGTTTATAATCTATAAATCCAAATTGTACCTTATCAAGTTATATTAATGAAAAATTCACACATTTGTATATTCCTCCCCATACATACTGTCAAAGAAGCAGGTAAAAAAGAATCAAGGAAACCACCTGCATCAAATACTATTTTATTGTGGCGGCAATTATGTTACCACACCCCATCAAAACATTGAGCAATCTTTGCCAGAGTCAAGAAGATAGAGAGAGGGAGGGGAAAAATTATATATTACAAAAATAGAGATTGTTTATGTGACCATTGGAAAGCAAAAAGCATGAAAAAAATAGTAGTTTGCATTCTAAAAAAAAAAAATAAAAAACTAAATTAGTACCAAATATATTAAGTACCAGCTTTTATTCCAAATTGTACTGTAAAAAAAAAAACTAAAAAATGTGAGTTGTATGATTTTTTTAGGAGTATTCATATCAGTGTTGTTTGTATTATTTTATAATATATATTCTGTAATTAAAAAAAAATTCATTAAGACTAGAATTTTGGACTTTTTTTTTTACCATATAAAAAAAACTAAAAAAATTTTTTTTTTCAGTTATGTAAATTTTATATAAAAAAAATAATGATTTTTATTGTTTTGCTGGAAATATTGTGAGAACTTTAAAACCGAAAAAAAAAAATTGAATTTATAAATTTATTAATACAAAAAAAAGGCAAAATTGGCACCTGACACCGCTATGAGTGGAAAGGCTATAAGGAAGATAAAAAGGAAGAACTAGAGGAGAAGGTTTGGCACAATTAATATTCTTACTATGTATAAAAAAATAATAAATTAATAATTATTAAAAAAAAAAAAAGGAGGAAGCTGGAGATTCTACTACTGTATGGAAGGATGAATTAGTAAGTAATTTGCTTTCTAAAAAAAAGACTTGATTAAAAAAAAAAAAAAGTTTTGGCAATCAAAAGAAGAGAAAAAAAAAATTATATATATATATAATTTTAAAAAAATTTTGGACTTGAGGGAGATGAGAGTGTGTAATTTGCATAGCAAAATAAAAACATATCCGAATATATGTAAATATGTACAAAAGAAAGTGTGTGTGACCGCGCAGGACTATTCTGTTGGGTTGGGTGGGGCATGGTGCTTCTTGTCCATTGGAGAGGAGGGTGTTATATCGGATAAAATTATTCTTTTTTTTAAATATTCAACAGAAAGAAGAAAGAAAGAAAAATGTGCCTAAAACTGTCACATTTGCTGGAGATATAGAAAAATAGATGTGGCGTGGCCTCCTCCTCCGATTATATTAACGTGGGATTAGAGAGCGTGTGATCCTTTCTTTGGTATTTGGTACCGTAAAATGGCGCAGAGAGCTATTCCTCCATCACTTCTACTGATGGCGGCGGGCCTTCGACATGGTTCTGTGGAGGTGCTTGTCCTGCAGCTTGCAGTCTCTTGTCCATCTCTCTGATACGGGTTTCATGTTTTATGATGGAGCCCTTGAGCCTTTTGATCTCCTCCTGGAGCTGTTCAATTTTCTCATTCTGCACAACATACACTTGTGTTATACAAACTCATGTAAACCATTCCCCAAGAAAGGCATGCATACAGCCATGAAGAAATACTTGCCGTAATACTTGAACAACTCTAATATTGACTGTGGCTCTTAGAAAGAAGTATTGAACACCCTTGCCATGGAAAAATGAACATACTTTTAAAGAAAGGAAGGAGGATCCCACCAGGAGGAGCTCTGAACCTCAGACAGCATCAAACAACACTAACAAGATTTAGAACAGGTCATCTCAAGCCATTGAAGATAGAAAACAACAAAATCTACATCACTTGCTCAAAATGTAGCTTGGCACCTGCAGCTCCAGAACATATTTTGGCTTGCATTAGGTGCACTAAACAGGACCTTTGGGAGAGGAGGCTGCTTATCATAAAACAGCTCAAGAAGCATGAATCCACATTTCACCAAGACATGAAATATTTAATTTATTACATAAAAAAATATTTAGCACATATCTTCTTAAAGAACGCACAAAACAACTAAATATACTTAGTTTCAGAACAGCACACCATTATCCCTTCTCTGGCAATTTTAAAAATCCATATCCCAGCAATTGACAAAGAATGAAGGAATTATATTTGGAAATCTTCCAACCATTCTAAACAGCATAAACACAAAAATTCCTCAAAATTATTTGCATATAAAAAAATTAATTGGCAACTCACTTTATTGTATAATTTAGCAGCAACAATACAATCTTCATATTTAGGAATTTTCACTTCGCATCACTTCATGATAATTAATGATGCAATCAATAATGAAGTTTTAGATTAGGCTATGATAATAATATTTTGAGGCTAATGATGAGGAATTTAAAAAAAAAAAATTTTAGGCCTATACACCTATCCCCGATTTACACGGTACTTGTTTTACACGTTTTCGCTTTTACACGGTTTTCCAAATAAGTTTTTTTGTTTTGTTTTTATTGCACTATACTAAATGCTACTGTGATTGAACACATGCGCTGTGTACACATCTCACGAGGAATCCCGAGCTTATGCGCTGACTACATATTTTAACCTGTCAATGCATTTTATTTTTATTCTGTGTACACCTACCCCCGATTTACACATTTTTCTCAGGAACGTATCTACCGTGTAAATCGGGGGATAGGTGTATTACCAAAAGTGAGTAGAAGGATTTTTTATTTAATTCATAATGGCATTTCAATTTTGTGGGTAACTTCCCACAGTACAGTAACAGCACACAGTCTCAATCTGTTAGTTAATAATGATAAATATGAAAGTTTTCTATGGGAGAATGATGGGGCAGGCAGGGCAGAGAGAAATGTGTTCTTGCAGAGAAACAGAAGACATGGGGTGAGAAAGGAGTAGAATAATCAGACAGCATTCAATATGGGAGGGAAACATGGAACTGAGGGAATCTGGGCTTGTGACAAAGGGGAGGTTTTAAAAATCCTATTTACATATTGACAAGGAAGGCATTTGCATATTTTAGTAGGTGCAGAAGGGGTGTGACAA
This sequence comes from Cordylochernes scorpioides, assembly GCA_030710605.1. Lineage (NCBI taxonomy): Eukaryota > Metazoa > Arthropoda > Arachnida > Pseudoscorpiones > Chernetidae > Cordylochernes > Cordylochernes scorpioides. Next base: position 116,638,619 of record CP092863.1, on the reverse strand, counting down.
GAGGCATGCAACAAACCCAACACTCTTACCATCTTCCACTGTTGCATGCGCTGGCATGCACCACAACAACAGGAGGTTACACTGGGGTAGGTAGGGGGATATGTAACAGGGGGAGGGGGGGCAGCTATGCAACTCACCGTGGAAGCCAGGGCTTCTGTCACTGCTGCTGTAACCAAGGCAGCAATGTTGTTGCTACCTGCCCCTGCATTGTTGTTGTTCTTGCTAGCGCTACCACCGCCGCCTCCACCACCACCAGTACGGTTAGGCATCTTGTCCAGGATATTGGGCTTCTTGGTGACCCGCAGCTCCTGCTGTTTGGCCGGTTCATAGCCATCTTTCAGGTTGATCTGTGGCAACCCAATCAGTTACATGCTGTCAACATGTTCAAGATGTTTACTCACCAGAATGGGTTCGGCATCAGTGCCCTCAGCCCACTCCTCTGCAGAAATGGCAGGTTCATCTGCCATTGTGTCAGGGTAGAGGTCTGTCTGGAAGAGCTCAGATTTGCGAGGGACTGTGAAGGAAATGACCTCACAAAGTCCCCGACTGTGTAGTTTGTAGAAGCGGCCAATCTCGCACTGGTGGACATCACAGCCTCTCTTGGGCATCATGCCCATCCCTCGTTGGGGCTCGGTGGACTGGTGGGTGTTGATGTAGTGGACAAAGGGGGGCTCATCTGTGATCTCAAAGTACCGGATGTTGCTGTCACCCTGCCATCACATAATTTGCTCTTAGAACACCTTGAATGATGCAAGTAATCCAGAAATTTTTTTTTGCTTATCCCTAGTACACGTAGTACAGGCCATGATAATCATGATGGGTAAAGGACTGTTTTTACTGTAAGTGCACCACATGTCTACACATGTTAAAAGCAGTTCGACTTTGCACTTACAAATGTGTCTTACACACTTACAAATGTGCCAGAGCCCCGTTTGGTTACTTGCACTTGCTGGTGGGGTTTGACTTAAGCAAGAAACGGGGACCATTGGAGCATTTTTTTTTAAACAGAAAAAAGTGTCCAATGCGAGAATTGAACCCGGGTCGTAGCGGTCGAAAACCAACGGTTTAGACCATCCTTCCACTGACCCCCATAAATACTTTAATAGGAAGAACTAGCTTTTTGGGCAAAGAGTTTCTTTATTTTGGGGTGTTGTAAGCTTTCAAACAAATTTTGCTTTTCAACTGGCAAATCCAAAAACAAATGAAGATAGATGTTATCGGGCATACATTGAATAATAAATATGAAACTCAAAAGGTACATAACACAAAAAGCAAATATTTGAAGATACATTTTAAGGGATAATTGGTGCTACATGATGTCATAAAAAATCTACTTATTTTGCATTTAGTAAAAAAAAAACTTAAATAGCAAAAATAGGGAATATCCATATCCAATAGGGAATCTACTGTACAGATACAGTAGAACCTTTATGAGAGGACACTCTTGGTAAAGAACTTCTCTATGTAGGCAATTGCCATATCCAAAATTTACAATTTTTACTAATTAGCTGCTCTCCTGTAAGAGAACACCTCTCTAAAGGATACTTTGGCTCTGCAATTAGGTCTTTTACGGGGAGGTAGTTCTACTGTAATACATTGTATTCTAGTTGACTTGGGGGACATGGTAGAAAGCCAGTACCTTGGCACAGAGGTAGAGGAGGTTGACGTCCGGGTCATAGTAGGGGTAGAGGATGCCATTGCTGGTGTCTAGGGTCTCCAAGATGATGGGCTCTCCAATAGCACTCTGATACAACCAGCATTTGGTGATGGTAGGACAGTCAAACTTTCCTTTAAATAAAACTTTCTGTTGGGGAAAAAAATATAAAGAAATTATTAGCTGTCAGCAGTCTCTCCAATAAAGAAATCTTTCCAATTAAAAAAACAGACATCAATTTTCAATATATTGAATAGCAGATGATTGGGACTTTTGATAAATTGGACAGTTAATAAATATAGGAGCTTCTTATAATTGGTACTAGTGATAATTGAAACAATTCTTTTAATATAAAAGTCAATTAGCATGAGTTGACTGCAGTATAGAGAGAGATGCTACAGCTTGAGATTGTGGTGAAATATCAAATTTGGTCAAATTAGAGGTTTTACAACAAATGATAAAAGTTGAATAGAACTAAAGAAGTTTCTTTAAACCTTTTTGCTGCCAGATTGTTAGGTGGAGAATACCTACTTCACTTCTCAAAGCATATTGTCGCTCGCTCATCCGGGAGAAGCCTGTGCTGAAGATGTTGCCGTCCCTGAGGTAGATGGCTCTCTGTGGCTTGGCTCCTTCATGGCCCATGGCTTCCTGCAATGTTGGGAAGGGTCAGCACAGCTGGGGAGTTAGAGGAGGGAGTATATTCGCTCACCAACTCCACTTCTCCAGAGCGGGGGTCAAAGACCCGGATCTTGCGGTCCTTGCAAGTAGAGATGACTCGGGAGCCGTCCCACTTCCAGGAGCAGTGGAAGATGAGGTCGGGATGAGCCAGTTGGGCCAGGATCTCCCCCGTGCCCACGTTCCAGACAAGCAGGCGGTGGTCTCCCCCGGCTGAGAGAAGGACGTTGTTAGCGGAGGGGTGCCACACAATCTGGGCCACCCTGCGCTGGTGCCCCACCAGTTCCACCACAGCCTCTGTCAGAGGCCGCGACAGGCCGCCGTCAGGGATCTGCCATACTCTCACCACTCCGTCTTCACTCGCACTGGCTATCACGTTGTCATTGAAGGGACACCAGGCGATGTCCAGCACTGCTCCCTTGTGGCCGGACACTAGTGGGTAGCTCACATCCGTACGCCCAGTCTGCAACATTTGGTCTATTTAGGCATCACAAGGTACAATTTGGTGATACAGACAAAAGTAAAGTGGTGCAATAGTAATGTCTGTCTATAATTCTCCCAGGCTCCTGGCAGACTTTTGTCTGAAGATAATAACAACATCATTAACAAAACATGTATTTAGGCATCAATGGAATCACATTACCTAAAATTCCTTCACAAAAGGAGGTAGAAAATCTTTTTATGTTGCCAGTCATCTATTTTATTTTATTTTTTAAGGAGATAGAGGCAATTTTGTTCACATTTAGTTATCTTGGGTGTCTTCAATAAAGGTCACTGTGTATCAAATATCTCTCAAGTTATTGTCTGAATCCAGATATACATGCTAAAAGGTACAACTTCCTTAAGTTTTGTCCATGTGTGTAGGTGTTTTCCTTTACAGAGGTTGGCTACTATAAATGCTTATGACAAGTTTTACAATATAATAGAGCCCATATAAATTCTAAAAATGTATCTCCATCCAGTAAAAAAGTCTGATTATCACAGAGTGCACAAGTTGTAAGGTGGAATACTATAAGAAACCACCAAGTATTGTGTGGTAGGTCTGTAAACTTGAGGCGGTAGTTGACACGGGGGGAAAGAAGGGCAGCTATAGTTAAGCTGGGAAAGGTTCCAGCAAGGCTATATTTAACCAACCTACACATACGGACTGTCGGCCCACTAGCAGTCTTCTATCTGATGCCTCTTGTTTCTATTACTGGGCCAGTCGAGTGACCTGTCCACCCGGCTATTTCCAGAACAGACAGACAGTATTGCACTCCCCGGCCACAACTTCTCTTGTTTGACAAACTCTACACCCTCGCTTTCAATGTTTAGGGTTTTTTTTTAGCACATTCTTTGTGGGCCATTCATTCAGAGGGGGGTGAGAGAGAGTAAAAGACCAAGTTTACCTTTAAAACATTTTTTTTTTAAAGAATCTCTCATAAAATATTTTAAATATAATATCCCAAGTGTGTGTGGGAAGAAAAGAGCTTTATTACTTTCTTTCATGCAGTAATTTAAAAAAAAAAAAGTTGAAGAAATATAGTTTGCAAGCTTTTCTATTTGATTAGAATAAAATTATCACAATTTTTTTTTATGAATAGGAATCTGCCATGAGCAAACAATACAACAGACATCCATCTCCAATAGGTCACCATTTTGACCACTAACTGCAAGTATCCAAACTGGGCTCTGGCACCTTGTAGGAGTACAAGACTACTTTCTATATGAGGCACATTTGTAGACAACCAACAGACATTTTTCACTTTTTAAAGTTTTATCTTTGAATGGATATAAAGAAAGGTTTTATATATATTTCCCTTGAATGTACAAACATGGTGCTGTGCAAAAAAAGTTTCTTTTTTTAGACACATGTTTAGTCCAAGTTGTTGAGTCTGCTTTAAAAATAGCCCCGGGTTCACTTGGCACTTCAAAGCGGAACCAAAATAAGATTAAAATATGTGAGGAGGGATGAACAAATATGTAGATACATAAATATCAGAATTCCAAATATATTGTTGACAGCCCCAACTACAAATATATACAGTGGCTTTGGTAGGAGTATTTGTGTCAAATTGAACAGTGATTGAGGCATCTAATTGAGCATGTCAATGTATGATAGCTAACACCACCTATCAGAATAAATACAATATTTATTTTGTCATAGATTTGCATAAGTCATTATCAAATTTAAGTTGCACGACCCCATTCATTTTTCCATTATTTTACTTTAAACTCACATTGAATAGATAAGCTAGCAGTAACAAAGGTGTTGTCACGCATGTTTTACTTATTTTACATTGTCTTTTTGTTCCATTCTGTTGTTCTACATATCAATGGAAGGTGAGTGGAAGAATGGCATAAACTATCAATTTTTGAAAGTCATGACTCAGCATTGAATCTTAAATTGGGTACATTTTTTTTTTCTGAAGAAAAAAAAATTGATTCAATATCTCCAAATTCTTGTATAAGTTCAACCACACCAGAGAGCAAGGGTATAATCATTATTTACATCACTGTTAGGGTTTGATAGAATGTGGGGGTGCTATACATTTACTGCTGATTGGAGTTGAATAGATTGAAATTTTGGAAACTTGACTAAGATGCCAGACAGCATTTTTTGAAACAACTTGAAAACTGACACAAATATTTTTGGCACTACTCTTTTTAAAAATATATATTCTACATACTTTATAGTGGAATGGGAGGACATGGTTCATCACTGGTGAATCCATGCTGTTCCGTTTAAATTTTCATCATTACAATATAAGGTCACATTTTGGCTTGCATTAGATGCACTAAACAGGACCTTTGGGAGAGGCCGCTGCTCATCATAAAACAGCTCAGAGGAGCATGAACTCATGGAATTCGTGTAATCTTTACACAAGGGGATAAGAAACAACAATATAAGGTCAGATTTTTTTCTTTATTTCAAATTTTAAAGTAGTTTTAAAAATATTTTATTAAATTTAAGTGATAGAAGTGTTAAAGATACAATAGTACCTTTTATATTTACACACACTTAGAAATAGAGAATGGATATCATTTAATGAGTTGCCTGTTTATTTTACCAAATTACATAACAACCATAATTACATAGAGGTTGTTTTAATGGGTTTTGTTCATCTCTAGCACAACCTCTAGGTGATAAAAGTTCATTGCACCGTGGTAAAAATTGGCTGGGAAGTTTTATTCTGTGGCTTGTTGATAAGGGAAGAATATCAACAAAGATAATCATTTCCAGGGAACTGCCCATCTCTTCCAGATGGATACGGTAACTATTCTACTACTTCTATATAATGGAACCCTATTTACACGCATGGACAGAAACTTAAGGAATTGTACCTTTTAGCATGTATATCAGAATTCAGACAATAACTATGAATGATATTTGATACACGAGATAACCAAGTGGGAACAAAATTGCCTCTGTCTCCAAAAAAAACAGCAACAAAGACTTTCCACTACCTTAAGTTTTGATGAGTGTATAATCAAAATGTGTAGTATTTAGGAAAATTTGCATGGTACCATTCTAGGCCTACCCATTTCTCTTTGTTTTGTTTTTTTTTTTACTTATCCCTAGTACATGTGGTACAGGCCATGATAATCATGGTGACTACTTTTACTGTAAGTGCACCACATGTCTAGACATGTGAAAAGCAGTTCGGCTATTTCTCCTTGTAATATAAACAAACTGCTCTATCATTCTTTTTAGATATCTAACACACTGTGGCTGGACTACAGGAACTCATATATTCATGGCTTGCTGATTTCAATTACACTCAAATCAACTATGTAATTAATTATAGTACAATCAAAAGTGTAATTAAAAGAAGTATCCTCCACCTCATTATTTTAATGCCAATAAACTGTCTATAATTCAAGTGTTTCAAATACCTACCAGATATTATACACCAATTTTAGCCTAATTCATGTTATGTTGGATTTAAAAAAAAAAAAAAAAAAGGTTTGAGTATATGTCTAATTATTCTTTCCTTGGAAATTTGAAATATAAAATTAGAAACCCTCTCTCTACTAACTCTAAAGAATACCAAGTTGTAGGGTCAAAGTGTCCTTTTTTTCAGTATATATATATATACAGTAGAACTTTCCTGTAAAGGACAACACTTAATTGCAGAGCTAAAGTGTCCTTTAAGGAGGGGTGTTCCCTTAGTTGCTAAATAGTAAAAATGGTAAATTTGCAAATGAAAACTGTCCTTTATAGAGAGGTATCCTGTAGCACAATGCCCTCTCATGGAAGTTCTACTGTATATATATAGCTGCCATCTGATGGAAATTCTCAGTAAAGAATTATCAGTGTCCTCATTTAGATATCTCCTGTAGCTGTCGTGGGTCTATTTTTTTTCAACATATTCTCAACTCCATATGGTGTCATTTGAATTTTACTGAATGTTGTAGGAGATACATAGAGAGATTTTGCACGTACAAGGTGGCAGAGCTACATTTGCTTACTTACAATCAGTAGAGTTGGTCTAGTAAAAGAATCACTATGATCATCTAGAATAATTTTTGGATAAAAGTGCTCACTGAGGGTTTCAAACCACCTGGTTGTCAACAAATTATAGAGTAGAACATACTCCATGAGAAGACACTCTTGCTTACAAAGGACAGCTTTATATACCTGTAACTAGAACTAATGGAGACAAAATTTAATGAAGTTGTACCTTTTAGCGTGTTTATCGGAATTCTGATAATAACTCTGAAGGATATTACAGTGAACTTTAAATACAAGGTAATAAGACCAAATCCAAATAAATAAATAGCCTGTAACATTTCAGTAACAATGCTGTTAACAAAACGTCACACACTATTTATTTATTTGGATTTGGTCTTATTACCTTATGTTTATAATCTATAATCCAAATTGTGCCTTATCATTATAGTGACCTTTATTGAAGACATGCGATAACCAAGTCTGGACAAATTTACCTCTATCTCCTTCAAAAAAAAAAACAGAAAACCAGCGACATCAAAGACTTTCTACTTCCTCATGTTTTGTCCATGTGTAGGTGCATCTTGAACCCCAAACCCCTCATACTGTTTGTGGGCCAATATGCAAAGTAGTACCGGATTGAGCCAAAGTTGCCAGAGCATCATGCAATAAGTCATCATTGCAGCAGCAGTGTTGTGAGGTAGCTGAGAGAGAGAAAGTGAGTCAGTGGAGCAGGCAACAAAAAGAGGTGACATAAGGTCGGCCAATCCTATTTTTAATGCTGTCACCAATCCAACAAGATCAATGAACCACCCCACCCACCTGGGGAGATAGTAAGACATAGCACAGCTTAAAGTGGCACAACCCAAGCTGAAAATGGAAAAAAATATATAATATCATGCCTAAAATACATTCAAAGTTGTGACTGCATCTCTATTGCAACATACTCTTATTTTTTACAGTCAAGATAGCCATTTCATTATTATTATTAAGAAAACCTTGTTATCCTTTACCTTTATCTCAAATCTCCTGAACTAGATTAAACATAATTCACCTAAATAGTGTATCCTTTTTGTGACAGCTTCTTCTAAAACACTTTTAAAACTAAAAATATAGCTGGATGTTAAGATAATTTAAGGAGGTTGGACTGTATTGTTATCATATACATTAGAACCTTTCCTATGAGGATACCTCTATACAAAGGCCTTTTTCATCACCAAAATTACCATTTTTATCAATTAACTACTCTCTGGTAAAGGCACATCTCTCTCTAAAAGATTTTTCAACTGGGTGTCCTTTAGAGTCAAGTTTATATATAAATATATATATATATATAGACTCATGGATAAAACTTAAGTGAAAAATCTTTGATGTCGCCAGTAGTCAAGAAGCAAGGAGACAGACAATTTTGTTCACACTTGGTTATCTCATGTGTCTTCAATAAACGTCCCTGAGTATCAAATATATTTGTCAGTGAGGGTATATTGGTTATCTCATGTGTCTTCAATAAACGTTGCTGAGTATCAAATATCTTTTAGAGTTATTGTCTGAATACCCAATATACATGCTAAAAGGTACAACTTCCTTAATTTTGTCCGTGAGGGTATACTGTAAATATATACATTGATTACTTATTTGGATCTAATGCTGTGAGTTTTATCTACTATCCTAAAACTACATTACGAGATGTTCAAGTACCCAACATCTATTGTTTAGCAATTTGAGACTGGTATATTGATAGGATAACTTTACCAGTAGAAGCTGATAAACACAAGGTAATAAGACCAAATCCAAATAAATAGTGTGCTACATAACAACCCTGGCTGTTACCGAAACGTCACACACTATTTATTTATTTGGATTTGGTCTTATTACCTTGTGTTTATAATCTATAATCTAAATTGTGCCTTATCAGTAGAAGATGATGTCTACCTTGCAGGTTAACTTGACCCTGAAGAAGAAGGAGACACAAATCCCATCAATAACTAAGAGATATCTTGAAGGGCGGCCACAGAAGTTTCTATAACGAGCCATCAGGCTGTGCCAACCTGTTTAGATGTTGAGCCAAAAACTTTAAAAACTTTGGACCTAACTCTGCAAGGTAATCTCTGGCTACATGACAAACAAGCTATACTTCTACTTTGGGTATAAACAAATCTTAAGACTTCTCTAATTATTCAACACTTAGTAAAGTTCGTCATTACAGGATGGCAAAATTTTCAACAATTTTTTTTTTTTAAAGTATGACTCTGAAACTTTTTTATATACTTGAATAAAGGAAGCTTTCGGGGAAGCTCTTCTATAGATAATACCAGTTTAGTAGGTAGTTTCTGTTTTATTTTTTAAAAATGGTCCAACTCTCAAAATATCATTGGTTCAATAACTACAAGTTCTGTACACCCTTTTCTTAGAAGAACTAAAATTACTTTTTTTATCCAATTTCTTTATCAAATAAAAAAAAAATGATACAATTGTGTCGAGTATCGGCAATCTAATCTAAGGAAAGTACCTCAAGGTGATCAATCAACTAACTGTTTCCTTCAAGAAGATCTAATATGAAACTACTACAGCCACCTCAGTCACCTCCAGGATTGAGGGGGGTATAGCAATGAAAGAAAGACCCTCTTTATAATAAAGGAGAAAAGCTTCAATAGTGCTTGTTTGAATTTAGAGCTGTCTTGTAATAAAATGACTTTAATATCCATTTTACAACTAAAATAAAATATTTCTTGAAAATAAAGATATTTCGGCTAGTATAATTCTTTTTATTACCTCGACGTTTCGACAAACAAGCTTTTGTTCTCGTCAGGAGCAAACAAAAATTAAAACATTTGGCAAGGCTTAACGCCGAGGTAATAAAAAGATTTACTGACCAAAGTATCTTTCAACAAGCTCTACAGGTTTTATACCTTAATATGATTTGAGTGGAGATAAGAAAGAAGAGAACAGTGTCATGAAAGAGGCCTTCAGATCTCTAGAAGATGAACAGTTTATTGTAGGCTGATATCCTTTTAGTATTTTAATGGCACAACACAAGCTTTACAAGCTTGACACCCTAATATGATTGAGTGGAGATAAGAAAGAAGAAGACAACACAGAGAGAGACTGTAGAATAAAGAAATTCAATCATGTAAATAACACCAAGACTGGAGAAATGAGCACACACAGAGTTAATGAGGGCAGCAGCCGAAAGTTTCCGATATTCTGTGAAGAGGTAATTGTAGAGAGGAAGGAAGGAAACGACAACCAGGAAACCACTAGCCGAGACACATGTGCTATCATTTGTCACACAGACTCAAACTTTTATGTGGGAAAATTTTATTTCCCCATTTGACCATTTTATAGCAAAAAAATAAAAAATTGTAAATTTGCATTGATCAAAGTTATAATCTCTCTAATATAAATAACTTTGATTCATGCAAATTTACAAAAAATATATATATTTTTTTGTTTGTTGGTCAATTTTTTTTCTGTTTATCTAGCATCTGGTATAGATATAAATATAGATAAAAAAGAAATCAAGAGGCTTCATCGACCTTAATAGTGGTACATCTTCTATCTCCAAATTATTCCTGTTCTCTCTGCCTTTAAAGAAGATCATGACCTAGCTGAAGAGCCAAAGCATCCCTTAGCAAGAGGCACCCTTCTACCAGAAAGTAACTCTTTGATTAAAGTCATAGAAGGGATAAAGACCCTATCCAGATAAATGAAATAGCGAGTGACAATCATCAGACAAAAGTACTGAATGGATATTTGTTCTTATCACTTTGTGTTTCTATTCTCTAATCCAAAATGTACCTAATCTCATGATTAAAGTCATAATTATGCCAAATTAAAACAGCTCTTAGTTTCGAAGGGAGTGTTAGTTTCCAACTATGAAGGCCCTTGAGGGCAAGTGAATGCCTCTCTGTATGAGAATAGACTTCTAATCTCTCACAATACAAATTGCACCATTTCTCTCTCTTTAGTTAGATGGCTAAAGACCAAGACTTACAAGTAACTACTTTACTGAACAACCAGCTTTGTTAAGTCACAGAGTTACTTCTCTTGGTCTCATTCAACTTTCAACAAAATTGACCAAGATAAATCAGACATTCATGTATGTTCTGGGCAGTTGGAGATTTTGTGGCATCAATAGGCTTAGAAATATGGAATCAACTCCATTACATCCCAGATTGATTACATGTAGCGGGTGTCTAGTGTTACAACTGGTGTAAGAGATGCCAATGTCTCTAATTGCAAATTGAGAGGTTGTTTTTTAATGAACACTTCCTGGGTCTGTGAATTTGAGGAACATAGGGAGCTTAAATACAAGGTAATGCTTTTTTTTTTCATTCAGTACTTTTGTCTGACGATGGTAACAATGCTGTTACTGAAACGTCACACACTATATATTTGGAAATCTGGTCTTATTACCTTGTATTTATAATCTATAATCCAATTGTGCCTTACCATAGAGAGCTGAAGTAATGCGTTACAGTATAACCTCTCTGTTAAGGACAACACATAGTTTCAGAGCCAAATTGTTCTTTAGGGAGAGGTGTCCTCTTACAAGAGAACTGTTAATTAGTAAAAATGGTCATTTTTGGCATAATGAAAACTTTCCACTGTTTAGAGGTGTTCTCTATTGAGTGTCCTCTCAAGATGGTTCTGCTGTACTAAAAGGTGAAACAAACTTGCCCCAAGATCCTTTACTTACTGGCGAAACCGCTGGGAGGGTTCACCACTGATGTTACCACTGATAGAATTAGAGTAAGGATTATAAAAAATTATTTTATTTTGAAAAGAATCATACGCCTCTAAAATAGTTTTAATTTCTTATAACAGATAGCGCGCTAATACACATCATATCAAGTTGTACTGTGTTATGATAGTCTATCATGATGTGCTAGAACTAAGAGAAACACTATATTGTAATGGCATTCATAGTTAACAGAGTGACAACACTAGCAGCAGAATTGATTAAAGCTCCACCTAGGTGTTAACCCATTGTTACCAATTGTAGCCAATGGGGAAGCTGTGGGATTGACAAACCAGGGAGAGCACCTGTAGACAGTTGTCTGGACCAATCAGAAAGAGAATCCTGAAGGCCAGCCAGCCAACCATCCTCTCCAGAAATTCCAGTTACCATTCAAATTTGCATCCAAAAGCCGTATTCTCTTCAATCTTTTTTTCCCCTCTCTCACTAGAGGGAGCCAGTAAGGAAATAGCAGAGGGGAAAAAAAACCAACGAATGGGTATAAATTATGCTGATAGAATTTTATGGAGAAAATTTCATTGCCATGCCCAGCATGACTAAGGTAAGTCTTACTTCTCTCTCTCTCTCTCTCTTGGACTTCACATCTAGGAATCATTTCTGAAATTTTGTAAAGCAAAGTTTACTTCTCTTTTTTTCCGATACATACTCTGGCTTAACACCGAAGCACTCCATCATGGCTGAACTACTTTATAATGTAGGCAAATTGGTAGTGCGTCACTAAAAAGAAGTATTCTGGTGTAAATCAGATACAATTCCACTTTTTCTTTTAAATGGGTACAGTATAATGTCTTCAATTCAACAAACTACTGTTCAATACTTACTATAATTGAAGATTTTAGAATTATTTACACTATTGTTTAACCGACTATAATTCAACATCTTCCTTGGTAGAAATTTATTTTTCTGATTGGAATGTCTTTCACTCTTTTTTTCTATAGATAGAAAATTTACAGATTTACTCTTCTTGTTACCATGATAGTCCCAATAATGTTTGCTTGTTAGTCTGTAGTCCATATTCACCAATTGATTGTTTCCCTACTGTCACATGACCCTATTCAGCCAATTAGAGAGCATATATTTCTTAGCTAAGTGGTTAGAGGTAAAAAACAGGTGTGGGTTCAAGGCTCTGATTCACCATCTTTTTTTTTTTATTTTATTAAATTGAAAATTATTTTTTTGTCATTTTAAACTTTTACCTTTTATAAAACAAATTTTATTTAAAGGTTATCTTGTTGTACAATCTGTATATGAAGAAAATAATGATACTAGTAGAATTATAATAAAAATCACTAATAAAATTTCGAAAGACTAGCAACCATCCTCATTACACAAACAGGGTAAGAATTGCCTTAGTATAGACTTAATACCTGTCTTTTTGTTCAGTCTTTATCAAATTTATTCAATGCAAGATAAGAAGGAGTGTAGAAAAATAAATTTCAATTATTTATGCTTTATGTGTTGAAAATACAGTTAAACTTGTCTATAGCTCCCCTTCTTGGGACTCACCAAGTGCTATAGACAGGTCACTTTTAATGTAAATCGCATTGTACTACGTATTTAAAATTGGGCACTATAGAGAGGGAGGCGCTATTTAGAATTTTCAACGATTGGGGGGGGAGGTTGATGATGCTATTTTTCTGCCAATGTTGAGAAAATAAAAAAAAATGTGATATACATGTTTAATGAAAAATTAAGAATTTCTAGATTCTATGGTAAAAACCAGGCTATGTGAGTGACTATGTCATTTATAGTGGTCCATTACGATGAAAGAAATAGGCTGGTAGTAAAATATCATAGGTAGTTTACTTATTTGCATAATGGAATTTGTTACTTATTAAGGTTGTTTCCATACCCATAGTAATATTTTTTTAAAAAGTAATGACATATTACACAATAAATGACACAATGTTTCTTCATTAAAATTTTGATATCTTTCGAGTGTTAGATAACACCTGACAGGTGTCAGCTCACAAGCTTGCCAAATTTCAACAAAGAAACATTGCAAGTTGATTGCTAACTTACTAAGAAGCAACCAAAGGTAAAAAACAACATATTTCTTTATTGAAGAGAGCTTGGTGAGCTTTAGGAAAATATCGTCCTTTAACAGACTGTAATGCAAATACACGAATAAAAGGATGTTGTCTGAAAGCTGGCCAAGCTCATACCTCTTTGATAAATAAACTTGTTGCTGTTGGCTTTTGTCTCTTTATACCAATGATATCTGGCAATTCCTCCAATTATTATTTTCATATTGCATAATTATACAAGATCATAGAGACTGAATTTATAATATAATATAATACGGCTTATGATTGTAAAAGGACATTTGAAAATTATCCTGCATGTGTTTCTTTTAAACGAAAATTTGAAATTTATTTTTAAGGAGAAATAACAATTATTTCTAACCTTAGGGATGAAGCATGAAAGGATGAATTGTGAAGAGTAATGATAAAAGGAAAAATAAAAGTGTCCAGGGATGGGAATCAAACTCACAGGGCAGATGCCCTCCAATTATTATTTTCCCATTGTATAATTATACAAGATCATGGAGACTAAATTCATGGATTAAATTTATCATCTTGGTAAGGTTGGAATGGGGGACAAAGTCTGACTGTCCATGTGGTGGATAGTCAACCAATGACAGCAGCTCTTTTTACCATCGTGGAGACTTATGGACCTTCTATAATTACTTATTACTAATTTACATAAATATATACAGTCGAACCTCTTTAATTCAACACCCCAAGGGATCAGAGCTTTCGGTTGAATTAAAGGAAGTGTTGAATTAAGGTGAGATGATTAGGTAATCATCTAACTCGCTAAAATAATATTTTTTAAAATAGCCTTGTAATATAAATTAATGATATTAATTGAAACCATTGTGTGTTTTTATTTTATTTTCATGATTAACTTTTAGTATCAGGGACAAAATGGCATTAATACATATTTTAGAAACAAAAATAATTGTAACAAATAAATTTACTGGCAATGTGTTTCTTTTCAGTAATATAATCAAATATTAACTCTACAGACATTAAAATATTAAATATAATATATTAAATAATATTTTATTCTAATTGAAAAATATAGCAGTTGAAAGGAAATAAATATGGTAAATAAAAAGAAAATTTTAAAATATTATTTAAAAATTATCATGAAGATCTTTTAAAAAATTCCTTTATAGATGTCTGTTTTTGCACTGAAATCCTATTCAGGATGTATTCCAGACGGTCATTTTGAAAAGACATGCATGTCTTTTCAAAATGACCGTCTGGAATACATCCTGAATAGGATTTCAGTGCAAAAACAGACATCTATAAAGGAATTCTTCTTCTAAAATGTTTTTTTAATAAATAAAATTTAATGTATTAAAGTCATCCACTGCTGCTGCAGGTATTATTGATTTTGTGTTTAAATATTTTATAATAACACAGAAATGGAATATTGAAATAAAATGTTATCATAATCATTGTGGCTACATTTTATAAAGATTTATTTATTTAAAAAGAAATTATTTATAAATTTAAAAATAGCTAAAATATTTCAATGTTAAAAATAAAAATTATTATTAGTTAGCGCATGATGCCGAAATTCCTGCGTAAAAAAAACAACAATAACATCCGCGAAATTGCACAACGGCACTGCAAAGTGAAACTTAAACTAACCAGAAACCAAAAGTGCGCAGGCGCGATCCGATCGGCGCCTGCCATAATACCGTTTAGCGGTAAAGTTGCATGTAAAATAACATTCAACTGTCGAAATTCGAATTTTAAAATGGTCGAACTATCGGAACTGTCGTATTATCGATACTGTCGAATTACGGTTTATTATTTGATAGGCCGGAGGTCGGGACATCGGAACATAGTCGAATTATCGCCGAGTGTCGAATTGGGGTGATCGAATTAACGAGGTTATACTGTATTGAGATTACCCCATAGAGAGAAAAGATCAAATATGTGAAATAAACTGATAGAAAACTGACAAAAACTATAACAAAACTTAGAGCAAAACACTATAAAGGAATGAAAATACATCCAGATGGCACAAGAACCTATAGGACATGCAACAACTGTCCTGGTGTGGAACTAACACCTACTCACATATTCTCATCCCCAGCAATGGCCGCAGCCTTGCAGAAAATTGACATAGACCCAGAGCAGCAGCTTTACACACCCAAGATAGTGGACATTGCTGTGATAGAGATGCATGGAGACATCTGAGGCTCTTCATTGGACATGACAACAACAACCCCATAGAGTGTATTGATGAGTGCTTACCTTTGAAAGTGGGAGAACCAGAAAGGCTCCACCTCCAGCAGCCTCAATAATAATGGCCAGGAACTTAGGATTGACACAACAGAAGTTGGCATCGTGGGAGTTCTTGGTGATCCTGATGTTGTCGTAGCAATGCTCCCTCTTCAAAGGCTGTCCAAAGATGTGCCTGAACTTGCTGTTCCTCACAATACGGAACGACATCTTGCTGTTTCTGTTACACAGAACACTTGTTTTAAATATAAAAGGTAAAAAATAAGAGAAAACGATTAAAAAAATTTGGATTAAAGATATAATTGTGACTACTATTCTATAATTTTATCAATAATGTAGAACTTTCAATGTGAGATACTACAGGGATCAATTTTCTTTGTTGAATAAAAATATAGTCTATTAAAGCTAAAGTTTCCAGTATTAGAAACACAAGGTAATAAGACCAAATCTAAATAAATAAATACTGTGGGGCATTTCCTGTTACCGGTAACAATGCTGTTACTGAAACTTCACATACTATTTATTTATTTAAATTTGGTCTTATTACCTTGTCTTTTAATACTGGAATGAAGAGATGAATATTTTAATTGCAATTTTTAATTAAAGTCTAGGCAGAATTATATAATGGTTTCATGAAGATTATCAATTCGTTGCTCCCCTTACGTTGACAATTTTCAATAGAATGTTGTTGTCAACATACTTAAAAGGGATGTTGAATTAAAGTTAGTGTGGTGTGGGAAATGGAAAAAATCCCATGACAGGCATAGGTGGAATCAACATGGTATTTACCAAGGTGTCCAGTTTCTCCCAACATGGCAGGGTGACAGACAGATATAAACACAGTAGAAGTAGGCAGGTAGGTTGTGAATGGATACTGCTTAACTACCATAAGTTCCATGTGTCTACAAACGGAGAGAGATTGAAATTTTTGACTTTTCGAGACACCATTTGAAAAAAGGTACAAAAGTGAAGTTGTACTGGGATAACAACATTATTACCAGTTATCAAAATGTCCCACAATATTTGGACTTGTGTTTTTAATACTGGAATAAGAATTACCCAAGAGAAATAAGACCAAATACCTAAACAACAGTTAATAGGTATGAGATTACAAGTAAACAGATATATTGGTGGCAAATATTGCTAGCATTCATCTTAGGAAAAAATACTTAATACTTTTCTTACACAATTTTTATATATTCAAAGCTTAAAACAACTTTAAAAAAGGAATACAAGTGGTTTATATGGTAAAAATGGATGTGAGAAATTGATATTAATGCCATATGAAAGAATCTAATATTTAGCCTTGTGATACACAAGAAATGTGCTTTCCTATTCACCATAAATAAGGCCAATTTCTTGAAGGTCGGCATCTGCTGATGAGGTCTAGTAAGAGGGGGTAGCAGGAATCTGTCAGTGTGTGGAGTGGATGAAAAATCTGGGAAGAATTATATTTTTATTGTTTTTTTTTTTTATTCTTTAAACAGAAATACAGTATAACATCCACGAAAGGACACTCATGCTAGAGAACACCTCTCTATAAAGGACAGTTGTCATTTGCAAAATTACCATTTTTACTATTTAGCAACTCTCTGGTAAGAGGACACATCTCTCTAAAGGACACTTTAGCTCTGCAATTAGGTGTTGTCTTTTACAGGGAGGTAGTTCTACTGTATATGAAAGAGGCAGGTTATTAGAATCTCATATAAGTGGGTACTCCTGCTACCAAACACCATACAAAGGACAGTTTTCTGGCAAAAAAAATCCCACTTTTATCAAATAGATACACTCATCAAAAATAACATCTTCCATTATATAATAACAGCTTAACAACTTTAATTCAAAACTTCCTTTAATTAAACAATGGAATTCCATTAGCCTTCTTAAACACAAGGCAATAAGACCAAATCCAAATAAATAAATAGTGTGTGACGTTTCGATAACAACGTTGTTACCATCTTCAGTCAACAGTACTTTTGTCTGAAGATGGTAACACTGTTACCGAAACGTCACACCATTTATTTATTTGGATTTGGTCTTATTGCCTTGTGTTTATAATCTATAATCTATAATCCAAATTGTGCCTTATCATTAGCCTTCTTACTTTAAACCGACTAGAGAATTCAACACTGCAAACTTTATTTCAATCAAAAATCCTGATCCCTTGGGGTGTTGAATTGCAAAAGACTACTTAAGCCAAACTTAGTATTCATAGGAGCACTATTTGTATTACTAAATACACATTACAGAGGTAGAAGGCTTAGGTTTCATAACTATATTAGCTAACTTGTACCAAGGTTATCATTACCTATCATTAGTTTTTTTACATTTCATCTATGTATTCAAACTTATTTACATAGCTAGTTAGATCTCACCTAGATGTGTGGGCTGAATGCTGACACTTCAAATAAAACAGCTTGGCTAAAACCCCACAGTCAGAATTCATTAATGAAAGTCATGCAAGGTCGGTCTAAATTTACTTCCAGTCACTTGTCTTGACCTCTTCATTTATCAACACTTCCTTCTCAAAACCACACCATTGTCATTTCACCTGAGGAAATGAAATTAACCATATGGAGCTCTAGTAAATTGGTAGGTACACTGCTACCTTTCTACATCACAATACAGCTGGAAATTCTTTGATGTTGCTGATAATCTTTGTTTTTAAGGAGAAACAGGTAATATTGTTCACATTTGGTTATCTCGTGTGTCTTCAATAAAGGTCACTGTAATATCTTTAAGAGTTATTGTCAGTATCCCGATATACAGGGTAAAAAGTACAATTTCCTTAAGTTCTGAGTGTCCGTGTGTATGAAAGAAATTTGAACTTCTTTTATTCAACACCCCACAGAATATTTGAATCAAAACTTCTTGTGTTGTTGAATATTGAGTCGGTTAAGATCATTATCAATTCAGTAGGATATTTTTATTAAACCTTATTTTTCTCCACAAGGTGACAAGAACAAATACAAAATAACTACAAGAAAATAAGACCTCCAAATAAATTTATAGTGTGGACATTTCAGTAACAATGCTGTTACCATCCGATATTCTTTTGTCTGATGATGATAACAATGCTGTTACCGCCTTAATTATAGCTTGTTTTATAGTAAAATATATAATTATATATATATTACATAAATATATATTTATAGACTGATTGGGATTCTAAAAAATGGATATAAATTAAAGAAGGTAATATTTGAAAGAGAAATGATGGGATTTGAATGATTGGTTGAATTAGAGCGGTTCTACTATGTATACCTATCATTTTAAACACACACAGTTAAGTAAGCCAAATGGACTGGAATATCATATTTCACCATAACTTCCACCTTTACAATCACACCATTATAAAACCACATATTTGCATAAGCAAACACAGCATAAAAATCGAAGAAAAAAAAATTTTTATGGGTGAAGAAATTTTTGGCCTGGTTTCAAATTTATTTATTTATTTTTTTAGTTTGTACAATTTATTTTTACACACAGAGACCTCAGTCAACATGTTGCAATAATGGAGGAGGAGGGGGGGCTAGAAACATTGGCAAATGTCCAACTCGCCCAAGCTAAATGACCTTTAATAGCCAACAGCATATATGGAAGTTGCATAAAAAAACACCAACAAAAACAAACCTAGGAGCATAAACACATAAATGACTAGCATGTAATTTGGACTAGAGATAAGAACCACAATGGATAAAAAGATCAAATCTAAATAGAACTAATGTGTGATATATATAAGGTACCAGTGTTGGTACCGAAAGGTAACACACTATTTATTTGGATCTAGTACCTTATGTTTCTATATCTCAACTGTGTACCTTTATCACCTAATAGTTGATGTTTTGGTAACAATGTGGTTACTGAAGTCATGCTTAATTTACTTATTTTGTATCTGATAAAGCACAATCTGGAATATAAATTATAAATAACTACAAGAAAATAAGACCTAATCCAAATAATTTAATAGTGCAGACATTTCGGTAACAGCGTTGTTATCATCACCAGACAAAAGAATATCTGATGATGGTAACAGCATTGTTACCGAAACATCCACACTATAAATTTATTTGGATTAGGTCTTATTTTCTTGTAGTTATTTTGTATTTGTTTTTGTCACCTTTTGAGAGTATAAACAAAATTTAGATAAAAAATAAGGTAACAAGGCCATTTCAATTGTATGTGAGGTTTCTGTAAAAGCTCTGTTAGAGAAAACTTATTACACACAATTGAAAAGGCCTTGTTACCTTTTTTTTTTTATCTATAATCCAAAATGTACCTGCCAAAATTAAAAATCCTGTTAAAGAGTGTCCAGAAAAAAATGAGGAATTTGGTGTGTGGATACTAAATAGAAAGCAATAAAGTATAACATGGTCAAATTAGTATTATATTATATGGCATTCTAGTAATATCATTATAATACCATCAGGAGTACTATAGTACTTGGCTGTATTGTATTATGTGATTATAACTGTTCTATCAAACATGTAAACCTCATTCTAACAATATTACTTGGAACCAAGAATTGTTGTTATCAACACCATCTTTTTGTTTTAACCATTGTTAAAACAATTAGGAACTTTTATTAAACTACTATAGATGCGTATGATTCTTTTGAAAATAAAACCATTACACTATATAATGATGCATTAGCGCACCATCTGTTATCAAAATTTGAAACTATTATAGACTTGTACGATTCTTTTTAAAAATAAACAATTTCTACTGCCCTTACTGCAATGGAAAAATTAATGAGAGAGGCCTGGTTCATTAGTGGTGAACCCTCCCAGCGGTTTTGCCAGTTCAATCTACCATACTGCTGTTGTATTGCATTTTTTTAATCTTCCTTTTAGAATTATGTTATAACCACAATTTTGCTATTACAGTAACACCTCTGTGAGAGAGGATACTCTTAATATAGGAGACCCCTCTACAAAGGTCAGTTTTAATCGCCTAAATTACCATTTCTACTAATTAGAAACTATCCGGTAAGAAGGCAAACTCTCCCTAACGGGCACTTTTACTCTGCATTTAGGTGTCCTTTACAGAGAGCCTCTACTATATTAGCATTTGCAAATCTCTATTCATCATAATTATTATGGCTCCTACCAAAGGAACTTAAGTTTGAGAAAACCTGCATGAAAAGACACCTCTCTACACAAGAGTTTTCATTACCGAAATTACCATTTTACTAATTATCTGCTCTTCAGAAAGAGGACACGCTCTTCCTAAAGGACACTTTGGTTCTGCAACAAGGGTGTTGTCTTTTACAGGGAGGTTGTTTTACTGTATTTAGCAACTTTCCGGTAAGAAGACACCTCTCTCTAAAGGATGCTTTTAGTTCTTCAACTAGGTATTGTCCTTTACAGGGAGGTAATTCTATGGAAAAAAGAAGGCTGTTATTATGAGGTTCCAAAGTAGCTGTAAAGAATAAATTGAGGAAGCAATATAAGGATGATTACGGAATGTTCTCAGGGAAGGAAGGAAGGCAAAGATGAAAGGAATAAACCCATCAACAATCTAGAAAAAAAAAAAGATGGCTGAAAGTTAGTCTGACTAATGAATTGTGGCAGCGGGTGGTGAATCCATCATCAGCAACCACATTATGCAGGATGTGTGACATCACACCAACGGCTGATTCAGACATGGAAGAGAAATATGCCAAACAACCTCATCACTTCCCAGATTCTCCACTTCAAAACACTTTTTCCTGGATGCCAAAAGTTTTAGTTGGATTTAAATATGTGCTTCTTATTTGGATAAAAGTTTCATTTTCTCCAAATGAGAAGCAAAAATTTGAATCCAACTACTTCCTAGTCCATAGGTTGGCTGGCAGTAGTCTTGTCCCCTCAGAACATTCCTTGAAAAGAAATTATAAAAAGCACAAATTTAAACCCATCTATTTCTCTTTAGTCCATTATAAACCTATGGCTACCAGAAGTCCTGTCCTCTCAGAACATTCCTCGAAAAGAAATGACACAAGAAAATAAGATCAAATCCAAATAAATAAATAGTGTGTGATGTTTCAGTAACAGCGTTGTTACTTTACAAAAGTACTGAAACTGCCTTCTGGAGATTTATCATTGTGAGAGGAAGAGCTGAAATGCTTAGATTGGTTAACAGGCTTGCTGGAAGGATGTGTATGAAGAAATGTCCTGGAAATAAGACAGATAATGTAGTTCATGGATAATTTTGGGAGAAGACCCTTTAATGTCCATCAGAAAGGAATATGAAACCATTCAGTACATTTGTCTGAAGATAGTAACAACGATGTTACTGAAACATCACACACTATTTATTTATTTGGATTTGGATCTTATTACCTTGTGCTTATAATCTATAATCCAAATTGTGCCTTAACAAAATAATAAAAAGCACAAATTTGAACCCATCCATTTCTCCTTAATCAACCATAGGTTGGCTAGCAATGGTCTTGTCCTCCAAGAGCATTCCTTGAAGAGAAATGACAAAAAGCATAAATTTGAATCCAGCCATTTTTCTTTTTAGCCCATAGGTTGGTTGTCCTCTCAGAGCATTCCTTTCCGATGGTCATTAAAGGGTCTTCTCCCAAAATTGTCCATGAACTCCCATTATCTTCGTTATTTCCGTGACATTTCTTCACACACACCACTCCAGCATGCCTGTTAACCAATCTAAACATTTCATCTCTTCCTCTCACAATCATATATCTCCAGAAGACACAAATTTGAATAAAGATGAGAATTTAAATAGGCAAACTACAATGAAAACTTTTTAAAAGAGGGGACACACAAGGCTTCCTTTGATATTTACACAAAAGAAAATAAAATATATGATGTTTGCTCTAAAGTGTGTCAAATGATGAAGGGTTGCCAAAATAAATAGAAGCGGAACCAAGGTGTTAAATAGACTACCATCTATCAACCAGGATTAGAATGTTAAAAGTGATAAATACTCAGTTATTTTGGTCGGCTATACTGGTTTCTGGGTCTTTGCCCTTCATAATATATTACTTCCTCAGTAGTAGGAAGATTAAAATTTGCATTATTAAAATTTGCATAGCAGGGGGCTATTCATCCGATATGCATATTTGATGATGGGATGAAGCAAATAAGATATTTGCATATAGTAAACTTGTTTCTCTATTTTGTTCAAATTAAAATAGGATGAGTCGGAAATAATAATCGTTAATTGCCTAAAATTTTTATGCGTCTCTTAATTATTTGTGTTTTTTTTTTCTTATGGGGATTATTGGAGGAATGGCATGAACCAACCACAACCCAGGATCAAATCCAGGTTTTGGCTCTCTTTTCTCAAGAAAAAAATTGCCTCAATGGCCCTTTATTCTTACAAAAGCCCGACCCCACCAGTGAGTACAAGTAGCCAAACGGGGCTTTTTCTAGATATGTTCTATATATAATCAAAACAAGTCAATTGTTGAGTTTACAAAAGTGATTGTTCAGGAAGTTGGTTGTCTATCGGTTGAAATTTCTATTGTACTTCTCCATCACAACCAATAGACAATTACTGAACAATCACTTTTGTAAACTCAACAATTGACTTGTTCAGATTGTAATTATAAAGACATAATTAGTATGACACCCCTTTAAGAATTCAACTTTTGGTCATTTCTCTAAATTTTATCTTTTTACCAATAGTCATAAGCTTTTCACAAAGATATTAAGCCACACATATCTAAGTACATGCTTTAGCAAGACTAAACTGTGAATGGCTCATTAAGTGAATTATGGTTCCTTAGTTTGCACACAATTACTTGGATTTATGTGGTTTTTCTAGCCCCTTCTAGGGCAACTGTGCTGCTTTTATTAGAGCAAGACCTTATCCAATAGTTTCTTGGTTAACAATCTCAAAACTGTTTTTTTTTATGTATAGAAAAATTGTGAGGGCTTGAAAAAAAAAACAGGTGTAAGTAGTTGACTCTTTAGTTGATATTTTAATCAAAATTTCTCTTAGACAAGTACCGAGTAGAACATACTCAAAGACAGGACACTCCCGCTAGTTGACACCTCTCTACAGTCGAACATACTCCATGAGAGGACACTCCTGCTAGTTGACACCTCTCTACAGTCGAACATACTCCATGAGAGGACACTCCTGCTAGTTGACACCTCTCTACAGTCGAACATACTCCATGAGAGGACACTCCTGCTAGTTGACACCTCTCTACAGTCGAACATACTCCATGAGAGGACACTCCTGCTAGTTGACACCTCTCTACAGTCGAACATACTCCATGAGAGGACACTCCTGCTAGTTGACACCTCTCTACAGTCGAACATACTCCATGAGAGGACACTCCTGCTAGTTGACACCTCTCTACAGTCGAACATACTCCATGAGAGGACACTCCTGCTAGTTGACACCTCTCTACAGTCGAACATACTCCATGAGAGGACACTCCCGCTAGTTGACACCTCTCTACAGTCGAACATACTCCATGAGAGGACACTCCTGCTAGTTGACACCTCTCTACAGTCGAACATACTCCATGAGAGGACACTCCTGCTAGTTGACACCTCTCTACAGTCGAACATACTCCATGAGAGGACACTCCCGCTAGTTGACACCTCTCTACAGTCGAACATACTCCATGAGAGGACACTCCTGCTAGTTGCTACAAGGGAGTGTTCACTACCTAAATTGTCACTTTTTACTAATTAGCAATGTCCCAGTAGACGGACACATCTCTCTAAAAGACAGTTTGGCTCTGCATCTAGGTGTTGTCCTTTACAGAGAGGCAGTTCTACTGTAGTATGTTTAGATGAGGTTAACAGCCAAGCTATAGAAGTCAGTGGACGAGTGGTTAAAACCTTGATTCCTGACAGCCATGAACCGGGATAGAATCCTTTATTGTACATTTTGATTTTAATGTGAATTACCTTCACATATTATTCATTGTTTTTTTTTTACTTATCCTTTTAGTCTAAATTAGACCAGATCTTGAAGGTCATGCATGCTCATAAAGAAGCTCATGAACTCTTCTTGGTTCTCTGTACTGGGATCTCTTGTCCTTTCCAATACAATTTAGTATATGTTGGGGAGTGGCCTCTTCGGTTTTCATTGTTGTAAATATCATAAGCTAGGTTTCTCTTTTTGAGCAGCACCTAGTAAAGTTATTTTGAAACTTGTGACACCCAAGCTGAAGCAATCATTAAAGCTACTATTTTTTTCCACATTTTGGCAATAAATGTAGTGTGTTAAGTAGAGCTAACACAAGTGACAAATGTGGCAGAAGAAGCAGTGAAGTGGCACCAATATATTCAGGGGATCACAGAGTTGGCTGGTGCTTACACAATGGGGGAGGATACGGGTCAATGCAGCACAAAGCTTTGTTTACTGACGACTCCCCACAAATAGGGATCCTATATAACAACCTCCACTACATAGGTCTCTAGCTAGGCAAAAACTAATTCTTATAAGAATGCTATGCGCTATAAGCTTCTCGGAAAAGTTTCCATCTAATCTAAATTAATTGAATGATTGCAATGCTAATAATGAAAAATTACAAAATACGGCAGAGCCTCATTAAAAGAAACTCTTTTGAAAAACAGCAGAATGGTTATAACAATAAAAACATGATAATCATGGTGGTAATTTGTAAACGGCTTTTATTGTAAGTTACGCCATATGTCTACACATTCTACATTTGTATTTACAAGGTGTGAGAGCATCCTCCACTTTGGTTACTTGCTCTCAGTGGTGGGGTTGGACTTTTACATACTTATAGGAGATAGTAAGGATGGGGGTATGAGATTACCAGAAGTGGGAAGTAGTGGTAGAAACTGGTCAACTTTTGACATCTCTGATTTGAGATCAAATCTTGGATTGGCCATACTTTTTATGTAGAAAAAATTGCTTCAATGGCCCCTTAATTCTTGCCAACCCCAGTTCAACCCTACCAATGAGTGCAAGTAACCAAACAGAGATTTACCACACTTGTAAGTGCAAAAGTCAAACTGCTTTCAACATGTATAGACATTTGAGCACTTGTAATAAAAGCAGTCGTTAATGATTATCATGGTCTGTACTCTGTGTGTACTAGAGATAATAATTTTTTTGTAAAAGTCATCTATAAGTAAAAGATTTGAAGCGTACGAGGATACTTTTCTTTTAATCTTTAATAAAGATTCAAGCTTTCGGGCGAAAACAGCCCTTCTACAGGAACATTAGAAAAACAATTTTAAATTATCTATGGCTCAATGGCAAATAACTGAAACAAAGAAATGGCAAACTATGAATGGCCCTGTGAAACCTGTCTGACAAACCCGGTCATAAATGAAAGCCTGTTGTATGGAGGGGCTAACACCATCTTGTAACAACTTTCAGTTCCTAAACATAAGGTAATAAGACCAAATCCAAATAAATAGTGTGCGACGTTTCAGTAACAGCGTTGTTACTATCTTCAGACAAAAGTACTGAATGATACATCATCCAATTCAGTACTTTTGTCTGAAGATGGTAACAATGCTTGTTACCGAAACATCACACACTATTTATTTATTTATATTTGGTCTTATTACCTTGTGTTTATAATATATAATCCAAATTGTGCCTTATCAACTTTCAGTTCCTCTAAATGACCACATCTTCCCAACTCAGGAAACAGCTCAATCAACCACTCTAAAGACCTCATTATACCATTCACACTAAAAAAAACAGTAAGATACTCTGGCACATGGTGTTCCAAGCAGTCACACTTCCAAGTACTGACTGGGCCCACAGACATTGCTTTCAACTTTAGAGATATGGATGAGAAGCAGCCTTGAGATAACTTGATATTTACATCTGCCACCTTTTCTATACATTTCTAGCTGGCTGTTAAACTTAACAGACCAACATGAATATTTCATGATTTGTACTCAATTTAATTGAGACTTTTTTTTAGAGACTACTTGTTTTCAAGATAAAGTAGCTTTGAGGAATTTCCAAGGTTGTGCCCAAATTAAAAAAATAACATACCTAGGCAGAAAAATAATTCCATTTAAAAAAAAAAAACACAAATTTAAGTTAACCAAATTTAATCTATTTGAAATTAACCTAACCTAGTGTAATGATACACTAGGTATCAGGGCAAAACTTTGGGAATCCCCGCAGCCTTTACATGATATGACAGTAGGCTGTGAAAGTAAAGTAATAGACAAAATAGTCACACTTTACCAGAAGTGTACCATTCTGGGAACCAGGTAAAACTGGTAGAAAATGGGCCCTTGACTGTTAAAATCTGTGATGGTTTAATCATCATTGCAGGTCAGTTGAGCATTGGAATTGTATGGTAAATTTCATATTCCAAAGGTTGCAGACAATATCTGCTTGACACCAGTATGCGTTAATAGACAAATAGTTCTATAGTTGTTTGGTAAGCATACTTGAACCTGTGTTAAGACATAACCAATGATAAATAGCCATTTACTTCAGTAAACCCATGCTAGAGACTGTTCTTACCATAATTCTTACCATTGTTTTGGAATAGTATAAAGAGAATAATAAAAACAATACTAAATCTAAAATGAGTAAACAGTGAGATGATTCTACAGTGACATCTCGGTGCCTGTTGCTGTCATGACTTTCTCTCTCTCTTTTTTTTTTGTTTATCCATAGTACACGTGGTACAGGCCATGATAATCATGGTGGGTAGTTAGCGACTGCTTTTTACTGTAAGCGCACCACATGTCTACACATGTGAAAGCAGTTCGACTTTGCACTTACAAATGTGCCAGAGCCCCGTTTATTTACTTGCACTCGCTGGTGGGGTTGGACTTTTGCAAGAATCGGGGGGCCATTGGAGCATTTTTTTTTTTTTAAACAGAAAAAAGTGTCCAATGCGGGGATCGAACCCGGGTCGTAGTGGTCGTAAACCAAACGGTTTAACCAGCCTTCCACCGACCCCCCTGTGGTAGTTCTCTCTCTCTAAATGCTACTACCAAAATACACTTTCCTCATTTGGTTTCAGCAAGTACATTTCAAATTTGTCATCTGTGATTCAAATGTTAGTTGTATGGATCTTAATGTCTCCATAAATTTGATGAGAGTAACAATAGGATTATAGAAACAAAAGGTAACAAGACCTAATTGAAATTATTAAACTGTTTATGATGTTTCGGTAACAAACATTGTTACCATCATCAGTCAAAAAACACTAAATGTAGATACTGAACAAGATTTAGTACTTTGATGATGGTAACAATGTTGTCACCTTCTCAACCTGCAACCCCTCATTATTGACTGTATTGATTCATTCATTGTTGAGCTCTACTCATCTCCAGCAGACACTAACAACAAGCTCTACAGCCTTGAGTGGAGATAAGAAAGATGTCACCAAAACATCACTAAACTTTCAAAAATTTTGTATTTGGTCTTGTTGGAATATTACACAGAGTAACAATGGCTATAGATGAGCTTGTCTTTGAAAAGGAACTTGTATGTATATAATATTCATTGTTGTTTTCATGTAAAACATACCAAGGTTTGTTTTGTATAATTACTATTAATAATAAATAATATGTAAAGTTAAATTGGTTACGTCCTTCTTACTTACTTTAATCACATAACAGGTTTTGTTACCTTTAGTCTCCTAATTTGTGTTTTGAAAAAAAAAAAAACATTCTAGAGAATGTGACAATTGACAAGACTGCTGTAGATTTCTTAAAATTCTGTCTTGTCCTTGGATCTGTGAAGACATCAGAAAGGAAACCATCATCACCATTAGTAAACCCACACATCTTTGATAATGGCAGGTTGTTGTTTCTTATAACCACAACATGGCTTTCCTGGAAATGAACTGTCAGAATCTCTGGCAAAATCTCTTAGCCACTCTGAGGCCAAAGACAATCCACCATCCAACTAGACAAAAAAGACCTCTGTAGCATCAAGTCCCAGTGCCTACAGGAATGGAAATCTACTGATGCACATGACTGGTACAGAGCAGGAGGGACAAGCACCAGTTCTGTCCTCCCAAGAGAACAGTCTTGGATTTTCAGACTTAAGTCTGGTCATCTACGGACAAAGAAAGACTTTCCAGAATGTTAGCAAGTTTTCCCACTATGTACTAAGTGTAATTCTCAACCCACATCAATGACTATTGATTCATCCATTGATGAGCTCTACTCATCCCCTGCACAGACACCATCAGAGATTTCATGTTACCCTAATATGATTGAATAGAGATAAGAGATAAGAAAGATAACCAAAATATATGGTGATATGAATTTTAATTATAGATTAGATTTTAGATAGTAAGACCAAATCTCCAAATAAATAAATGGTGTGTTACGTTTCTGTAACAGCATTGTTACCATGATCTAACAAAAGACTGGATGGTAATAAGACCAAATCCAAATAAAAAAATAGTATGTGACATTTCAGTAACAGTGTTGTTACCATCATCAGACTAAATAAATTGAATAGTAATAAAAACAAATTAATATAGAGCAAAAATTGCCATTTGATGTAATAAGAACAAATCCACACAAATAAATAAATAGTAAGTGACATTTCAGTAACAGCATTGTTACCATCATCAGACAAAAGACTGAATGTAATAAAACCAAATCCAAATAAATAGCATGCAACATTTTGGTAACAGCGTTGTTGCCATCATAAGGTACAATTTATTTATTTGGATTTGGTTTTATTACCTTTTTATTTCAAAACATACGGTCTAACGGCTGCATTAGCCATATCCATTAAGTTAGTGATGCCTCAGGAGCTTGGTGATTTTCCCAAAACTTTCCCAATATTTAGCTTAAAAGCTATTGTCAGCTTTACATGATAATAAAACCAATTCCAAATTAATAGTGAGTGGTGTTTTGGTAACAACAATTTTGCCATCAGACAATAAAACGTCATTTTTTATTAATTTGGATTTGGTCTTATTACCTTTTTTTTTTTCTTGTCCCAGGTCTGGACTTGAAGTCTAGACCAGATCCTGAAGACCTCTTTATCACCTCAATGACCACAGCTGGTTGGTGTAGATGTCTGTTCGGCAATGCCAGATGTGTTCTGGGCTTGTTGGAGAATCCTGACATTTGGTGCAATTTGGAAAGGTTTTGGATCCACTTGTGAAAATCATTGGACGTAGATATCTTATTACCTTGTATTCCTAATATATAATCCAAATTGTATCTTATCACTCTTTTTGGCTTAAAAATATAACCCATGATTATAAACACAAGATCATAAGACCAAATCCAAATAAATAAATAGTGTGTGATGTTTCAGTAACAGCGTTGTTACTGAATACTGTTGTTACTGAATGTTCTTTTTGGCTTAAAAATATAACCCATGATTTTTGCTAAAAAAAAAATACTATACAATATACTAAAGTGAACCAAAACTGCTTTCTACTGATAATGTTGAATCTTTGGTATAATAACATCCCTTAGGATTGGGATTTTTTTTTTTTTATAACTATTATGTTGTTATAACCATGGTAAAACAATTAGAACCTTAGAATTATAATGATCTAACCAAGTTGTTATAACAATAATTGTCCATAGTTTTAATGGTAGTTGACAATGAGATAATTTGATATAAAAAAATGTACAAAATTTAGAATAAATTAAAATCAAAGGATGTCAATTTAAAACGGTTTGATTTAGTTTTTATTACCCTTTGAATTAAAAAATAATTGCAATAAACTTCCCATTATGATTTTTCTTACGTTCAATATGAATAGATTCCATCAAATATACAATAAAAATTCTATAAATAGATTTTTTATATGATAACATTAGTTATCAAACGATTATAATTAGAATATACAATTATGTATTCATAAATAGTATGAATTACTACCATCTTTATATTATCAAATGATTGAAAATTTGAATAAGTATTATTGACTTTATGAATGGATTGTTATTTATTCCAATTTCTATTAGAGATTATAAAATAACATCATATAGTAAGTTATAATTACACTTCCTTTATAATAACAATAATATATACCATTATAATTTCTTTGTAAAAGTCAAGAAAATAACTTATATTGCGACAATCATTGGCTAATATGTTATATTATATAGCAAATAAATAAAAAAAAATGAAGTTTTATTTTTTAAATTATGCCAACACATTATATCAAAAGGAATTATATATAAATCTATGGCCACACAATACTAATTGACCACATGTCAATTATCAACTTAATGAAATATGGCATTTAGTAAAATAGAAACGTTAATCTTTGTTTAGCAATGTTTTCAAAAAATAGAATTTTTTTACCCATGATTTATTGATCAATGCACATTTTGTTCTGCATCAAAACGATGTAATAAAAAATACGTCTTATATCAACAAAGACTTTGCCAAAATTTTGAGTTGCATGATTAGAAAGTATTTTAATTAACATTAATTAAAATGACATATGTTATATTATTTATTAATTAATTACATACTCTATGCATTTAGGCCTATATATAATTGCAATATTCGTTTGGTGCTAATTAATAGAGAAGTCACACGTGATGGTTAAAAACAAGAAAACAATAAGAGTTCTTTAACCCACCTGAATTATTTAAGTGTTACGAATAAACGTAGGGACGCGGTTAGTCACTAAGAATCGATCACATTCACAGATGCTGAAGTCCCCGTTGATACTATATCAAATGAGGGGAGCGCCATCTACGCATGCGCAAAGGATCTTTTGATTGTGCTTCCCCCAAAATGACGCATGCGCCGATTTAAAAGTGTTAGCACGCCCTCTCAAACTTACCAAACAAGGTATTATTCGTTTTAAGTTCAAATTTAGGTTTGTGTGCATATATTGAACTATAGAGAAATTTTGAAACATACACAGTAAAATATACACCATAATTACTCCTCATTTCTGTGAATGAAAAATAATTATTTTAATCACAATTAAAATATCAAATATAATTTCGTCTGCATTTTAAAAAAATGAAAATACAATTTTCGTTTTTTTAGTGCTTAAAACTTATTGTAATTTTTAAAAATTTGTTTAACAAAATAAAATAAAATTGCAACAACAGAAACACTCATTTTTAAACACTTTATTATCATTATATTTTTTTACACTTCTCCAAAAAAGAGATAAGAGAAAAGGAAGTGTTGAAAAAGAGGCAGGATGTACTTCCTTTTTCCACGAGACGTAATCTTCAAAAACTGTGCCGTAGGAAAATTTGTTAATTAATACTTAGTATGATGTATATCTTATTTCACAATGTGTGGAATAGGTTTATTAGGAATTATATCTAAAAGAAAGTAAAGTTTATTTCTCTCGATTTTTTTTTTAGCAAGTGTGAGAGAGATTTAATAGAATAGTTTTATATTTTATTTTTGAATATATATTATTTTATTTTAGAATCCTCTTGAGTCTGTTTTAAAATGATGTACCCAAATTGAATTTTCATTATAAAGGTAAAACATAATGATAATATAAACTGATTAAACTGAATAAAGGACATGGAAAAGATATTTACAGTCAGAAATTTGAAATATTTTTTACATGTATGATTCTTTTTAAATAAAATAATTTTCTACTCTCCCCTTACTGTGATGATAAAAATAATGGGAGGGTTTACCACTGATGAGACAGGCCCTCCCTATTATTTTTATCATTGCAGTAAGTGCAGTAGAAATTTATTTTATATAAAAAGAATCGTATGCGTCAAAAAATAGTTCAAATTTCTGTTAACAGATGGCGTGCTGATGTATTTTATGTATATTTTACAGTGTTTATTGCTATCCTCTCTTACATGATTGTTTCACTTTACATGAAAATAGGAATACCAGCTAAGTGTTGTGTTGTGTTGTGTAAAACTTATTTTTTGTTGTTTTTTATACAAATGCAATACAGTAGACTACCATGAGAGATTCCCTAAAAGTACAGTAGAACCTCCATGAGAGGACACCTCTCTATAAAGGACAGTTTTCATTTGCAAAATTTGCTTTTTTATTATTTAGCTACTCTCCGGTAAGAAGACACCTCTCTCTAAAAGACACTTTGACACTGCAATTAGGTGTTGTCCTTTACAGGGAGGTTCTACTGTATATATAAACTTGGTCTCTCCTAGAGGTAGTCTCTCATCAGAGACTTTTGGTTGAAAGACTCCTCATGACTAGGTTCTTTTTTAATATCATCCCTTGTGTCATTACACAATGTCATGGAGACACATGTATCTTGTTTAGTTGTGGTACAAGTCATGGACTTCCATACTTGAGAGTAATATATACATGAGAGTAAATGGTCTGGGTCCTCCTTTTTACAGATGGTGCGTGTAGGGAAGATCCTAACTCCACCTTCAAATATGATCTGCCTTGTGTGTCCTGTTATGACTAAAGGTTATAGAAGGCAACCTTTATCTTTATAGATCAACTAGACGGGTGACCCGGGCTTCGCCCCGGGATTGACCCGTGTGCTTATCTACCCGAGTGATATATATTTAGATAAGATTTTTTTATAATTGTTTGTTATTAGCATTATCTATTTGTTTGCATCAGCATAATTTAATCTAATCTTTGATAGAGGGCGCTGTTCGTGAGCTAAGTAGAATAATTTGAATATATAGTTTTAATAATTGATTTATATATTTTTTAAAATAGCCTATCGTCTTCCCCGTATTTTTTTACCTATGTATGGAAATTTTGGTTTGAATTAGTGAACTACTGCAAATTTGTATACCGGACATACAAACAAACAAACATACAAACATTGATTTTTATATATATAGATATCCTCCCGGCAAAATCCCCATCTATATTTTGGCTATAGATTTGGTCTAGCCACTTTACCAGCTAAACACCTCTTTGGTAGATTGTGAGGATTCCATTTGATCCCTTGTGGATCTCATGGAATAAAGTCCACCCTAGGCTAATGAGGGCCATTAACCCGAAACCATGGTCTCTAGGTATACGCTTCTCAGTTTGCCAAAGCTGGTGTTGTGGCTTTGTTACCGACCCGAGGCCGCTTGTTTGCAGAGGCGGTCACTAGATGGCATTTAGTTTTGATGTCCTCTACTCATCCCCTGCAGACCCCATCAAAAGTCTCAGGCTCGACACCCTAATATGATTGAGTGGAGATATGAAAGAAGAGGATAGAGTTTTGATGTCTATTTTGACGGGAAAGGCGACTTTTATATTTATAGGTTTAACATGACAGTCCATCATAAGTAACTGAATTCAACCATCTTTTAGGCTATAGTCAGTCTCACGGGAGAATGTGGTTTGTGAGTATGTTGTGTGCAGGAGAGGGTATCACTCAGTGAATATATAATGTGTTTTTTATCTATTTATTAATCAACAAGGTGAAGTATTTGCTCTGATTACAAAGGAAACAAACTGAAACTGATTTTTTTACAGATATTCATGTATCAAGCGACAGAGTTTGTAAATTTTTTGGTGTAAGAGAGATAAATCATTTAGATCAGGGAACAATCTCATTTCTGTAAAGTTCAGACAGTTGTAGATAAGTTTGTTCAGTTTCACCACAGGAACAATTTGGGATTTCTGATTTCCATTGTAGAACTTCAAGGTAATAAGACCAAATTGAACAGAGTTGGTGGATGAGTGAGTAGAACCCTCGATTCCCGACAGCCATGAACTGGGATCAAATCCCGAATTGGGCACTTTTCATTTGGTCTTATTACCTTGTGTTTATAATCTATAATCCAAATTGTGCCTTATCATTGTAGAACTTGTTTTGTATCACCAACCCTACATAGTAAATTTGTGTCCATACAACATTTCACATTGTTTGCGCAGGTTCACATCTTGTTGCTTACCATCTTGGTGCAAGGATGTTTCTGCATCACACTGTATCCGCGCGATTCTCTCATGCGCGAGACCAGGTCGCTCGATGGCATCTGGAACTTCCGTATTTCACCGTGGTGGGACATGGACCTTGGATTTAAAGAGAATTGGTACAACCATTCACTTACAAAGGTATATCTCTACCATTTACTGTATTTGCATATATAGATGATATAATTTGCATATCAGGGTTTCAAGGCTTAGAGTAATTGAAGCAATTAGAGCTAGAAAACAACAACAGAATCTATCCCACTTGCCCAAAATGTAGCTTGGCACCTGCAGCTTCAGAACACATTTTGGCTTGCATTAGATGTACTAAACAGGACCTTTGGGAGCGGCCGCTGCTTATTATCAAATAGCTTGAGGAGCATTGACTTATGAAATTCATGTAATCTTTAACACATTATTGACTGTATTGACTCATCCATTGATGAGCTCTACTCTTCCCCGGCAGACACCATCAAAAGTCTCAAACTTTACAAGCTTGATACCTTAATATGATTGAGTGGAGATAAGAAAGAAGAAGATGTAATCTTTACACAAGGGGATAAGAAACAGCAACAAGAGATGCCTTTCACCTATGTTTCTATTCTAAAATTGCCATATTTTACCTCTTATTAATTTGTTTTTTTTTTTAAGTAAATATATCAGACTGGTGTGTTTGTACACAGAGTGGGAAGAATGAAGTGATTCCGATGGCTGTTCCATCCAGCTTCAATGACATCACCCAGAACAAGACCATCCGAGATTTCATTGGCTGGGTGTGGTATGACAGGGAGTTCTACATACCTTCTAATTGGCTGTCGAACGACCGTTCCTTAATCCTTCGCTTCGGCAGCGCTCACTACTACACTCAAGTGGTGAGTATCTTCCTTATCATGGACATGATGCTCATCAAATATAGGGATGAGTCTTATCATGATAATTTCTTATCTATCTTCTTCTTTCTTATCTCCACTTAATCATATTAATCTACTTCAACCACAAGTTAATAAGACCAAATCCAAATAAATAAATAGTATGTGACCTTTCGGTAACAAAAGTACTGAATGTATTTCTTCAGTACTTTTGTCTGAAGATGGTAATAACGCTGTTACAGAAACGTCACACACTATTTATTTATTTGTATTTGGTCTTATTACCTTGTGTTCATATTTGCATTACATTCTTTAATTTCTTCATTAGTAAAAAATCTTTTGGATAATCTTCCTTAAATCTCTATCTCTTATAGACTTATGTGTGTGTGTGTATGTACAGTATGTAAATGGAGTGCTGGTGGTGAAACATGAGGGCGGCCATCTTCCTTTCGCCACAGATATCTCTACTGTAGTCTCAGCCAACAAACCCAACAGGATCACTGTGGCCATCAACAACACCCTCACACCATGTACTGTACCACAGGGCCATGTGGTCCATCCTTCAGATTCCATGTCGTAAGTTTTCTTGTTGTCTTGTAGAGATTTTTTTTTTATTATCCCTAGTACACATGGTACAGGCAATGATAATCACAACAACAACAAAAAGCTTTATTAAGATCTTTCAGTCTTATATAGATCCTCCGAATAGAAGTGTAGGGTACATACAGGAATAACAGTATTAGGACCAGTAATAAACATTGTAGGCCATGATAATCATGGTGGGTAGTTAGCGACTGCTTTTACTGTAAGTACACCACATTTTTACAAGTGTGAAACGCAGTTTTACATTTGTACTTACAAATGTACCAGAGCCCCGTTTGGTTACTTACACTCACTGGTGGAGTTGGACTTTTGCAAGAATCGGGGGCCATTGGAGCTTTTTTTAATTATTAGACAAAAATGCCTGATGCGGGATTCGACCCCGGGTTGTAGCGGCCATAAACCAACTATTTAGAGACCACCCTTCCACCGAACCCCTGTTGTTTATTATATATTATTCAATTCACCTTTTTTTTTTCTAATCGCTAAGCTTAACCCATGGTGTACAGGTTATTGGCTTTTGAAACACAAGGTAATAAGACCAAATAACTAAATAAATTCAGTACTTTTGTCTAATGATAGTAACAACACTGTTACCGAAACTTCATACACTATTTGTTTATTTAAATTTGGTCTTATTACATTGTGTTTATAATCTATAATCCAAATTGTGCCTTATCATTATTGTCTTTTGGTTAAATTTACTGGAAAAAAAAAACTGGTGCTATGACGTATTCACTCAACTATCTCTTACTATTCTGCTTGGATAATATCAAAAGATAAATTATGTGTATTGATACATTTAATATTTTTATTATTCCTAGTACACATGGTACAGGCCAATGATAATCATGGTGGGTAATAGTTGGTAACTGCTTTTACCGTAAATTGTTGTCATGAGCAATTAAGAGCCTCAGATGTCTCCATACATCTCTATCGGAGAAATGTTCTCTATTTGGGGGTGTGAAGCTGCTGTTCTGATGTCAATTTTCTGCAGCCATTGCAGGATATGAGAATATGTGGGAACTCCGCCTTTGCCGGTCCCAAGCCCGGATGAAAAAGGAGGAGGGGGAGCAGTAACAAGCTCACTAAAAAAACCTGGGCTCAGCTGGCCTGGCTTATAGTACCCTGTAAGGGCTCCTAATCCAGGGAAACAGGATGAGCAGCGTTTGTACTCCTTGTTAGGAACGGCTGCACATGGCGTCTGTTCCTCATGTCAAAGGCGGCCATTTCTTTTGGAGCTAAGGTCGGCTGCCACTGAGTAGTGCTCCCAGTCTTAATGACAAAGGCAGACGCATTCTACTTTACCCAGTCATGATGGCTGTCAAAGCTTGATACCCTGATATGATTGAGTGGAGATAAGAAAGAAGAATATGTGGGTAGTTGTTAGTTCCACACTAGGACAATTGTTACTTGTCTTGTTTTACTGTAAGTGCACCACATGTCAATACATGTATAAAATAGTTTAACTTATGTCACTTACAAGTGTATCAGAGCCCTGTTTGGTTACTTGCAGTCAATACATGTGTGGCAGGTATCCCCCAGGCTATGTAGTCCAGGATGTCAACTTTGACTTCTACAACTACGCCGGTATCCACCGCAGCGTAGTGCTCTATTCCATACCGAAGCTGCACATCGAAGACATTATCATCAACACCGATGTTGTCAGCACTACTGGTAACTTTGTGGTTGCTATTGTCCATCAAGTTGACTTTTGATGACTACAGTTAAACCTGCCTATAGCGCCCCCTCTAAATAGCGCCTTCCTCACTATAGCTCCTGATTTTAAATATATAGTACGATACGATTTACATTAAAAGTGACCTGTCTATAGCACCCCCTTTCTATAGCACCCTATTTTGGTAAATCCCAAGAGGGGGCGCTATAGACAGGTTTAACTGTATGTGGACAAATATTCTCCGATTTTATCTGTTAGTGACAATCACTCACAGCTTATCTAGTGACTTTCCGGTAGTTTTCTTGACACCTACCTGCCAGCTCATTGCAGACCTATATTTTTTAAATAGTACTCAAGGTAATAAGATCAAATCTAAATAAATAAATAGATAGTGTGTCATTGTATGTTGGATTTGGTACCTTGTGTTTCTAATCTATAATCCAAATTGTACCTAACCATTTAAATAGTACTGTTATCAGTTGTGTAAACAAAATAGCAGATAGGAAGAAATAGTGTTCTAAGAATAATATTTTAGGGTT
>CP092863.1:116559532-116600289 GCA_030710605.1 Cordylochernes scorpioides | reverse complement strand
CCTAAATAGTGTATCCTTTTTGTGACAGCTTCTTCTAAAACACTTTTAAAACTAAAAATATAGCTGGATGTTAAGATAATTTAAGGAGGTTGGACTGTATTGTTATCATATACATTAGAACCTTTCCTATGAGGATACCTCTATACAAAGGCCTTTTTCATCACCAAAATTACCATTTTTATCAATTAACTACTCTCTGGTAAAGGCACATCTCTCTCTAAAAGATTTTTCAACTGGGTGTCCTTTAGAGTCAAGTTTATATATAAATATATATATATAGACTCATGGATAAAACTTAAGTGAAAAATCTTTGATGGCCAGTAGTCAAGAAGCAAGGAGACAGACAATTTTGTTCACACTTGGTTATCTCATGTGTCTTCAATAAACGTCCCTGAGTATCAAATATATTTGTCCGTGAGGGTATATTGGTTATCTCATGTGTCTTCAATAAACGTTGCTGAGTATCAAATATCTTTTAGAGTTATTGTCTGAATACCCAATATACATGCTAAAAGGTACAACTTCCTTAATTTTGTCCGTGAGGGTATACTGTAAATATATACATTGATTACTTATTTGGATCTAATGCTGTGAGTTTTATCTACTATCCTAAAACTACATTACGAGATGTTCAAGTACCCAACATCTATTGTTTAGCAATTTGAGACTGGTATATTGATAGGATAACTTTACCAGTAGAAGCTGATAAACACAAGGTAATAAGACCAAATCCAAATAAATAGTGTGCTACATAACAACCCTGGCTGTTACCGAAACGTCACACACTACAGTCGAACCTCTTTAATTCAACACCCCAAGGGATCAGAGCTTTCGGTTGAATTAAAGGAAGTGTTGAATTAAGGTGAGATGATTAGGTAATCATCTAACTCGTTAAAATAATATATTTTTTTAAAATAGCCTTGTAATATAAATTAATGATATTAATTGAAACCATTGTGTGTTTTTATTTTATTTTCATGATTAACTTTTAGTATCAGGGACAAAATGGCATTAATACATATTTTAGAAACATAAATAATTGTAACAAATAAATTTACTGGCAATGTGTTTCTTTTCAGTAATATAATCAAATATTAACTCTTCAGACATTAAAATATTAAATATAATATATTAAATAATATTTTATTCTAATTGAAAAAATATAGCAGTTGAAAGGAAATAAATATGGTAAATAAAAAGAAAATTTTAAAATATTATTTAAAAATTATCATGAAGATCTTTTAAAAAATTCCTTTATAGATGTCTGTTTTTGCACTGAAATCCTATTCAGGATGTATTCCAGACGGTCATTTTGAAAAAACATGCATGTCTTTCTTCTTCTAAAATGTTTTTTAATAAATAAATTTTAATGTATTAAAGTCATCCACTGCTGCTGCAGGTATTATTGATTTTGTGTTTAAATCTTTTATAATAACACAGAAATGGAATATTGAAATAAAATGTTATCATAATCATTGTGGCTACATTTTATAAAGATTTATTTATTTAAAAAGAAATTATTTATAAATTTAAAAATAGCTAAAATATTTTAATGTTAAAAATAAAAAAATAAAAATTATTATTAGTTAGCGCATGATGCCGAAATTCCTGCGTAAAAAAAACAACAATAACATCCGCGAAATTGCGCAACGGCACTGCAAAGTGAAACTTAAACTAACCAGAAACCAAAAGTGCGCAGGCGCGATCCGATCGGCGCCCGCCGATGCCGATCGGCGCCCGCCGTAATACCGTTTAGCGGTAAAGTTGCATGTAAAATTCAACTGTCGAAATTCGAATTTTAAAATGGTCGAACTATCAGAACTGTTGTATTATCGATATTGTCGAATTACGGTTTGTTATTTGATAGGCCGGAGGTCGGGAAATCGGAACATGGTGTCGAATTGGGGTGTGTCGAATTAACGAGGTTGTACTGTATTTATTTATTTGGATTTGGTCTTATTACCTTGTGTTTATAATCTATAATCTAAATTGTGCCTTATCAGTAGAAGATGATGTCTACCTTGCAGGTTAACTTGACCTTGAAGAAGAAGGAGACACAAATCCCATCAATAACTAAGAGATATCTTGAAGGGCGGCCACAGAAGTTTCTATAACGAGCCATCAGGCTGTGCCAACCTGTTTAGATGTTGAGCCAAAAACTTTAAAAACTTTGGACCTAACTCTGCAAGGTAATCTCTGGCTACATGACAAACAAGCTATACTTCTACTTTGGGTATAAACAAATCTTAAGACTTCTCTAATTATTCAACACTTAGTAAAGTTCGTCATTACAGGATGGCAAAATTTTCAACAATTTTTTTTTTTTTAAAGTATGACTGAAACTTTTTTATATACTTGAATAAAGGAAGCTTTCGGGGAAGCTCTTCTATAGATAATACCAGTTTAGTAGGTAGTTTCTGTTTTATTTTTTAAAAATGGTCCAACTCTCAAAATATCATTGGTTCAATAATTACAAGTTCTGTACACCCTTTTCTTAGAAGAACTAAAATTACTTTTTTTATCCAATTTCTTTATCAAATAAAAAAAAAATGATACAATTGTGTCGAGTATCGGCAATCTAATCTAAGGAAAGTACCTCAAGGTGATCAATCAACTAACTGTTTCCTTCAAGAAGATCTAATATGAAACTACTACAGCCACCTCAGTCACCTCCAGGATTGAGGGGGGTATAGCAATGAAAGAAAGACCCTCTTCATAATAAAGGAGAAAAGCTTCAATAGTGCTTGTTTGAATTTAGAGCTGTCTTGTAATAAAATGACTTTAATATCCATTTTACAACTAAAATAAAATATTTCTTGAAAATAAAGATATTTCGGCTAGTATAATTCTTTTTATTACCTCGACGTTTCGACAAACAAGCTTTTGTTCTCGTCAGGAGCAAACAAAAATTAAAACATTTGGCAAGGCGTTAAAAGAATAATTTTTAACGCCTTGCCTTTTGTCGAAACGTCGAGGTAATAAAAAGATTTACTGACCAAAGTATCTTTATTTTCAATAAATATGAATGCCGCCTGCCAGGCAGCCTCTATCTTTAAAGTAAAATAGACAGTACAGCAACCTCTCTATAAAGGACAACACCTAGTTACAGAGCCAAAGTGTCCTTTAGGGAGAGAGATGTCCCAGAGAGCAGCTAAATAATAAATATGATAATTTTGATAATGAAAACTGTACTTTGTAGAGAGATGAATCCACTAGTGAGAGTAGCTTCTCATGGAGTATGTTCTACTGTATTAAACTGTAAACAAATGGTAGAAAACTGCAAGTTAAGAGTTTTGATATAAATAAAAACACCACCTTAAAAATTAAAGAGAAAATAAATATAGAGCATAGCAACTTTGAACTAATTAAGAGCATGCATGTAATGAATACTAAATTCTACTAACACAGCAGGGAGGAGTTTGTTATAAAAATACGGCTTGAGTAATGTTCTTAGGCATGAGTTTTTTTAAAGGATCTGTAGAAATGTTTTAAGAAACTTGAAAGACTATTACTTGGTGAATAGTGTAGTCTAAAAAAAAGATGAAAAATGGTGTGCAGTCAAAAAAATACAAAAAAAAACCTATCTTATAAAGTTATTAGCTTACAATATGCATTCCCAAACCACATTATTGACTGGCTCATCCATTGATGAGTTGTACTCATCCCCAGCAAACATCTTCAACAAGCTCTACAGGTTTTATACCTTAATATGATTTGAGTGGAGATAAGAAAGAAGAGAACAGTGTCATGAAAGAGGCCTTCAGATCTCTAGAAGATGAACAGTTTATTGTAGGCTGATATCCTTTTAGTATTTTAATGGCACAACACAAGCTTTACAAGCTTGACACCCTAATATGATTGAGTGGAGATAAGAAAGAAGAAGACAACACAGAGAGAGACTGTAGAATAAAGAAATTCAATCATGTAAATAACACCAAGACTGGAGAAATGAGCACACACAGAGTTAATGAGGGCAGCAGCCGAAAGTTTCCGATATTCTGTGAAGAGGTAATTGTAGAGAGGAAGGAAGGAAACGACAACCAGGAAACCACTAGCCGAGACACATGTGCTATCATTTGTCACACAGACTCAAACTTTTATGTGGGAAAATTTGATTTCCCCATTTGACCATTTTATAGCAAAAAATAAAAAATTGTAAATTTGCATTGATCAAAGTTATAATCTCTCTAATATAAATAACTTTGATTCATGCAAATTTACAAAAAATATATATATTTTTTTGTTTGTTGGTCAATTTTTTTTCTGTTTATCTAGCATCTGGTATAGATATAAATATAGATAAAAAAGAAATCAAGAGGCTTCATCGACCTTAATAGTGGTACATCTTCTATCTCCAAATTATTCCTGTTCTCTCTGCCTTTAAAGAAGATCATGACCTAGCTGAAGAGCCAAAGCATCCCTTAGCAAGAGGCACCCTTCTACCAGAAAGTAACTCTTTGATTAAAGTCATAGAAGGGATAAAGACCCTATCCAGATAAATGAAATAGCGAGTGACAATCATCAGACAAAAGTACTGAATGGATATTTGTTCTTATCACTTTGTGTTTCTATTCTCTAATCCAAAATGTACCTAATCTCATGATTAAAGTCATAATTATGCCAAATTAAAACAGCTCTTAGTTTCGAAGGGAGTGTTAGTTTCCAACTATGAAGGCCCTTGAGGGCAAGTGAATGCCTCTCTGTATGAGAATAGACTTCTAATCTCTCACAATACAAATTGCACCATTTCTCTCTCTTTAGTTAGATGGCTAAAGACCAAGACTCTTACAAGTAACTACTTTACTGAACAACCAGCTTT
This sequence comes from Cordylochernes scorpioides, assembly GCA_030710605.1. Classification (NCBI taxonomy): domain Eukaryota; kingdom Metazoa; phylum Arthropoda; class Arachnida; order Pseudoscorpiones; family Chernetidae; genus Cordylochernes; species Cordylochernes scorpioides. The sequence continues at coordinate 116,595,470 of CP092863.1, read as the reverse complement.
GTTAAGTCACAGAGTTACTTCTCTTGGTCTCATTCAACTTTCAACAAAATTGACCAAGATAAATCAGACATTCATGTATGTTCTGGGCAGTTGGAGATTTTGTGGCATCAATAGGCTTAGAAATATGGAATCAACTCCATTACATCCCAGATTGATTACATGTAGCGGGTGTCTAGTGTTACAACTGGTGTAAGAGATGCCAATGTCTCTAATTGCAAATTGAGAGGTTGTTTTTTAATGAACACTTCCTGGGTCTGTGAATTTGAGGAACATAGGGAGCTTAAATACAAGGTAATGCTTTTTTTTTTCATTCAGTACTTTTGTCTGACGATGGTAACAATGCTGTTACTGAAACGTCACACACTATATATTTGGAAATCTGGTCTTATTACCTTGTATTTATAATCTATAATCCAATTGTGCCTTACCATAGAGAGCTGAAGTAATGCGTTACAGTATAACCTCTCTGTTAAGGACAACACATAGTTTCAGAGCCAAATTGTTCTTTAGGGAGAGGTGTCCTCTTACAAGAGAACTGTTAATTAGTAAAAATGGTCATTTTTGGCATAATGAAAACTTTCCACTGTTTAGAGGTGTTCTCTATTGAGTGTCCTCTCAAGATGGTTCTGCTGTACTAAAAGGTGAAACAAACTTGCCCCAAGATCCTTTACTTACTGGCGAAACCGCTGGGAGGGTTCACCACTGATGTTACCACTGATAGAATTACAGTAAGGATTATAAAAAATTATTTTATTTTGAAAAGAATCATACGCCTCTAAAATAGTTTTAATTTCTTATAACAGATAGCGCGCTAATACACATCATATCAAGTTGTACTGTGTTACGATAGTCTATCATGATGTGCTAGAACTAAGAGAAACACTATATTGTAATGGCATTCATAGTTAACAGAGTGACAACACTAGCAGCAGAATTGATTAAAGCTCCACCTAGGTGTTAACCCATTGTTACCAATTGTAGCCAATGGGGAAGCTGTGGGATTGACAAACCAGGGAGAGCACCTGTAGACAGTTGTCTGGACCAATCAGAAAGAGAATCCTGAAGGCCAGCCAGCCAACCATCCTCTCCAGAAATTCCAGTTACCATTCAAATTTGCATCCAAAAGCCGTATTCTCTTCAATCTTTTTTTCCCCTCTCTCACTAGAGGGAGCCAGTAAGGAAATAGCAGAGGGGAAAAAAAACCAACGAATGGGTATAAATTATGCTGATAGAATTTTATGGAGAAAATTTCATTGCCATGCCCAGCATGACTAAGGTAAGTCTTACTTCTCTCTCTCTCTCTCTTGGACTTCACATCTAGGAATCATTTCTGAAATTTTGTAAAGTTTGCTTCTCTTTTTTTCACTACATACTCTGGCTTAACACCGAAGCACTCCATCATGGCTGAACTACTTTATAATGTAGGCAAATTGGTAGTGCGTCACTAAAAAGAAGTATTCTGGTGTAAATCAGATACAATTCCACTTTTTCTTTTAAATGGGTACAGTATAATGTCTTCAATTCAACAAACTACTGTTCAATACTTACTATAATTGAAGATTTTAGAATTATTTACACTATTGTTTAACCGACTATAATTCAACATCTTCCTTGGTAGAAATTTATTTTTCTGATTGGAATGTCTTTCACTCTTTTTTTCTATAGATAGAAAATTTACAGATTTACTCTTCTTGTTACCATGATAGTCCCAATAATGTTTGCTTGTTAGTCTGTAGTCCATATTCACCAATTGATTGTTTCCCTACTGTCACATGACCCTATTCAGCCAATTAGAGAGCATATATTTCTTAGCTAAGTGGTTGGAGGTAAAAAACAGGTGTGGGTTCAAGGCTCTGATTCACCATCTTTTTTTTTTATTTTATTAAATTGAAAATTATTTTTTTGTCATTTTAAACTTTTACCTTTTATAAAACAAATTTTATTTAAAGGTTATCTTGTTGTACAATCTGTATATGAAGAAAATAATGATACTAGTAGAATTATAATAAAAATCACTAATAAAATTTCAAAAGACTAGCAACCATCCTCATTACACAAACAGGGTAAGAATTGCCTTAGTATAGCCTTAATACCTGTCTTTTTGTTCAGTCCTTATCAAATTTATTCAATGCAAGATAAGAAGGAGTGTAGAAAAATAAATTTCAATTATTTATGCTTTATGTGTTAAAAATAGTTAAACTTGTCTATAGCTCCCCTTCTTGGGACTTACCAAGTGCTATAGACAGGTCACTTTTAATGTAAATCGCATTGTACTACGTATTTAAAATTGGGCACTATAGAGAGGGAGGCACTATTTAGAATTTTCAACGATTGGGGGGAGGTTGATGATGCTATTTTTCTGCCAATGTTGAGAAAATAAAAAAAAATGTGATATACATGTTTAATGAAAAATTAAGAATTTCTAGATTCTATGGTAAAAACCAGGCTATGTGAGTGACTATGTCATTTATAGAGTGGTCCATTACGATGAAAGAAATAGGCTGGTAGTAAAATATCATAGGTAGTTTACTTATTTGCATAATGGAATTTGTTACTTATTAAGGTTGTTTCCATACCCATAGTAATATTTTTTTAAAAAGTAATGACATTACACAATAAATGACACAATGTTTCTTTATTAAAATTTTGATATCTTTCGAATGTTAGATAACACCTGACAGGTGTCAGCTCACAAGCTTGCCAAATTTCAACAAAGAAACATTGCAAGTTGATTGCTAACTTACTAAGAAGCGACCAAAGGTAAAAAACAACATATTTCTTTATTGAAGAGAGCTTGGTGAGCTTTAGGAAAATAACGTCCTTTAACAGACTGTAATGCAAATACAAGAATAAAAGAATGTTGTTGTCTGAAAGCTGGCCAAGCTCATACCTCTTTGATAAATAAAAAAATAAATAAGCTGTTGGCTTTTGTCTCTTTATACCAATGATATCCGGCAATTCCTCCAATTATTATTTTCCCATTGTATAATTATACAAGATCATAGAGACTGAATTTATAATATAATACGGCTTATGATTGTAAAAGGACATTTGAAAATTATCCTGCATGTGTTTCTTTTAAACGAAAATTTGAAATTTATTTTTAAGGAGAAATAACAATTATTCCTAACCTTAGGGATGAAGTATGAAAGGATGAATTGTGAAGAGTAATGATTAACGGAAAAATAAAAGTGTCCAGGGATGGGAATCAAACTCGCAGGGCAGATGCCCTCCAATTATTATTTTCCCATTGTATAATTATACAAGATCATGGAGACTAAATTCATGGATTAAATTTATCATCTTGGTAGGGTTGGAATGGGGGACAAAGTCTGACTGTCCATGTGGTGGATAGTCAACCAATGACAGCAGCTCTTTTTACCATCGTGGAGACTTATGGACCTTCTATAATTACTTATTACTAATTTACATAAATATATATTGAGATTACCCTATAGAGAGAAAAGATCAAATATGTGAAATAAACTCTGATAGAAAACTGACAAAAACTATAACAAGACTTAGAGCAAACACTATAAAGGAATGAAAATACATCCAGATGGCACAAGAACCTATAGGACATGTAACAACTGTCCTGGTGTGGAACTAACACCTACTCACATATTCTCATCCCCAGCAATAGCCGCAGCCTTGCAGAAAATTGACATAGACCCAGAGCAGCAGCTTTACACACCCAAGATAGAGAACATTGCTGTGATAGAGATGCATGGAGACATCTGAGGCACTTCATTGGACATGACAACAACAACCCCATAGAGTGTATTGATGAGTGCTTACCTTTGAAAGTGGGAGAACCAGAAAGGCTCCACCTCCAGCAGCCTCAATAATAATGGCCAGGAACTTGGGATTGACACAACAGAAGTTGGCATCGTGGGAGTTCTTGGTGATCCTGATGTTGTCGTAGCAATGCTCCCTCTTCAACGGCTGTCCAAAGATGTGCCTGAACTTGCTGTTCCTCACAATACGGAACGACATCTTGCTGTTTCTGTTACACAGAACACTTGTTTTAAATATAAAATGGAAAAAAAAATAAGATAAAATGATTTTAAAATTTTGGATTAAAGATATAATTGTGACAACTAGTCTATAATTTTATCAATAATGTTGAACTTTCAATGTGAGATACTACAGGGATCAATTTTCTTGGTTGAATAAAAATATAGTCTATTAAAGCTAGTTTCCAGTATTAGAAACACAAGGTAATAAGACCAAATCTAAATAAATAAAAACAGTGGGGCATTTCCGGTAACCAGTAACAATGCTATTACTGAAACTTCACATACTATTTATTTATTTAAATTTGGTCTTATTACCTTGTCTTTTTAATACTAGAATGAAGAGATGAATATTTTAATTGCAATTTTTAATTAAAGTCTAGGCAGAATTATATAATGGTTTCATGAAGATTATCAATTCGTTGCTACCATCACTATGACAATTTTCAATAGAATGTTGTTGTCAATATACTTAAAAGGGATGTTGAATTAAAGTTAGTGTTGTATGGGAAATGGAAAAAAATCCCATGACAGGTGGAATCAACATGGTATTTACCAAGGTGTCCAGTTTCCCATCTCCCAACATGGCAGGGTGACAGACAGATATAAACACAGTAGAAGTAGGCAGGTATGTCGAGGATGGGATACTGCTTAACTACCATAAGTGGATTCCATGTGTCTACAAACGGAGAGAGATTGAAATTTTTGACTTTGAGACACCATTTGAAAAAAGGTACAAAAGTGAGGCTGTACTGGGATAACAGCATTGTTATCAAAATGTCCCACAATATTTGGACTTGTGTTTTTAATACTGGAATAAGAATTACCCAAGAGAAATAAGGCCAAATACCTAAACAACAGATAATAGGTATGAGATAATAAGTAAACAGATATATTATCATATCATAAATATTGCTAACATTCATCTTAGGAAAAAATACTTAATACTTTCCTTAAACAATTTTTATATATTCGAAGGTTTAAAACTATTTTAAAAAAAGTAGTTTATATGGTAAAAATGGATGTAAGAAATTGATATTAATGCCATATGAAAGAATCTAATATTTAGCCTTGTGATACACAAGAAATTTGCTTTCCTATTCACCATAAATAAGGCCAATTTCTTGAAGGTCGGCATCTGCTGATGAAGTCTAGTAAGAGGGGTAGCAGGAATCTGTCAGTGTGTGGAGTGGATGAAAAATCTGGGAAGAATTATATTTTTTTTGTTTTTTTTTATTATTATTCTTTAAACAGAAATACAGTATAACATCCACGAAAGGGCACTCACGCTAGAGAACACCTCTCTATAAAGGACAGTTGTCATTTGCAAAATTATCATTTTTAATATTTAGCAACTCTTCGGTAAGAGGACACTTTAGCTCTGCAATTAGGTGTCCTTTACAGGGAGGTTGTTCTACTGTATATGAAAGAGGCAGGTTATTAGAATCTCATATAAGTGGATACTCCTGCTACCAAACACCATACAAAGGACAGTTTTCTGGCAAAAAAAAAACCCCACTTTTATCAAATAGAATACACTCATTAAAAATAACATCTTCCATTATGTAATAACAGCTTAACAACTTTAATTCAAAACTTCCTTTAATTCAACAGTGGAATTCCATTAGCCTTCTTAAACCCAAGGCAATAAGACCAAATCCAAATAAATAAATAGTGTGTGACGTTTCGGTAACAATGTTGTTACCATCTTCAGACAACAGTACTTTTGTCTGAAGATGGTAACATTGTTACCGAAACGTCACACAATTTATTTATTTGGATTTGGTCTTATTACCTTGTGTTTATAATCTATAATCCAAATTGTGCCTTATCATTAGCCTTCTTACTTTAACCGACTAGAGAATTCAACACTACAAACTTTATTTCAATCAAAAATCCTGATCCCTTGGGGTGTTGAATTACAAAAGACTACTTAAGCCAAACTTAGTATTCATAGGAGCACTATTTGTATTACTAAATACACATTACAGAGGTAGAAGGCTTAGGTTTCATAACTATATTAGCTAACTTGTACCAAGGTTATCATTACCTATCATTAGTTTTTTTACATTTCATCTATGTATTCAAACTTATTTACATAGCTAGTTAGATCTCACCTAGATGTGTGGGCTGAATGCTGACACTTCAAATAAAACAGCTTGGCTAAAACCCCAGTCAGAATTCATTAATGAAAGTCATGCAAGGTCGGTCTAAATTTACTTCCAGTCACTTGTCTTGACCTCTTCATTTATCAACACCTCCTTCTCAAAACCACACCATTGTCATTTCACCTGAGGAAATGAAATTAACCATATGGAGCTCTAGTAAATTGGTAGGTACACTGCTACCTTTCTACATCACAATACAGCTGGAAATTCTTTGATGTTGCTGATAATCTTTGTTTTTAAGGAGAAACAGGTAATATTGTTCACATTTGGTTATCTCGTGTGTCTTCAATAAAGGTCACTGTAATATCTTTAAGAGTTATTGTCAGTATCCCGATATACAGGGTAAAAAAGTACAATTTCCTTAAGTTCTGAGTGTCCGTGTGTATGAAAGAAATTTGAACTTCTTTTATTCAACACCCCACAGAATATTTGAATCAAAACTTCTTGTGTTGTTGAATATTGAGTCGGTTAAGATCATTATCAATTCAGTAGGATATTTTTATTAAACCTTATTTTTCTCCACAAGGTGACAAGAACAAATACAAAATAACTACAAGAAAATAAGACCTAATCCAAATAAATTTATAGTGTGGACGTTTCAGTAACAATGCTGTTACCATCCGATATTCTTTTGTCTGATGATGATAACAATGTTGTTACCGCCTTAATTATAGCTTGTTTTATAGTAAAATATATAATTATATATATATTACATAAATATATATTTATAGACTGATTGGGATTCTAAAAAATGGATATAAATTAAAGAAGGTAATATTTGAAAGAGAAATGATGGGATTTGAATGATTGGTTGAATTAGAGCGGTTCTACTATGTATACCTATCATTTTAAACACACACAGTTAAGTAAGCCAAATGGACTGGAATATCATATTTCACCATAACTTCCACCTTTACAATCACACCATTATAAAACCACATATTTGCATAAGCAAACACAGCATAAAAATCGAAAAAAAAAAAAAAAATTTTATGGGTGAAGAAATTTTTGGCCTGGTTTCAAATTTATTTATTTTTTTTTTTTAGTTTGTACAATTTATTTTTACACACAGAGACCTCAGTCAACATGTTGCAATAATGGAGGAGGAGGGGGGGCTAGAAACATTGGCAAATGTCCAACTCGCCCAAGCTAAATGACCTTTAATAGCCAACAGCATATATGGAAGTTGCATAAAAAAACACCAACAAAAACAAACCTAGGAGCATAAACACATAAATGACTGGCATGTAATTTGGACTAGAGATAAGAACCACAATGGATAAAAAGATCAAATCTAAATAGAACTAATGTGTGATATATATAAGGTACCAGTGTTGGTACCGAAAGGTAACACACTATTTATTTGGATCTAGTACCTTATGTTTCTATATCTCAACTGTGTACCTTTATCACCTAATAGTTGATGTATTGGTAACAATGTGGTTACTGAAGTCATGCTTAATTTACTTATTTTGTATCTGATAAAGCACAATCTGGAATATAAATTATAAATAACTACAAGAAAATAAAACCTAATCCAAATAATTTAATAGTGCAGACATTTCGGTAACAGCGTTGTTATCATCACCAGACAAAAGAATATCTGATGATGGTAACAGCATTGTTACCGAAACATCCACACTATAAATTTACAGTCGAACCTCTTTAATTCAACACCCCAAGGGATCAGAGCTTTCGGTTGAATTAAAGGAAGTGTTGAATTAAGGTGAGATGATTAGGTAATCATCTAACTCGCTAAAATAATATTTTTTAAAAATAGCCTTGTAATATAAATTAATGATATTAATTGAAACCATTGTGTGTTTTTATTTTATTTTCATGATTAACTTTTAGTATCAGGGACAAAATGGCATTAATACATATTTTAGAAACATAAATAATTGTAACAAATAAATTTACTGGCAATGTGTTTCTTTTCAGTAATATAATCAAATATTAACTCTACAGACATTAAAATATTAAATATAATATATTAAATAATATTTTATTCAAATTGAAAAATATAGCAGTTGAAAGGAAATAAATATGGTAAATATAAAAAGAAAATTTTAAAATATTATTTAAAAATTATCATGAAGAGATCTTTTAAAAAATTCATTTATAGATGTCTGTTTTTGCACTGAAATCCTATTCAGTATTTATTCCAGATGGTCATTTTGAAAAAACATGCATGTCTTTCTTCTTCTGAAATGTCTTTTAATAAATAAATTTTAATGTATTAAAGTCATCCACTGCTGCTGCAGGTGTTATTGATTTTGTGTTTAAATCTTTTATAATAACACAGAAATGGAATATTGAAATAAAATGTTATCATAATCATTGTGGCTACATTTTATAAAGATTTATTTATTTAAAAAGAAATTATTTATAAATTTTAAAATAGCTAAAATATTTCAATGTTAAAAATAAAAAAATAAAAATTATTATTAGTTAGCGCATGATGCCGAAATTCCCGCGTAAAAAAAAACAACAATAACATCCGCGAAATTGCGCAACGGCACTGCAAAGTGAAACTTAAACTAACCAGAAACCAAAAGTGCGCAGGCGCGATCATATCGACGCCCGCCGATGCCGATCGTCGCCGCCGTAATACCGTTTAGCGGTATAGTTGCATGTAAAATAACATTCAACTGTCGAAATTCGAATTTTAAAATGGTCGAACTATCGGAACTGTCGTATTATCGATACTGTCGAATTACGGTTTGTTATTTGATAGGCCGGAGGTCGGGACATCGGAACATGGTCGAATTATCGCCGAGTGTCGAATTGGGGTGTGTCGAATTAACGAGGTTATACTGTATTTGGATTAGGTCTTATTTTCTTGTAGTTATTTTGTATTTGTTTTTGTCACCTTTTGAGAGTATAAACAAAATTTAGATAAAAAATAAGGTAACAAGGCCATTTCAATTGTATGTGAGGTTTCTGTAAAAGCTCTGTTAGAGAAAACTTATTACACACAATTGAAAAGGCCTTGTTACCTTTTTTTTAATCTATAATCCAAAATGTACCTGCCAAAATTAAAAATCCTGTTAAAGAGTGTCCAGAAAAAAATGAGGAATTTGGTGTGTGGATACTAAATAGAAAGCAATAAAGTATAACATGGTCAAATTAGTATTTATTATATGGCATTCTAGTAATATCATTATAATACCATCAGGAGTACTATAGTACTTGGCTGTATTGTATTATGTGATTATAACTGTTCTATCAAACATGTAAACCTCATTCTAACAATATTACTTGGAACCAAGAATTCTTGTTATCAACACCATCTTTTTGTTTTAACCATTGTTAAAACAATTAGGAACTTTTATTAAACTACTATAGATGCGTATGATTCTTTTGAAAATAAAACCATTACACTATATAATGATGCATTAGCGCACCATCTGTTATCAAAATTTGAAACTATTATAGACTTGTACGATTCTTTTTAAAAATAAACAATTTCTACTGCCCTTACTGCAATGGAAAAATTAATGAGAGAGGCCTGGTTCATTAGTGGTGAACCCTCCCAGCGGTTTTGCCAGTTCAATCTACCATACTGCTGTTGTATTGCATTTTTTTAATCTTCCTTTTAGAATTATATTATAACCACAATTTTGCTATTACAGTAACACCTCTGTGAGAGAGGATACTCTTACTATAGGAGACCCCTCTACAAAGGTCAGTTTTAATCGCCTAAATTACCATTTCTACTAATTAGAAACTATCCGGTAAGAAGGCAAACTCTCCCTAACGGGCACTTTTACTCTGCATTTAGGTGTCCTTTACAGAGAGCCTCTACTATATTAGCATTTGCAAATCTCTATTCATCATAATTATTATGGCTCCTACCAAAGGAACTTAAGTTTGAGAAAACCTGCATGAAAAGACACCTCTCTACACAAGAGTTTTCATTACCGAAATTACCATTTTACTAATTATCTGCTCTTCAGAAAGAGGACACGCTCTTCCTAAAGGACACTTTGGTTCTGCAACAAGGGTGTTGTCTTTTACAGGGAGGTTGTTTTACTGTATTTAGCAACTTTCCGGTAAGAAGACACCTCTCTCTAAAGGATGCTTTTAGTTCTTCAACTAGGTATTGTCCTTTACAGGGAGGTAATTCTATGGAAAAAAGAAGGCTGTTATTATGAGGTTCCAAAGTAGCTGTAAAGAATAAATTGAGGAAGCAATATAAGGATGATTACGGAATGTTCTCAAGGAAGGAAGGCAAAGATGAAAGGAATAAACCCATCAACAATCTAGAAAAAAAAAAAGATGGCTGAAAGTTAGTCTGACTAATGAATTGTGGCAGCGGGTGGTGAATCCATCATCAGCAACCACATTATGCAGGATGTGTGACATCACACCAACGGCTGATTCAGACATGGAAGAGAAATATGCCAAACAACCTCATCACTTCCCAGATTCTCCACTTCAAAACACTTTTTCCTGGATGCCAAAAGTTTTAGTTGGATTTAAATATGTGCTTCTTATTTGGATAAAAGTTTCATTTTCTCCAAATGAGAAGCAAAAATTTGAATCCAACTACTTCCTAGTCCATAGGTTGGCTGGCAGTAGTCTTGTCCCCTCAGAACATTCCTTGAAAAGAAATTATAAAAAGCACAAATTTAAACCCATCTATTTCTCTTTAGTCCATTATAAACCTATGGCTACCAGAAGTCCTGTCCTCTCAGAACATTCCTCGAAAAGAAATGACACAAGAAAATAAGATCAAATCCAAATAAAAAAATAGTGTGTGATGTTTCAGTAACAGCGTTGTTACTTTACAAAAGTACTGAAACTGCCTTCTGGAGATTTATCATTGTGAGAGGAAGAGCTGAAATGCTTAGATTGGTTAACAGGCTTGCTGGAAGGATGTGTATGAAGAAATGTCCTGGAAATAAGACAGATAATGTAGTTCATGGATAATTTTGGGAGAAGACCCTTTAATGTCCATCAGAAAGGAATATGAAACCATTCAGTACATTTGTCTGAAGATGGTAACAACGATGTTACTGAAACATCACACACTATTTATTTATTTGGATTTGGATCTTATTACCTTGTGCTTATAATCTATAATCCAAATTGTGCCTTAACAAAATAATAAAAAGCACAAATTTGAACCCATCCATTTCTCCTTAATCAACCATAGGTTGGCTAGCAATGGTCTTGTCCTCCAAGAGCATTCCTTGAAGAGAAATGACAAAAAGCATAAATTTGAATCCAGCCATTTTTCTTTTTAGCCCATAGGTTGGTTGTCCTCTCAGAGCATTCCTTTCCGATGGTCATTAAAGGGTCTTCTCCCAAAATTGTCCATGAACTCCCATTATCTTCGTTATTTCCGTGACATTTCTTCACACACACCACTCCAGCATGCCTGTTAACCAATCTAAACATTTCATCTCTTCCTCTCACAATCATATATCTCCAGAAGACACAAATTTGAATAAAGATGAGAATTTAAATAGGCAAACTACAATGAAAACTTTTTAAAAGAGGGGACACACAAGGCTTCCTTTGATATTTACACAAAAGAAAATAAAATATATGATGTTTGCTCTAAAGTGTGTCAAATGATGAAGGGTTGCCAAAATAAATAGAAGCGGAACCAAGGTGTTAAATAGACTACCATCTATCAACCAGGATTAGAATGTTAAAAGTGATAAATACTCAGTTATTTTGGTCGGCTATACTGGTTTCTGGGTCTTTGCCCTTCATAATATATTACTTCCTCAGTAGTAGGAAGATTAAAATTTGCATTATTAAAATTTGCATAGCAGGGGGCTATTCATCCGATATGCATATTTGATGATGGGATGAAGCAAATAAGATATTTGCATATAGTAAACTTGTTTCTCATTTTGTTCAAATTAAAATAGGATGAGTCGGAAATAATAATCGTTAATTGCCTAAAATTTTTATGCGTCTCTTAATTATTTGTGTTTTTTTTTTCTTATGGGGATTATTGGAGGAATGGTATGAACCAACCACAACCCAGGATCAAATCCAGGTTTTGGCTCTCTTTTCTCAAGAAAAAAATTGCCTCAATGGCCCTTTATTCTTACAAAAGCCCGACCCCACCAGTGAGTACAAGTAGCCAAACGGGGCTTTTTCTAGATATGTTCTATATATAATCAAAACAAGTCAATTGTTGAGTTTACAAAAGTGATTGTTCAGGAAGTTGGTTGTCTATCGGTTGAAATTTCTATTGTACTTCTCCATCACAACCAATAGACAATTACTGAACAATCACTTTTGTAAACTCAACAATTGACTTGTTCAGATTGTAATTATAAAGACATAATTAGTATGACACCCCTTTAAGAATTCAACTTTTGGTCATTTCTCTAAATTTTATCTTCTTACCAATAGTCATAAGCTTTTCACAAAGATATTAAGCCACACATATCTAAGTACATGCTTTAGCAAGACTAAACTGTGAATGGCTCATTAAGTGAATTATGGTTCCTTAGTTTGCACACAATTACTTGGATTTATGTGGTTTTTCTAGCCCCTTCTAGGGCAACTGTGCTGCTTTTATTAGAGCAAGACCTTATCCAATAGTTTCTTGGTTAACAATCTCAAAACTGTTTTTTTTTATGTATAGAAAAATTGTGAGGGCTTGAAAAAAAAACAGGTGTAAGTAGTTGACTCTTTAGTTGATATTTTAATCAAAATTTCTCTTAGACAAGTACCGAGTAGAACATACTCAAAGACAGGACACTCCCGCTAGTTGACACCTCTCTACAGTAGAACATACTCCTTGAGAGGACACTCCTGCTAAAGGACACCTCTTTACAGTAAAACATACTCCATGAGAGGACACTCCTGCTAGTTGACACCTCTCTACAGTCGAACATACTCCATGAGAGGACACTCCTGCTAGTTGACACCTCTCTACAGTCGAACATACTCCATGAGAGGACACTCCTGCTAGTTGACACCTCTCTACAGTCGAACATACTCCATGAGAGGACACTCCTGCTAGTTGACACCTCTCTACAGTCGAACATACTCCATGAGAGGACACTCCTGCTAGTTGACACCTCTCTACAGTCGAACATACTCCATGAGAGGACACTCCCGCTAGTTGACACCTCTCTACAGTCGAACATACTCCATGAGAGGACACTCCTGCTAGTTGACACCTCTCTACAAGGGAGTGTTCACTACCTAAATTGTCACTTTTTACTAATTAGCAATGTCCCAGTAGACGGACACATCTCTCTAAAAGACAGTTTGGCTCTGCATCTAGGTGTTGTCCTTTACAGAGAGGCAGTTCTACTGTAGTATGTTTAGATGAGGTTAACAGCCAAGCTATAGAAGTCAGTGGACGAGTGGTTAAAACCTTGATTTCTGACAGCCATGAACCGGGATAGAATCCTTTATTGTACATTTTGATTTTAATGTGAATTACCTTCACATATTATTCATTGTTTTTTTTTTACTTATCCTTTTAGTCTAAATTAGACCAGATCTTGAAGGTCATGCTCATAAAGAAGCTCAAGAACTCTTCTTGGTTCTCTGTACTGGGATCTCTTGTCCTTTCCAATACAATTTAGTATATGTTGGGGAGTGGCCTCTTCGGTTTTCATTGTTGTAAATATCATAAGCTAGGTTTCTCTTTTTGAGCAGCACCTAGTAAAGTTATTTTGAAACTTGTGACACCCAAGCTGAAGCAATCATTAAAGCTACTATTTTTTCCACATTTTGGTAATAAATGTAGTGTGTTAAGTAGAGCTAACACAAGTGACAAATGTGGCAGAAGAAGCAGTGAAGTGGCACCAATATATTCAGGGGATCACAGAGTTGGCTGGTGCTTACACAATGGGGGAGGATACGGGTCAATGCAGCACAAAGCTTTGTTTACTGACGACTCCCCACAAATAGGGATCCTATATAACAACCTCCACTACATAGGTCTCTAGCTAGGCAAAAACTAATTCTTATAAGAATGCTATGCGCTATAAGCTTCTCGGAAAAGTTTCCATCTAATCTAAATTAATTGAATGATTGCAATGCTAATAATGAAAAATTACAAAATACGGCAGAGCCTCATTAAAAGAAACTCTTTTGAAAAACAGCAGAATGGTTATAACAATAAAAACATGATAATCATGGTGGTAATTTGTAAACGGCTTTTATTGTAAGTTACGCCATATGTCTACACATTCTACATTTGTATTTACAAGGTGTGAGAGCATCCTCCACTTTGGTTACTTGCTCTCAGTGGTGGGGTTGGACTTTTACATACTTATAGGAGATAGTAAGGATGGGGGTATGAGATTACCAGAAGTGGGAAGTAGTGGTAGAAACTGGTCAACTTTTGACATCTCTGATTTGAGATCAAATCTTGGATTGGCCATACTTTTTATGTAGAAAAAATTGCTTCAATGGCCCCTTAATTCTTGCCAACCCCAGTTCAACCCTACCAATGAGTGCAAGTAACCAAACAGAGATTTACCACACTTGTAAGTGCAAAACTCAAACTGCTTTCAACATGTATAGACATTTGAGCACTTGTAATAAAAGCAGTCGTTAATGAATATCATGGTCTGTACTATGTGTACTAGAGATAATAATTTTTTTGTAAAAGTCATCTATAAGTAAAAGATTTGAAGCGTACGAGGATACTTTTCTTTTAATCTTTAATAAAGATTCAAGCTTTCGGGCGAAAACAGCCCTTCTACAGGAACATTAGAAAAACAATTTTAAATTATCTATGGCTCAATGGCAAATAACTGAAACAAAGAAATGGCAAACTATGAATGGCCCTGTGAAACCTGTCTGACAAACCCGGTCATAAATGAAAGCCTGTTGTATGGAGGGGCTAACACCATCTTGTAACAACTTTCAGTTCCTAAACATAAGGTAATAAGACCAAATCCAAATAAATAGTGTGCGACGTTTCAGTAACAGCGTTGTTACTATCTTCAGACAAAAGTACTGAATGATACTTCATCCAATTCAGTACTTTTGTCTGAAGATGGTAACAATGCTTGTTACCGAAACATCACACACTATTTATTTATTTATATTTGGTCTTATTACCTTGTGTTTATAATATATAATCCAAATTGTGCCTTATCAACTTTCAGTTCCTCTAAATGACCACATCTTCCCAACTCAGGAAACAGCTCAATCAACCACTCTAAAGACCTCATTATACCATTCACACTAAAAAAAACAGTAAGATACTCTGGCACATGGTGTTCCAAGCAGTCACACTTCCAAGTACTGACTGGGCCCACAGACATTGCTTTCAACTTTAGAGATATGGATGAGAAGCAGCCTTGAGATAACTTGATATTTACATCTGCCACCTTTTCTATACATTTCTAGCTGGCTGTTAAACTTAACAGACCAACATGAATATTTCATGATTTGTACTCAATTTAATTGAGACTTTTTTTTAGAGACTACTTGTTTTCAAGATAAAGTAGCTTTGAGGAATTTCCAAGGTTGTGCCCAAATTAAAAAAATAACATACCTAGGCAGGAAAATAATTCCATTTAAAAAAAAAAACACAAATTTAAGTTAACCAAATTTAATCGATTTGAAATTAACCTAACCTAGTGTAATGATACACTAGGTATCAGGGCAAAACTTTGGGAATCCCCGCAGCCTTTACATGATATGACAGTAGGCTGTGAAAGTAAAAGTAATAGACAAAATAGTCACACTTTACCAGAAGTGTACCATTCTGGGAACCAGGTAAAACTGGTAGAAAATGGGCCCTTGACTGTTAAAATCTGTGATGGTTTAATCATCATTGCAGGTCAGTTGAGCATTGGAATTGTATGGTAAATTTCATATTCCAAAGGTTGCAGACAATATCTGCTTGACACCAGTATGCGTTAATAGACAAATAGTTCTATAGTTGTTTGGTAAGCATACTTGAACCTGTGTTTAGACATAACCAATGATAAATAGCCATTTACTTCAGTAAACCCATGCTAGAGACTGTTCTTACCATAATTCTTACCATTGTTTTGGAATAGTATAAAGAGAATAATAAAAACAATACTAAATCTAAAATGAGTAAACAGTGAGATGATTCTACAGTGACATCTCGGTGCCTGTTGCTGTCATGACTTTCTCTCTCTCTTTTTTTTTTTTTTTTTTGCTTATCCCTAGTACAC
The DNA here is from genome assembly GCA_030710605.1 of Cordylochernes scorpioides. Lineage (NCBI taxonomy): Eukaryota > Metazoa > Arthropoda > Arachnida > Pseudoscorpiones > Chernetidae > Cordylochernes > Cordylochernes scorpioides. The sequence goes on along the minus strand of CP092863.1, from coordinate 116,579,135 downwards.
AGACCATGATAATCATGGTGGGTAGTTAGCGACTGCTTTTTACTGTAAGCGCACCACATGTCTACACATGTGAAAGCAGTTCGACTTTGCACTTACAAATGTGCCAGAGCCCCGTTTATTTACTTGCACTCGCTGGTGGGGTTGGACTTTTGCAAGAATCGGGGGGCCATTGGAGCATTTTTTTTTTTTTTAAAACAGAAAAAAGTGTCCAATGCGGGGATCGAACCCGGGTCGTAGTGGTCGTAAACCAAACGGTTTAACCAGCCTTCCACCGACCCCCCCTGTGGTAGTTCTCTCTCTCTAAATGCTACTACCATAATACACTTTCCTCATTTGGTTTCAGCAAGTACATTTCAAATTTGTCATCTGTGATTCAAATGTTAGTTGTATGGATCTTAATGTCTCCATAAATTTGATGAGAGTAACAATAGGATTATAGAAACAAAAGGTAACAAGACCTAATCAAAATTATTAAACTGTTTATGATGTTTCGGTAACAAACATTGTTACCATCATCAGTCAAAAAACACTAAATGTAGATACTGAACAAGATTTAGTACTTTGATGATGGTAACAATGTTGTCACCTTCTCAACCTGCAACCCCTCATTATTGACTGTATTGATTCATTCATTGTTGAGCTCTACTCATCTCCAGCAGACACTAACAACAAGCTCTACAGCCTTGAGTGGAGATAAGAAAGATGTCACCAAAACATCACTAAACTTTCAAAAATTTTGTATTTGGTCTTGTTGGAATATTACACAGAGTAACAATGGCTATAGATGAGCTTGTCTTTGAAAAGGAACTTGTATGTATATAATATTCATTGTTGTTTTCATGTAAAACATACCAAGGTTTGTTTTGTATAATTACTATTAATAATAAATAATATGTAAAGTTAAATTGGTTACGTCCTTCTTACTTACTTTAATCACATAACAGTTTTTGTTACCTTTAGTCTCCTAATTTGTGTTTTGAAAAAAAAAAAAAAACATTCTAGAGAATGTGACAATTGACAAGACTGCTGTAGATTTCTTAAAATTCTGTCTTGTCCTTGGATCTGTGAAGACATCAGAAAGGAAACCATAATCACCATTAGTAAACCCACACATCTTAGATAATGGCAGGTTGTTGTTTCTTATAACCACAACATGGCTTTCCTGGAAATGAACTGTCAGAATCTCTGGCAAAATCTCTTAGCCACTCTGAGGCCAAAGACAATCCACCATCCAACTAGACAAAAAAGACCTCTGTAGCATCAAGTCCCAGTGCCTACAGGAATGGAAATCTACTGATGCACATGACTGGTACAGAGCAGGAGGGACAAGCACCAGTTCTGTCCTCCCAAGAGAACAACAGTCTTGGATTTTCAGACTTAAGTCTGGTCATCTACGGACAAAGAAAGACTTTCCAGAATGTTTGCAAGTTTTCCCACTATGTACTAAGTGTAATTCTCAACCCACATCAATGACTATTGATTCATCCATTGATGAGCTCTACTCATCCCCTGCACAGACACCATCAGGGATTTCATGATACCCTAATATGATTGAATAGAGATAAGAGATAAGAAAGATAACCAAAATATATGGTGATATGAATTTTAATTATAGATTAGATTTTAGATAGTAAGACCAAATCTCCAAATAAATAAATGGTGTGTTACGTTTCTGTAACAGCATTGTTACCATGATCTAACAAAAGACTGGATGGTAATAAGACCAAATCCAAATAAAAAAAATAGTATGTGACATTTCAGTAACAGTGTTGTTACCATCATCAGACTAAATAAACTGAATAGTAATAAAAACAAATTAATATAGAGCAAAAATTGCCATTTGCTGTAATAAGAACAAATCCACACAAATAAATAAATAGTAAGTGACATTTCAGTAACAGCATTGTTACCATCATCAGACAAAAGACTGAATGTAATAAAACCAAATCCAAATAAATAGCATGCAACATTTTGGTAACAGCGTTGTTGCCATCATAAGGTACAATTTATTTATTTGGATTTGGTTTTATTACCTTTTATTTCAAAACATACGGTCTAACAGCTGCATTAGCCATATCCATTAAGTTAGTGATGCCTCAGGAGCTTGGTGGTATTCTCAAAACTGTCCCAATATTTACCTTAAAAGCTATTGTCAGCTTCACAAGATAATAAAACCAATTCCAAATTAATAGTGAGTGGTGTTTTGATAACAACAATGTTACCATCAGACAATAAAGTGTCATTATTTATTAACTTGGATTTGGTCTTATTACTTTTTTTTTCTCTCTTGTCCCAGGTCTGGACTTGAAGTCTAGACCAGATCCTGAAGACCTCTTTATCGCCTCGATGACCACAGCTGGTTGGTGTAGATGTCTGTTCGGCAATGCCAGATGTGTTCTGGGCTTGTTGGAGAATCCTGACATTTGGTGCAATTTGTAAAGGTTTTGGATCCACTTGTGAAAATCATTGGACATTACCTTGTATTCCTAATATATAATCCAAATTGTATCTAATCACTCTTTTTGGCTTAAAAATATAACCCATGATTATAAACACATGGTCATAAGACCAAATCCAAATAAATAGTGTGTGATGTTTCAGTAACAGCGTTGTTACTGAATACTGTTGTTACTGAATGTTCTTTTTGGCTTAAAAATATAACCCATGATTTTTGCTAAAAGAAAAATATAATATAGATATAATATACTAAAGTGAACCAAAACTGCTTTCTAATGATAATGTTTAAACTTGGTAGAATAACATCACTTTGGATTGGGATTTTATGTTTTTTTATAACTTATTTGTTGTTGTAACCATGGTAAAACAATTATAACCTTAGAATTATAATGATCTAACCAAGTTGTTATAACAATAACTGACCATAGTTTTAATGGTAGTTGACAATGAGATAATTTGATATAAAAAAATGTACAAAATTTAGAATAAATTAAAATCAAAGGATGTCAATTTAAAACGGTTTGATTTAGTTTTTATTACCCTTTGAATTAAAAAATAATTGCAATAAACTTCCCATTATGATTTTTCTTATGTTCAATATGAATAGGTTCCATCAAATATACGATAAAAATTGTATAAATAGATTTTTTTAAATGATAACATTAGTTATCAAACCATTATAATTAGAATATACAATTATGTATTCATAAATATAATGAATTACTACCATCTTTATATTATCAAACAATTGAAAATTTGAATAAGTATTATTGACTTTATGAATGGATTGTTATTTATTCCAATTTCTATTAGAGATTATAAAATAACATCATATAGTAAGTTATAATTACACTTCCTTTATAATAATAATATATACCATTATAATTTCTTTGTAAAAGCCAACAAAATAACTTATATTGCGACAATCATTGGCTAATATGTTATATTATATAGCAAATAAATAAATAAAAAAGAAGTTTTATTTTTTAAATTATGCCAACACATTATATCAAAAGGAATTATATATAAATCTATGGCCACACAATACTAATTGACCACATGTCAATTATCAACTTAATGAAATATGGCATTTAGTAAAATAGAAACGTTAATCTTTGTTTAGCAATGTTTTCAAAAAATAGAATTTTTTTACCCATGATTTATTGATCAATGCACATTTTGTTCTGCATCAAAACGATGTAATAAAAAATACGTCTTATATCAACAAAGACTTTGCCAAAATTTTGAGTTGCATGATTAGAAAGTATTTTAATTAACATTAATTAAAATGACATATGTTATATTATTTATTAATTAATTACATACTCTATGCATTTAGGCCTATATATAATTGCAATGTTCGTTTGGTGCTAATTAATAGAGAAGTCACACGTGATGGTTAAAAACAAGAAAAACAATAAGAGTTCTTTAACCCACCTGAATTATTTAAGTGTTACGAATAAACGTAGGGACGCGGTTAGTCACTAAGAATCGATCACATTCACAGATGCTGAAGTCCCCGTTGATACTATATCAAATGAGGGGAGCGCCATCTACGCATGCGCAAAGGATCTTTTGATTGTGCTTCCCCCAAAATGACGCATGCGCCGATTTAAAAGTGTTAGCACGCCCTCTCAAACTTACCAAACAAGGTATTATTCGTTTTAAGTTCAAATTTAGGTTTGTGTGCATATATTGAACTATAGAAAAATTTTGAAACATACACAGTAAAATATACACCATAATTACTCCTCATTTCTGTGAATGAAAAATAATTATTTTAATCACAATTAAAATATCAAATATAATTTCGTCTGCATTTTAAAAAATGAAAATACAATTTTCGTTTTTTTAGTGCTTAAAACTTATTGTAATTTTTAAAAAATTGTTTAACAAAATAAAATAAAATTGCAACAACAGAAACACTCATTTTTAAACACTTTATTATCATTATATTTTTTTTACACTTCTACAAAAAAGAGATAAGAGAAAAGGAAGTGTTGAAAAAGAGGCAGGATGTACTTCCTTTTTCCACGAGACGTAATCTTCAAAAACTGTGCCGTAGGAAAATTTGTTAATTAATACTTAGTATGATGTATATCTTATTTCACAATGTGTGGAATAGGTTTATTAGGAATTATATCTAAAAGAAAGTAAAGTTTATTTCTCTCGATTTTTTTTTTAGCAAGTGTGAGAGAGATTTAATAGAATAGTTTTATATTTTATTTTTGAATATTATTTTATTTTAGAATCCTCTTGAGTCTGTTTTAAAATGATGTACCCAAATTGAATTTTCATTATAAAGGTTAAACATAATGATAATATAAACTGATTAAACTGAATAAAGGACAGGTCAAAGATATTTACACTCAGAAATTTGAAATATTTTTTACGTGGATGATTATTTTTAAATAAAATAATTTTCTACTCTCCCCTTACTGTAATGATAAAAATAATAGGAGGGTTTACCACTGATGAGACAGGCCCTCCTATTATTTTTATCATTGCAGTAAGTGCAGTAGAAATTTATTTTATATAAAAAGAATCGTATGCGTCAAAAAATAGTTCAAATTTCTGTTAACAGATGACGTGCTAATGTATCTTATGTATATTTTACAATGTTTATCACTCTCCTCTCTTACATGATTGTTTCACTTTACACAAAAATACAATACCAGCTAAGTAAAACTTATTATTATTTTTTTTTTATACAAAGGCAATACAGTAGACTACCATGAGAGGTTCCCTAAAAGTACAGTAGAACCTCCATGAGAGGACACTTGTGCTAGAGGACACCTCTCTATAAAGGACAGTTTTCATTTGCAACATTAGCCTTTTTACTATTTAGAAACTCTCTGGTAAGAGGACACCTCTCCCTATAAGACACTTTGACACTGTAATTAGGTGTTGTCCTTTACAGGGAGTTTGTTCTACTGTATATATAAACCTGGTTTCTCTGAGAGGTAGTCTCTCATCAGAGACTTTTGGTTGAAAGAGTCCTCATGACTAGGTTGTTTTTTATCATCCCTTGTGTCATTACACAATGTCATGGAAACATCTTGTTTAGCCATGGTACAACTTGGTGACTTCCATACATGAGAGTAGATGGTCTGGGGATGTCTCCTTCTTTTGACAGATGGTGTATGTTGGGAAGATCCTAACTCTGCCTTCAAATATGATCTGCCTTGTGTGTCCTGTTATAGGTTATAGGAGGCGACCTTTATCTTTATAGATCAATATACTTCCTGCAAAATCCCCATCTATATTTTGGCCATAGATATGGCCCAGCCACTTTACCAACTAAACATCTCTTTGGTAGATTGTGAAGATTCCATTAGATCCAGTGTAGATCTCATGGAATAAAGTCAACCTAGGCCGACGAGGGCCATTAACCCAAAACCATGGTTTCCAGCTGGACACTTCTCAGTTTACCAAAGCTGGTGTTGTGGCTTTGTTACTGACTCGAGGCCGCTAGTTTATGGCAACGGTCAATAGATGGCGTTTAGTTTTGATGTCCTCTACTCATCCCCTGCAGACCCCATCAAAAGTCTCAAGCTCGACACCCTAATATGATTGAGTGGAGATATGAAAGAAGAGGATAGAGTTTTGATGTCTATTTTGACGGGAGAGGCAACTTTTATATTTATAGGTTTAACATGACAGTCCATGATATGTAACTGAATTCAACCATCTTTTAGGCTATAGTCAGTCTCGCGGGAGAATGTGGTTTGTGAGTATGTTGTGTGCAGGAGAGGGTATCACTCAGTTCTAGTGAATAATGTGTTTTTTATCTATTTATTAATCATCAAGGTGAAGTATTTGCGCTGATTAGAAAGGAAACAAATTGAAACTGATTTTTTTTACAGATTTTCATGTATCAAGCGACAGAGTTCATAAAATTTGTATAAGTAGTTTTTTTTTGCTTATCCCTAGTACACGTGGTACAGGCCATGATAATCATGGTAGGTAGTTAGCGACTGCTTTTACTGTAAGTGCACCACATGTCTACACATGTGAAAAGCAGTTTGACTTTGCACTTACTTTGTATATCCAACCTCACATAGTAAATGTGTGTCCATACAACATCTCGCATTGTTTGCGCAGGTTCACATCTTGTTGCTTACCATCTTGGTGCAAGGATGTTTCTGCATCACACTGTATCCGCGCGATTCTCTCATGCGCGAGACCAGGTCGCTCGATGGCATCTGGAACTTCCGTATTTCACCGTGGTGGGACATGGACCTTGGATTTAAGGAGAATTGGTACAACCATTCTCTTACAAAGGTATATCTCTCTACCATTTACTGTATTTGCATATATAGATGATTAATTTGCATATCAGGGTTTCAAGGCTTAGAGCAATTGAAGCAATTAGAGATAGAAAACAACAACAGAATCTATCCCACTTGCCCAAAATGTAGCTTGGCACCTGCAGCTTCAGAACACATTTTGGCTTGCATTAGATGTACTAAACAGGACCTTTGGGAGAGGCCGCTGCTTATTATCAAATAGCTTGAGGAGCATTGACTCATGAATTTCATGTAATCTTTAACACATTATTGACTGTATTGACTCATCCATTGAACCCCACCAGCGAGTGCAAGTAACCAAACAGGGCTCTGGCACATTTGTAAGTGCAAAGTCGAACTGCTTTTCACATGTGTAGACATGTGGTGCGCTTACAGTAAAAGCAGTCGCTAACTACCCACCATGATTATCATGGCTTTGAGATAAGAAAGAAGAAGAAGAACTCTCATCCATTGATGAGCTCTACTCTTCCCCGGCAGACACCATCAAAAGTCTCAAACTTTACAAGCTTGATACCTTAATATGATTGAGTGGAGATAAGAAAGAAGAAGATGTAATCTTTACACAAGGGGATAAGAAACAGCAACAAGAGATGCCTTTCGCCTATGTTTCTATTCTAAAATTGCCATATTTTACCTCTTATTAATTTGTTTTTTTTTTAAAGTAAATATATCAGACTGGTGTGTTTGTACACAGAGTGGGAAGAATGAAGTGATTCCAATGGCTGTTCCATCCAGCTTCAATGACATCACCCAGAACAAGACCATCCGAGATTTCATTGGCTGGGTGTGGTATGACAGGGAGTTCTACATACCTTCTAATTGGCTGTCGAGCGACCGTTCCTTAATCCTTCGCTTCGGCAGCGCTCACTACTACACTCAAGTGGTGAGTATCTTCCTTATCATAGACATGATGCTCATCAAGTATAGGGATGAGTCTTATCATGATAATTTCTTATCTATCTTCTTCTTTCTTTTCTCCACTTAATCATATTAATCTACTTCAACCACAAGGTAACAAGACCAAATCCAAATAACTAAATAGTGTGTGACCTTTCAGTAACAGCGTTGTTACCATCTTCAGACAAAATCTGCTACCGAAATGTCACACACTATTTATTTTTTTGGTCTTATTCCTTGTGTTTATAATCTACTAGCCCGAATGACCCGGGCAACCCCCGGGTTTTACCCGATTAAATGCTTTTATTCAAATACTATTCGTTACAATTATAAATTGGCGCCGTGGATGTCATTCTTGTGAAACGTCCCGCTCCAAACTTTGTGTCTGAGAAGCGATATTTTTATAAAGAGATGATCTGGCTTTGTGTCTTCTGCTGAAATGAATGTTTTTCTGTTAGAATTTTGTTCCTGCATACTAAAAATGAACTGGCTTCACCCGTGGTCTCTGCTTTTTGGAATTTTTCCGGATATAATTTTGTATCTGATAATCAAATATGATACAGCAATATTATCATAATCATTTTCTGGCTAAAAAAAACAACTATTTTTGCCCAGAACCTGTCAATTTCAATTTTTCTTGGCTAAAAATGCGACAAATATCTCTTCCATATTTTTTTCTATGTCCTGTTAAAACACGTTTTACATGTACTTTAGGTCAGCTGATATTACCTCCCATCTTCACCGCTAGAGGCGCTGCTTGCGAGCAAAAGAGCAAATTTGCAAATAACTCGAAGAATATTCGGGATAGAGACCTGAAATATTCAATATAAGTTTTTCCAGATTCTACTATACATACTGCTAAAATTTCAGTCATATTAGTTACGTATTTTACGTAAAAGCATTCCATTCACAAAAGCAAACAATGACAGAATTGATGAATCTGATACTTGTATATTTTAATAATAATATAAATGAGTTTTTAAAATTGTAAAAAAAAAAAAATGCATCGGCCGGGAATCGAACTCGGGCCGCCCGCGTGGCAGGCGAGCATTCTACCACTGAACCACCGATGCTTATAAAAAATGGCCATTTTTGGGTATTTATTCCATTCACAAAAGCAAACGGTGACAGAATTGTTGATTGATTTTTGATTGATGACTCTGATACTTGTATATAGGGATAATCCAAATGGTGCCTTATCAATTTTTTATATAGTTCCTGAAATTTCAGTGACTCATTGTCACTCTTCTTAGGGGAATGTTCTCTTGAGTAGCAGCAAGTTATTGTAATGTCAGGAACTGAATAAAAACTGGTTGAAGTAGATTAATATGATTGAGTGGAGATATTCCTTGTGTTTATATAAAAAATTTGTTGATGTAGCCATATATTTTTTCCAAACTTCCAATCAACAAATAATCTTCAAAACAATCATATTAGGGTTACAAGCCTGTAGAGCTTGATACTTTTGTTGGTGTCTGTGCTGGGGATGAGTAGAGCTCAGCAATGGATAAGCAAATATGGTAATTGGTGTTACATGGAGTTTCAGGTTGAGAATTACACTAAGTACATATTGGGAAAACCTTGCAACCATTCTGGAAAGTCATTGTCCGTAGATGACCAGACTTAAGTCTGGAAATCAAAGACTGCTGTTCTCTTGGGAGGATAGAATTGAGGCTTGTCCCTCCTGCTCTGTACCAGTCATGTGCAGCTTTAGATTTCCATTCTTGCATGCATTGGGCCTTGATGGTACAGAGAAAGTCTCTTTGGTCTGGTTGGGTGGTAGATTTTCTGACCTCAGGGTGGCCAAGATCTCCAGATTTTTCATATTTCATTACGATAAGGCACAATTTGGATTATAGATTATGAACACAAGGTAATAAGATCAAATCCAAATAAATAAATAGTGTGTGACGCTTCGGTAACAGCGTTACCATCTTCAGACAAAAGTACTGAATGAGAAATTTTAACATGCTGTGGTAAAATTTCTCATTCAGTACTTTTGTCTGAAGATGGTAACAACACTGTTACCGAAACGTCACACACTATTTATTTATTTGGATTTGGTCTTATTACCTTGTGTTCATATTTGCATTACATTCTTTAATTTCTTCATTAGTAAAAAATCTTTTGGATAATCTTCCCTAAATCTCTATCTCTTATAGACTTGTGTGTGTGTGTGTATGTACAGTATGTAAATGGAGTGCTGGTGGTGAAACATGAAGGCGGCCATCTTCCTTTCGCCACAGATATCTCTACTGTAGTCTCAGCCAACAAACCCAACAGGATCACCGTGGCCATCAACAACACCCTCACACCATGCACTGTACCACAGGGCCATGTGGTCCATCCTTCAGATTCCATGTCGTAAGTTTTCTTGTTGTAAAGATAGAATTATTATCCCTAGTACACATGGTACAGGCCATGATAACAACAACAAAAAGCTTTATTAAGACCTTTCAGTCTTATATAGATCCTCCGAATAGAAGTGTAAGGTACATGCAGGAATAACAGTAATAGTACCAGTAATAAACATTGTAGCCATGATAATTATGGTGGGTAGTTGGTGACTGCTTTTACTGTGAATCCACCACATGTTTACACGTGTGAAAAGCAGTTTGACATTTGTTCTTACAAATGTACCAGAGCCCCGTTTGGTTACTTACACTCACTGGTGGAGTTGGACTTTTGCAAGAATCAGGGACCATTGGAGCTTTTTTTTTTTATTAGACAAAAATGTCTGATGCGGGATTCGACCCCGGGCTGTAGCGGCCGTAAACCAACTATTTAGAGACCACTCTTCCACCGAACCCCTGTTGTTTATTATATATTATTCAATTCACCTTTTTTTTTTTTTTCTAATCGCTAAGCTTAACCCATGGTATACAGGTTATTGGCTTTTGAAACACAAGGTTATAAGACCAAAAATCCAAATAACTAAATAAATTCAGTACTTTTGTCTAATTATAGTAACAACTTCATATACTATTTGTTTATTTGAATTTGGTCTTATTAAATTTTGTTTCTAATCTATAATCCAAATTGTGTCTTATCGTTATTGGCTTTTGGTCAAATTTACTGAAAAAAAAACTGGTACTATGACTTAATCTTATTATTCTGCTCGGATAATATCAAAAGATAAATTGTTTGTATTGATACATTTAATATTTTTATTATCCCTAGTACACATGGTACAGGCCAATGATAATCATGGTGGGTAATAGTTGGTAACTGCTTTTACTGTAAGTTGTTGTCATGAGCAATTAAGAGCCTCAGATGTCTCCATACATCTCTATCAGAGAAATGTTCTCTATTTGGGGGTGTGAAGCTGCTCTGTTCTGATGTCAATTTTCTGCAGCCATTGCAGGATATGAGAATATGTGGGTAGGTGTTAGTTCCACACTACGACAATTGTTATATGTCTTGTTTTACTGTAAGTGCACCACATGTCAATACATGTATAAAGTAGTTTGACTTATGTCTCTTACAAGTATATCAGAGCCCTGTTTGGTTACTTGCAGTCAATACATGTGTGCCAGGTATCCCCCAGGCTATGTAGTCCAGGATGTCAACTTTGACTTCTACAACTACGCCGGTATCCACCGCAGCGTAGTGCTCTACTCCATACCGAAGCTGCACATTGAAGACATTATCATCAACACAGACGTTGTCAGCACTACTGGTAACTTTGTGGTTGCTATTGTCCATCAAGTTGACTTTTGATGACTACAGTTAAACCTGTCTATAGTGCCCCTCCCTCTAAATAGCGCCTTCCTCATTATAGCTCCTGATTTTAAATACATAGTATGATACAATTTACATTAAAAGTGACCTGTCTATAGAATCCCCTCTCTATAGCACCCTATTTTGGTGAGTCCCAAGAGGGGGTGCTATAGACAGGTTTAACTGTATGTGGACAAATATTCTCCAATTTGATCTGTTAGTGACCATCACTCACATCTAGTGACTTCACAGTAGTTTTCTTGACTTCTTCTAGCCAGCTCATTGGAGGTCTTTATTTTTAAAATAGTACTCAAGGTAATAAGAACAAATCTAAATAAATAAATGGTGTATCATGATAAATCACAATTTGGATTATAGATTATAGCTACAAGAAAATAAACCAAATCCAAATTATTTAATAGTGACATTTCAGTAACAACAAACGTTACACACTATTAATAGTGTAGTAGTAGAAGTGTGTCGTTGGATTTGGTGTTATTACCTTGAGTTTTTAATCTATAATCCAAATTGTACCTTATCGTTTAAATAGTTACTGTTATCAGTTATGTGTAAACAAGATACCAGAAAAGAAGAATTAAGTGTTCTAAGAATATAAACACAAGAGAACACTTAGAAAATTAATTCTTCTTACCTTCTATCTCTTGTTTACCCAACTGATAACAGTACTAACTATTAAAGAACTATTTTAAGACATTTTTGAAAGCCTTTCTCATTCAAAGAAATGTGCTCTAATGAACAGAATGGAAGAAATAGAAAATATGGATCATATATTTACAGATATGCTTTTAACTCTATCTAAAAAAGAGGGTTTTGTTTCCACACTTATAATTCTAAGAATAGTATTTCAGGGTTCTTAGAAAAATATTTTACTTCTTATCTGCTATATCTTATTTACACAACTGATAACATCACTATTATAAAATATCCTGTGATATTTCTCTTATCGCACACTATTTATTTATTTGGTCACACACAAGGTAAATAAGACCAAATTCAGTCTTTTGTCTGATAATAGCAACAATGCAGTTACCGAAACATCACACACTATGTATTTTTGATTTGGTCTTATTACGATGATAAGGCACAAACATCGTAAAAAGACCAAATAAATAAATAGTGTTTATCATCGTAATGATAAGGCACAATTTGGATTATAGATTATAAACAAGAGATAATAAGACCAAATCCAAATAAATAAATAGTGTGTGACGTTTCAATAACAGCATTGTTCCTTAAACAGCACACACTATTCATTTATTTATTTGGATTTAGTCTTATTACACTGTGATGTTTTCTCATTCAGTTCTTTTATCTGATGATGGTAACAAAGCTATTACAGAAACCTCACAGACTATTTATTGATTTGATCTTATTACCTTATGACACTAAGTAGTAATAACAATTAGATAACCCACCCATACCCTTGGAGTGTATGCATAGATGGCCAACTACATGGACTGTCCTGTAGTTCAAAAGACCAATGGATATTCTATTGAGAGACTGAATGGTACAGATATTTCCAGTTCTACAAGGTTATTGCCCATGGTTAAGAAAGGAAACAGTTTCTCAAGACACACTCTGAGTCACCCAGCTATTCATTCTTCTCTCTTTTTATTATATTTAAGATGTAACTAAACATGTTTAAATATATGGTAGAACCTATCTGTAAAGGACAACACCTAGTTACAGAGTCAAAGTGTCCTTTAGGGAGAGGTGTCCTCTTACCAGAGAGTTGCTAAATAGTAAAAATGGTAATTTTGGGGTTGAAAAAAGTGTCCTTTTTAGAGAAGTGTTCTCTCATGTAGGTTCAACTGTATTTAATAGAAACTTTATAAAAGTAGAAACTCCTAGAGAGGACACCTCTCTACAAAGGACAGTTTTCATGACTAAAATGGTCATTTGTGGAAAGGAGACTTCAGCTCTGCCACTAAGTGTTGTCTTTTACAGGGATGTTCTAATGTAGTATTATCTGTATATCCCTCCAAATGTTTTTAAATCTTCCAAAAAATAAAACAAGGTAATAAGACCAAATCCAAATAAATAAATAGTGTGTGATGTTTCAGTAACAGCGTTGTTACCATCTTCAGACAAAAGTACTGAATGAGAAATTTTACCGCAGCATGTTTTAAATAATTGCCTTGAAAAAAACACAAAGTAACTATTTAAACTTGAGAATTATTTAAACCATGCTGTGTCAGTACTTTTGTCTGAAGATGGTAACAACGCTATTACCGAAACGTCACACACTATTTATTTATTTGGATTTGGTCTTATTACCTTGTTTTATAATCTATAATCCAAATTGTGCCATATCAACTTCCAAAAAATAAATAAATTTATAAAATAGGCTCTCCAATATTTTAATAAAAATCTGTATAAATTTTATAACAATTAATTTTTGGCAATGTGTTTCTTTTTTTTTTTGTACATATATGATCAAATAATATCTCTACAGACCTTACTGCAATGATATAAGTTTTTGAATGAGAGGGCTTGGCTCATCAGTGGTGAACCCTCTCAGCAGTTTCACCAAATTAATCTCCAGACTGCTCTATTATTGTATTGGTTTTCTTATATACCATGCATTTACTAAGAAAAGCAGTTAGGAATGTTTAGGAAATCTATGGGCATGGAGAGTTCACTACTGATGAGCCAAGCCCTCTCATTAAAAAAAAAAAAAAAATGCTTTTATCATTGCAGTAAGGTCTGTAGATATAATATTTGATGATATACAGTTAAACCTGTCTATAGTGCCCCCTCTAAATAGTGCCTTCCTCCCTATAGCGCCTGATTTTAAATACGTAGTACGATGCGATTTACATTAAAAGTGACCTGTCTATAGCACCCCTTCTCTATAGCACCCTATTTTGGTGAGTCCAAAGAGGGGGCACTATAGACAGGTTTAACTGTATGTACAAGAAAAGAAACACATTGCCAAAAATGTATTGTTCCAAAATAACTTTACTAGGTGCCACACAACAGCCTAGCTTATGATATTTACAACAATGAATAATATATGATGGTTATTCACATATTAAAACAAAGTGAACAATGCGAGATTAGATCCCGGTTCATGGCTGTTGGGAATCGAGGGTTTTAACCACTCGTCCACTGACTTCTCTTGCAAAAAATTTATTATTACAAAGTTTATAGATAAATGCCAATTAAATTTTTAAAACCTGTATGTTTGATTGACTGAATGGTGTGGTTACAGGGATAGTGTCCTATCAGATAATCCCTGTCAAGCCCAAGTTCAACTGCAAGGTGGTACTGAGGGACAAGGCTGGGCTCATTGCCGCAGAGGGAGACAGTTGTAACTCCCAGCTGCTGATTCCTTCTGCCCATCTCTGGTGGCCATGGACCATGAACTCTGATCCTGGATACCTCTATACCTTGGAGGTATGTTGAACAAACTGTTGCACAGAACTGGTGGTTGAGTTGCAGGTTGCAGGTCCAACTGGTGCACCGCGATGAGAGCACCATCCTGGATGAATATCATCAGCCTGTTGGTATCCGCTCCATCCAGCTCACCAACACTTCCTTCCTCATCAACAACCAGCCCTTCTACTTCACTGGCTTCGGCATGCATGAGGACATGAATGTAAGTCTTCCATTATATATGTATATTTTATAGTGCCACCCATATGTAAATACAAGACCTGATCCAAATAAATTAATGGTGATGGTTCGGTAACAATGTTTTACCATCATCAGACAAGAGAATAATTTTGTTTATGCTTTGATAAAGCACAATTTGGATTGTATATTATAGATATGAGAAAATAAGACCTAATCCAAATAATTTAATAGTGTGCGACGTTTCAGTAACAGCATTGTTACCAAAACATCACACACTATTAAATTATTTGGATTAGGTCTTATTTTCTTGTGTTTATGCTTTGTTTATTCTTTTGTATGATGATAACAACGCTGCTACAAAAATGTCACACACTATTAATTTATTTTTATTAGGTCTTAATTTCTTGTAGCTATAATCTATAATCCAAATTGTGCTTTATCATACCCATATGTAAATAAGATTGAAAAAAAGGGGACCTTTGAGAGAGGCCACTGCTTATCATCAAACAACATGAACTCATGAAATTTGTTTAATCTTTGCACAAGGGGATAAGAAACAACAACAAGATTGAAAAAAACTGCCTTTACTGCATTAATAAAAATTTGGGTGGACCTGGCTCATCACTTGACCTCTTATCTAGTTTAGATTACTTAAAAGTTCAACAAACTCCACAGAAACTGATAAAATTATTTTTAACTCATTACTTCTTAGCTACGTAGAAAACAACCTCCATCACAACTCTAACCATATAGATAATAAGAGAATACCATAATTGTAGGGAGGGTTGGATTTTGATTAACTCAAGTTGAAGACGTCATCAACTTAACAACTTACTAAGTTTTGTCCATGAGTCCAAGCAGAATCTTTGTTGTTGTTGTCGTGTCCAAAGAGGAGTCTCAGATGTCTCCATGCATCTCCATCACAGCAGCAGCAATATCCACTATCATGGGTGTGTAAAGCTGCTGCTCTGGGTCTAAGTCGATTTTCTGCAAGGCTGCGGCCATTGCTGGGCATGAGAATATGTGAGTAGGTGTTAGTTCTACACCAGGACAGTTGTTGCACGCTTTATAAGTTCTTGTGCCATCTTTCAATACAGTATTAGAGCTCTAAAAAAAAAACAGTCTGGTGGATTCAATTGGAGAAACCTCTGGGAAGGTTCACCACTAATGAACCATCAATAAAATTTTCATGGCAGTAAGGATAGTAGAAAGCTTATTTTATATGTTAAATAAACATTCGTGCTTTATTTCTCAGGTTAAATTAAAGAGGTTAGACAGTATACTATTTTATTTTTAATTATATATCCCTAGTACACGTGGTACAGGCCATGATAATCATGGTTGGAAGAAGTGCACCACATGTCTAAACATATGAAAAGCAGTTAAACTTTTGCACTTACAAATATGTCAGAGCCCCGTTTAGTTACTTGCACTCCCCGGTGGGGTTGGAACTTTTGCAAGAATCGGGGGCCATTGGAGTATTTTTTTTTTTTTTTAATTAGAAAAAAGTGCCTAATGCAGGATTCGATCCCGGGTCATAGCAGTCGGAAACCAACGGTTTAGACCACCCTTTCACCCGACCCCCTGTTTTATAGGTAAAATAAATATTCAAACTTGATAAACACAAGGTAATAAGACCAAATCCAAATAAATAGTGTGTGACGTTTCAGTAACAACACTGCTACTGAAATGTCACACACTATTTATTTGGATTTGGTCTTATTACCTTGTGTTTATAATCTATAAGCCATATTGTGCATTGTCATTTATACTTGATGGTTTCTATCTCAGATTTATCAAAGGATTGAATTAAAGAGGTTACACCAGGTTCTCACTCACTGTGGTGCAGATTAAAGGCAAGGGTCTGGACCTTGCTATGATACTGAAGGACTACAACCTGCTCAAGTGGATTGGTGCCAACAGTTTCCGGACCTCCCACTATCCTTACTCCGAGGAGTTGATGGACTTAGCTGATGAGCTGGGATTTGTGGTGATTGATGAATGCCCAGCTGTGGCTCTCCAGTAAGTAGTTATTTATTTACACAGATTAGTTGTAGTATAGAACCTCTGTAAAGGCAATTATAGAGGCATTTGTATTTCTCATGATCACTTATCAATTTGTGATTGGGTGAAGTAGAATGTGTCAGCCTTTGTCATTAAGACTGGGAGCACTACTCAGTGGCAGGCCAACTTAGCTCCAAAAGAAATGGCCGCCTTTGATATGAGGAACAGACACCATGTACAGCCGCTTCTAACATGGAGTACAAATGCTGTGAGAGATAAGAAAGAGGAAGAAGACTTATCAATGGGAGAGCTAGACTATCAGAAAAAAAGGAAAAAAAAACTTTTGAAATATGGACATGGAGAAAGCTACTCAGAGTGCCATGGACAGATAAATTAATCTTAATCCTGGTAGTAGATCCCTAGAATTCCAAACCTGAAACAAAGACTGATTTACTTCCAAAACATAATGAGAGTGAAGGGAATAGAGAGAAAAGGTATTGATGTTGGGAGCAATTGAAGGAAAGAGAGGATGAACTGGCTGGATCACTAGATGAGCTGTGAGTGATGGACACCAACAGATCAAATATATTGGAGAATTTTTGTCCATTTATTTTATTTATTTATTTCAATTCAAAACGCTATGTCCCCCTAGGGACACTTGCGCTAAATGTACATACAAATATAACAAAGAAAATATTCAACATGGAAAGATACACAGAAATCGACTTAGAAAGATTCATAAATATTATTTACATATAGAGATATTCTTTGAATTTTATTTACAGTTACATCATTAAATTTAAAAATATATACATATATACACACATATACACGCATACACCTATATATTGTTTACAACCACAAGATATGTCCAATATTTCCTTGAGATTGCTTTTTTTTTTTTTTTGCTTATCCCTAGTACACGTGGTACAGGCCATGATAATCATGGTGGGTAGTTAGCGACTGCTTTTTACTGTAAGCGCACTACATGTCTACACATGTGAAAGCAGTTCGACTTTGCACTTACAAATGTGCCAGAGCCCCGTTTGGTTACTTGCACTCGCTGGTGGGGTTGGACTTTTGCAAGAATCGGGGGGCCATTGGAGCTTTTTTTTTTTTTTTTTTTTTTTAAACAGAAAAAAGTGTCCAATGCGGGGATCGAACCCGGGTCGTAGTGGTCGTAAACCAAACGGTTTAACCAGCCTTCCACCGACCCCCCCTTGAGATTGTTACATCAAAGACCATTTTTCTTAATGAAATCCAAAATATATTTACAAAGGAAATTTTGTCAGTCCATATAGTTACCAAAATCAACTTGATGAACACTCACAACAAACAACAGAACCTCTCCTAATTGCAGAGCCAAAGTGTCCTTTAGGGAGAGTTGTCCTCTTTTGTAATTTTAACTGAGGAAACTATCCTTTATAGAGAGGAGTCCTCCATCATTACATGGAGGTTCTACTGTATATAAACAATGATTTAAACGCAATATTCAATATGAATGAACATCACATGACCTATATAAAATTCTTTGAAAAGCATTAATTAATCAATAGCTTTTTACCTCATGGAAGAGAGATTGGCATCTGCAGTTCCAGAAAACAGGCTGCTGCTTATCATAAAACAGCTTGAATAGCATGGACTCATTGAATTTGTGTGATCTTTGGGAACCAACAACAGAAGGAAAATATTCCCCAAAGCTCCTCATTACAATTTTTGTTTGTTTGTTTATCCCTAATACACTTGGTACAGGCCATGATAATCATGATGGGTAGAAGGTGCTTTTACTGTAAGTGCACCACATGTCGAAGCAGTTCAACTTTGTGCCATTCAAATGTGCCAGAGCCCCATTTGGTTACTTGCACTCGCTGGTGGGGTTGGACTTTTGCAAGAATCGGGGGCCATTGGAGCATTATTTTTTTTAAATCAGAAAAAAAGCACCCAATGTGGGAATCGAACCCAGGACGTAGCGGTCGAAAACCAACAGTTTAGACCATCCTTCCACTGACACCCTATTACATAAATTAAAATGAAATAGCATTAAATATGATTATTTATTTTCAATACAATAAGTTGTGTAGTGTGTCTCTTAGTTAAGGTTTGAATGTGTGGCAGCTCCTTTGAAGACAACCTCCTAGAGCTCCACAAGAATATGATCACAGAGATGGTGAGCCGGGACAAGAACAGACCTTCTGTGGTGATGTGGTCTGTGGCCAATGAACCCTACTCCACCCTGCCGGAATCTGAGGAATATTTCAGGTAGGCTTATTACATACGCTGCGTAGCGCACACACAACTTCATCTATCTTGTGGTTTAGGCAAGTAATCAGCCATACCAGGGAACTGGACGGCTACCGACCAATCACAGCAGCCCTCAGTATGACTTGCTCGGAAGACCATGTGGTAAGAAAGCAGTTCCCTTCTGCTTACCCTTTATGTAGCTTAATCAGATCATATTGCCATGACTAGCTTACATACACTAGGTAATAAGACCGGCACATTTTTAAGTGCAAAGTCGAACTGCTTTTCACATGTGTAGACATGTGGTACACTTACAGTAAAAGCAGTCGCTTACTTCTACTCACCATGATTATCATGGCCTGTACCACGTGTAC
>CP092863.1:116524713-116559432 GCA_030710605.1 Cordylochernes scorpioides | reverse complement strand
CTTAGAAAATAATTTCTTCTTATCTCCTATACTGTTTACCCAACTGATAACAGTACTAACTATTAAAGAAGATGATAAGGTACAATTTGAATTATAGTTTAGAAACAACAAAGTAATAAGCCCAAATTTAAATAAATAAATAGTGTTTGACATTTCTGTAACAGCGTTGTTACCATCTTCAGTCAAAAGTACTGAATGAGAAATTATACCACAGCATGGTTTAAATAGTTACTGTTATCAAGTGTGTAAACAAGATAGCAGATAAGAAGATAGTTTTCTAAATAACCTAAAATATTATATAGGGTTTCTTTAAGTTTCTTAGAAAATTATCTTCTTCTTATCTCTATCTTGTTTACAGACTTGATAACAGTAACTATTTAAAACATGCTGTGGTCAAATTTCTCATTCAGCACTTTTGTCTGAAGATGGTAAAAACGCTGTTACCAAAACCTCACACACTATGTATTTATTTGGTTTTGGTCTTATTACCTTATGATACACTGTGATGTTTTTCATTCAGTTCCTTTATCTGATGATGATAACAACGCTGTTACCAAAACCTCACACACTATGTATTTATTTGGTTTTGGTCTTATTACCTTATGATACACTGTGATGTTTTCTCATTCAGCTCTGATGATGATAACAACGCTGTTACCAAAACCTCACACGCTATGTATTTATTTGATCATATTACCTTATATGAAACCAAGTAGTAATAACAATTAGATAACCCACCCATACTCATGGAGTGTATCCTTAGATCGCCAACTACCCAGACTGTCCTGTAGTTCAAACGACCAATCTGTAAACAATTGAAAGGCTGAATGGTGCTGATATTTCCACTTCTACAAGGTTATTGCCCCCATGGTTAAGAAAGGAAACAGTTTCTCGAGACACTCTGAGTCACCCAGCTATTCATTCTTCTCTCTTTTTATTATATTTAAGATGTAACTAAACATGTTTAAACATACAGTAGAACCTATTTGTAAAGGACAACACCTAGTTACAGAGTCAAAGTGTTCTTTAGGGAAAGGTGTCCTCTTACTGGAGAGTTATTTTTGGTGATGAAAACTGTCTTTTGTAGAGAGGTGTGCCCTCTATGAAAGTTCTATAAAACTTTATACAGTAGAACATATGAGAGGACACTCCTGCTAGACAAAGGACATTTTTCATGACTAAAATGGTTATTTTTACTAATTAGTAGTTTTCTGTAAAGGAAACTTTGGCTCTGAAACTAGGTGCTATCATTCACAGGGATGTTCTAATGTAGTGTTATCTGTATAACCCTCCATTTTTTTTTAAATCTTCCAAAAAATAAATAAATTTGTGATAGGAACCAATATCATAATAAAAATCTGTGTATTTGAGTGACTGAATGGTGTGGTATACAGGAATAGTGTCCTATCAGATAATCCCTGTCAAGCCCAAGTTCAACTGCAAGGTAGTACTGAGGGACAAGGCTGGGCTCATTGCCGCAGAGGGAGACAGTTGTAACTCCCAGCTGCTGATTCCTTCTGCCCATCTCTGGTGGCCATGGACCATGAACTCTGATCCTGGATACCTCTATACCTTGGAGGTATGTTGGACAAACTGTTGCACAGAACTGGTGGTAGAGTTGCATGTTGCAGGTCCAACTGGTGCACCGCGATGAGAGCACCATCTTGGATGAATATCATCAGCCTGTTGGTATCCGCTCCATCCAGCTCACCAACACTTCCTTCCTCATCAACAACCAGCCCTTCTACTTCACTGGCTTCGGCATGCATGAGGACATGAATGTAAGTCTTCCATTATAATCATTTTATAGTGCCACCCATATGTAAATACAAGACCTGATCCAAATAAATTAATGGTGACAGTTCGGTAACAATGTTTTTACCATCATCAGACAAGAGAATAATTTTGTTTATGCTTTGATAAAGCACAATTTGGATTGTATATTATAGATATGAGAAAATAAGACCTAATCCAAATAATTTAATAGTATGTGACGTTTTGGTAACAGCATTGTTACCATTATCAGACAAAAGAATAAAAATGACAATTTTTACACTTTTTTCTGATGATGGTAACAATGCTGTTACCGAAACATCACACACTATTAAATTATTTGGATTTGGTCTTATTTTCTTGTGTTTATGCTTTGTATATTCTTTTGTATGATGATAACAACGCTGCTACCAAAACATCGCACACTATTAATTTATTTTGATTAGGTCTTAATTTCTTGTAGCTATAATCTATAATCCAAATTATGCTTTATCATACCCATATGTAAATAAGATTGAAAAAAAAAGGACCTTTGAGAGAGGCCACTGTTTATCTTCAAACAACATGAACTCATTAAATTTGTTTAATCTTTGCACAAGGGGATAAGAAACAACAACAAGATTGAAAAAAAAACTGCCTTTACTGCATTAATAAAAATTTGGGTGGACCTGGCTCATCACTTGACCTCTTATCTAGTTTAGATTACTTAAAAGTTCAACAAACTCCACAGAAACTGATAAAATTATTTTTAACTCATTACTTCTTAGCTACGTAGAAAACAACCTCCATCACAACTCCAAACATAAAGATAATAAGAGAATACCATAATTGTAGAGAGGTTGGATTTTGATGAACTCATATTGAAGATGTCATCAACTTCACAACTTCCTAAGTTTTGTTCATGAGTCCAAGCAGAATCTTTCAATACAGTATTAGAGCTCTAAAAAAAATAGTCTGGTGGATTAAATTGGAGAAACCTCTGGGAAGGTTCACCACTAATGAACCAAGCCCTTTCAATAAAATTTTCATGGCAGTAAGGATAGTAGAAAGCTTATTTTATGTGTAAAATAAACATTCGTGCTTTATTTCTCAGGTTAAATTAAAGAGGTTAGACAGTATACTAATTTTTTAAAATTATATATCCCTAGTACACATGGTACAGGCCATGATAATCATGGTTGGAAGAAGTTCACCACATGTCTACACATCTGAAAACAAAAGATTTTTGTCGAAACGTTGAGAAAATAAAAAACTCCAACTGGCCGAAGTGTCTATTTTTCATATAAATCTGAAAAGCAGTTCAACTTTTTCACTTACAAATATGCCAGAGCACCTGTTTGGTTACTTACACTCGCTGGTGAGGTTGAAACTTTTGCAAGAATCGGGGGGCCATTGGAGCATTTTTTTTAATTAGAAAAAAAGTGTCCAATGCGGTATTCAATTCCAGGTCGTAGCAGTCGGAAACCAACAGTTTAGACCACCCTTCCACCGACCCCCTGTTTTATAGGTTAAATAAACATTTGTACTTGACAAACACAAGGTAATAAGACCAAATCCAAATAAATAGTGTGTGACGTTTCAGTAACAACACTGCTACTGAAATGTCACACACTATTTATTTGGATTTGGTCTTATTACCTTGTATTTATAATCTATAATCCAAATTGTGCCTTATCATTTATACTTGATGGTTTATATCTCAGATTTATCAAAGGATTGAATTAAAGAGGTTACACCAGGTTCTCACTCCAGCTGTGGTGCAGATTAAAGGCAAGGGTCTGGACCTTGCTATGATACTGAAGGACTACAACCTGCTCAAGTGGATTGGTGCCAACAGTTTCCGGACCTCCCACTATCCTTACTCCGAGGAGTTGATGGACTTAGCTGATGAGCTGGGATTTGTGGTGATTGATGAATGCCCAGCTGTGGCTCTCCAGTAAGTAGTTATTTATACAGATGAGTTGTAGTAGAACCTCTCTGTAAAGGCAATTATAGAGGCATTTGTATTTCTCATGATCACTTATCAATTTGTGATTGGGTGAAGTAGAATGTGTCAGCCTTTGTCATTAAGACTGGGAGCACTACTCAGTGGCAGGCCAACTTAGCTCCAAAAGAAATGGCCCGCCTTTGATATGAGGAACAGACACCATGTACAGCCGCTTCTAACATGGAGTACAAATGCTGTGAGATATAAGAAAGAGGAAGAAGACTTATCAATGGGAGAGCTGGACTATCAGAAAAGAATAAAGAAAAAGCTTTTGAAATATGGACATGGAGAAAGCTACTCAGAGTGCCATGGATAGATAAATGAATCTTAATCCTGGTAGTAGATCCCTAGAATTCCAAACCTGAAACAAAGACTGATTTACTTCCAAAACATAATGAGAGTGAAGGGAATAGAAAAGGTATTGATGTTGGGAGCAATTGAAGGAAAGAGAGGATGAACTGGCTGGAAGGGATCACTAGATGAGCTGTGAGTGATGGTTACCAACAGATCAAATTATTGGAGAATTTTTGTCCATTTATTTTATTTATTTATTCCAATTCAAAACGCTATGTCCCCCTAGGGACACTTGCGCTAAATGTACATACAAATATAACAAAGAAAATATTCAACATGGAAAGATACACAGAAATCGACTTAGAAAGATTCATAAATATTATTTACATATAGAGATATTCTTTGAATTTTATTTACAGTTACATCATTAAATTTAAAAATATATACATATATACACACATATACACGCATACACCTATATATTGTTTACAACCACAAGATATGTCCAATATTTCCTTGAGATTGTTTTTTTTTTTTTTGCTTATCCCTAGTACACGTGGTACAGGCCATGATAATCATGGTGGGTAGTTAGCGACTGCTTTTTACTGTAAGCGCACCACATGTCTACACATGTGAAAGCAGTTCGACTTTGCACTTACAAATGTGCCAGAGCCCCGTTTGGTTATTTGCACTCGCTGGTGGGGTTGGACTTTTGCAAGAATCGGGGGGCCATTGGAGCATTTTTTTTTTTTTTAAACAGAAAAAAGTGTCCAATGCGGGGATCGAACCCGGGTCGTAGTGGTCGTAAACCAAACGGTTTAACCAGCCTTCCACTGACCCCCCCTTGAGATTGTTACATCAAAGACCATTTTTCTTAATGAAATCCAAAATATATTTACAAAGGAAATTTTGTCAGTCCATATTGTTGAGATTACGCGAGGTCAAGATTGAAGGAACCTCCTCCCAACAAGTAAGACTCCGACCTGAAGTCTTGATATCAGTTTGGACTGCCTTGGGTGACCAAGCGAGGAAGGAAAATAACGAAGACAGAAACCAGCGGCTACACGCGCAGAAGCTCTCGCTCTACTCAGAAACTCTTTATTTCAACAACACGGCTCAGTTATATACAAAAGGGAAATTACATAATAACAATTTATACATTCAATAGAAAAATCTACATCTCTAGTCATACACTCAAAAAAGGATATTTACATATTGTATGTTACGACTTTTAACATACCCCCACCTTTCTTTTTTGCAAAAAGAAAAAATCCGGCATACTGCGGCACCCTCTCCATACACACCACCGGAGGTTGCCCCTTAAGCGTCCATCTTCTTCCTCCAAAGAAATCGGAGGTAGTCCCAATCATTTCCCTTGATGGCCATCACCTGGAAATATCTCCCCATGTCGGCCAAAACTCCGTACTTATTTTTCCAAAGTTTTATCCCTATTTCCGGGATTCTCCTCAGTAGAATGAGTCTCCTCTTCAAATACCGCCTCAAGGATAGTCCGCTGCGTCCTCGCCAGGAAGCGCCGTCACATACTGGCCGTATAGGCGTAGCCCTGGACTCACTCCTAAACCAATCTTTTGGATCAATAATCCCTTCCTCCATCCTTGATTCAGTACCTTGTTCTGCATCTAGGTTTTCTTCCACCCTTGAATCAGTACCTTGTTCTACATCTAGGTTTTCTTCCACCCTTGATTCAGTACCTTGTTCTACATCTAGCTTTTCTTCTACCTTTGAATCAGTACCCTGTTCTGCATCTAGTTTTTCTTCCACCTTTGATTCAGTACCCTCAGCTACTGCTTTAGAATTGTTCACCGATTCATAACCTTTAATTGCAGTCTCAGAATCCTTTACTCCGTCGCCCTTAAGGCTTCGCTTCAGAATCTTCCTTATCATTTAAATTTGCCTCTTCATATTTTTCATTGGCATTATTTCTACCAAATTGCCCCCACCTTGAGAGCCAATCCCCTGGGTTGCCCTTAAGTTTTTGTAGATCTCCCCTATTCTTTATCCTAGATTCCGTATCTCCAGTTGGTCTTGCTTCAGAATCATTTACTCCGTCGCCCTTAGGCTCATCTTCAAAATCCTTTATTCCGTCACCCCTAGGATTCACTTCAGATTCCTTTACGCCTTCGCCCTTTGGCTTCGCTTCAGAATCACTTACATAGCTATTAACTGCAGTCTTCGAATTCGGAGAGGCACTAGACGCCCCTGGTGGAATTTGAGAAGTCTTGACCTGAGCATCCCTATCCTGCTCACGCATTCTGCGAATTCTAGTCTTTAAATAATATCTTTCCGTGATGTAGGGCTCACACTCCTCAAACTCCCTATCTATTTCATCATCGGTAGCCTCAGATTTGGCTAATAAAATTGCCTGGCATCGCTCATTCAATGCCAGCAACTCCAAATGAAGAGATTCCAATTTATCAAATTTGGCATATATGCCACTTTTATCAATAAGAGGCTCCCCCAACTCTGTATTCATATCATTTACCACCTCGGTAAAAACGCCTCTTATCGCCTCTCTACGCCTTCTGCTAACATCCTCCATCTCACCCTGTAGTTATCCTTTCGCCTTGTAGGTAGCCTTTTTACCTTGTAGGTAGCTTTTCACCCTTTAGCTTCTTCAACTTCTCTGCCTTTGAGCTCCTTTAAACCTTGAGCTTCACTGAGCTCTTTTTAACCTTTAACAAGGGGCTTTTTGAGCTCCTTTAAACCTTGAGCTTCACTGAGCTCTTTTTAACCTTTAACAAAGGGCTTCTTGAGCTCCTTTAAACCTTGAGCTTCACTGAGCTCTTTTTAACCTTTAACAAAGGGCCTTTTGAGCTCCTTTTAACCTTGAGCTTCACTGAGCTCTTTTTAACCTTTAACAAAGGGCTTCCAGAGCTCCTTTAAACCTTTAACAAAGGGCTTCTCGAGCTCCTTTAAACCTTTAACAAAGGGCTTCTCGAGCTCCTTTAAACCTCTTAACAAAGGGCTTCTCGAGCTCCTTTAAACCCTTGAGCTTCACTGAGCTCTTTTTAACCTTTAACAAAGGGCCTCTTGAGCTCCTTTAAACCTTGAGCTTCACTGAGCTCTTTTTAACCTTTAACAAAGGGCCTCTTGAGCTCTTTTAAACCTTGAGCTTCACTGAGCTTCTGCTTCTTGAGCTTGAGCTTTTCGAGCTTCTTGAGCTTCTGTTCCCTTGAGCTTCTTTAGCCTCTCCCTGAGCTTGAGCCTCTTGAGCTTCTTTAGCCTCTCCCTGAGCTTGAGCCTCTTGAGCTTCTGCTTCCTGAGCTTGAGCCTCTTGAGCTTCTGCTTCCTGAGCCTGAGCTTCTTGAGCTTCTGTTCCTTTGAGCTCCGCAGATTCTCACTCTCCCTCTGCTACTCGGCAGGCTAATTCTTCTTCTGCTACTCGGCAGGCTAATTCTTCCTCTGCTACTCGGCAGGCTAATTCTTCCTCTGCTACTTGGCAGGCTAATTCTTCCTCTGCTACTCGGCAGGCTAATTCTTCCTCTGCTACTCGGCAGGCTAATTCTTCCTCTGCTACTCGGCAGGCTAATTCTTCCTCTGCTACTCGGCAGGCTAATTCTTCCTCTGCTACTCGGCAGGCTAATTCTTCCTCTGCTACTCGGCAGGCTAATTCCTCCTCTGCACTCGGCAGGCTAATACTTCCTCTGCACTCGGCAGGCTAATTCTTCCTCTGCTACTCGGCAGGCTAATTCCTCCTCTGCACTCGGCAGGCTAATACTTCCTCTGCACTCGGCAGGCTAATTCTTCCTCTGCTACTCGGCAGGCTAATTCCTCCTCTGCACTCGGCAGGCTAATACTTCCTCTGCACTCGGCAGGCTAATACTTCCTCTGCTACTCGGCAGGCTAATTCCTCCTCTGCACTCGGCAGGCTAATACTTCCTCTGCTACTCGGCAGGCTAATTCTTCCTCTGCTACTCGGCAGGCTAATTCTTCCTCTGCACCTCGGCAGGCTAATACTTCCTCTGCACTCGGCAGGCGAATACTTCCTCTGCACTCGGCAGGCTAATTCTTCCTCTGCACCTCGGCAGGCTAATAATTCCTCTGCTACTCGGCAGGCTAATTCCTCCTCTGCACTCGGCAGGCTAATACTTCCTCTGCTACTCGGCAGGCTAATTCTTCCTCTGCACCTCGGCAGGCTAATACTTCCTCTGCACTCGGCAGGCGAATACTTCCTCTGCACTCGGCAGGCTAATTCTTCCTCTGCACCTCGGCAGGCTAATAATTCCTCTGCACTCGGCAGGCTAATTCTTCCTCTGCACCTCGGCAGGCTAATAATTCCTCTGCACTCGGCAGGCTAATACTTCCTCTGCACTCGGCAGGCTAATTCTTCCCGTCTTCTCTACTTGACCAGCCCACCCGGGGACGCCATTAAATGTTGAGATTACGCGAGGTCAAGATTGAAGGAACCTCCTCCCCAACAAGTAAGACTCCGACCTGAAGTCTTGATATCAGTTTGGACTGCCTTGGGTGACCAAGCGAGGAAGGAAAATAACGAAGACAGAAACCAGCGGCTACACGCGCAGAAGCTCTCGCTCTACTCAGAAACTCTTTATTTCAACAACACGGCTCAGTTATATACAAAAGGGAAATTTACATAATAACAATTTATACATTCAATAGAAAAATCTACATCTCTAGTCATACACTCAAAAAAGGATATTTACATATTGTATGTTACGACTTTTAACACCATATAGTCACCAAAATCAACTTGATGAACACTCACAACAAACAACAGAACCTCTCCTAATTGCAGAGCCAAAGTGTCCTTTAGGGAGAGTTGTCCTCTTTTGTAATTTTAACTGAGGAAACTATCCTTTATAGAGAGGAGTCCTCCATCATTACATGGAGGTTCTACTGTATATAAACAATGATTTAAACGCAATATTCAATATGAATGAACATCACATGACCTATATAAAATTCTTTGAAAAGCATTAATTAATCAATAGCTTTTTACCTCATGGAAGAGAGATTGGCATCTGCAATTCCAGAAAACAGGCTGCTGCTTATCATAAAACAGCTAGAATAGCATGGACTCATTGAATTTGTGTGATCTTTGGGAATAAGAACCAACAACAGAAGGAAAATATTCCCCAAAGCTCCTCATTACAATTTTTTTTTTGTTTGTTTATCCCTAATACACTTGGTACAGGCCATGATAATCATGGTGGGTAGAAGGTGCTTTTACTGTAAGTGCACCACATGTCGAAGCAGTTCAACTTTGTGCCATTCAAATGTGCCAGAGCCCCATTTGGTTACTTGCACTCGCTGGTGGGGTTGGACTTTTGCAAGAATCGGGGGCCATTGGAGCATTATTTTTTTTAAATCAGAAAAAAAGCCCCCAATGTGGGAATCGAACCCAGGACGTAGCGGTCGAAAACCAACAGTTTAGACCATCCTTCCACTGACACCCTATTACATAAATTAAAATGAAATAGCATTAAATATGATTATTTATTTTCAATACAATAAGTTGTGTAGTGTGTCTCTTAGTTAAGGTTTGAATGTGTGGCAGCTCCTTTGAAGACAACCTCCTAGAGCTCCACAAGAATATGATCACAGAGATGGTGAGCCGGGACAAGAACAGACCATCTGTGGTGATGTGGTCTGTGGCCAATGAACCCCTACTCCACCCTGCCGGAATCTGAGGAATATTTCAGGTAGGCTTATTACATACGCTGCGTAGCGCACACACAACTTCATCTATCTTGTGGTTTAGGCAAGTAATCAGCCATACCAGGGAACTGGACGGCTACCGACCAATCACAGCAGCCCTCAGTATGACTTGCTCGGAAGACCATGTGGTAAGAAAGCAGTTCCCTTCTGCTTACCCTTTATGTAGTTTAATCAGATCATATTGCCATGACTAGCTTACATACACTAGGTAATAAGACCGGCACATTTTAAAGTGCAAAGTCGAACTGCTTTTCACATGTGTAGACATGTGGTACACTTACAGTAAAAGCAGTTGCTTACTTCTACTCACCATGATTATCATGGCCTGTACCACGTGTACTAGGGATAAGCAAAAAAAAAAAGTAATAAGACCAAATAAATAAATAGTGGGTGACATTTTGATAACAGCATTATTACCATCATCAGACAATTTAATATTTTCTCTGATGATGGTAGCTTCGCTGTTATCAAAACGTCACACACTATTTATTTTTTTTGGATTTGGTCTTGTTACCTTATGTTTCTAATCTACAATCCAAATTGTACCTTTATCATGACTAGATTGATAAGGCACAAATTTAAAACATGCTGTGGTAAAATTTCTCATTCAGTACTTTTGTCTGAAGATGGTAACAATGCTGTTACCAAAACGTCACACACTATTTATTTATTTGGATTTGGTCATATTACCTTGTGTTTATCATGACTAGCTTACAAAAATGCTCATGTTACAAAAAAGGTTCCACACAAAACAATAGTAAAACCTCACTTAGAAATCACCTATCCTGGGAGTTTTTCCTGTCTCAGGGGAATCAATATTTGTGTCAATCTCATGTCGTCGATGTCCAGGGAGGTCAACTGGACTTGGTGATGATGAACCGGTACTACGGGTGGTACGCTGACTTCGGACATCTGGATGTGATACCGTACCAGGTGACCCCTGACATCAGAAACTGCCACGTCATTTTCAACCACAAACTCATTATCATGAGTGAATATGGGGCAGACACAGTGGCTGGTCTTCACGGGGTAAGTCACTCTATAATGTACATAGCATAGTATGACATGGGAAAGCCTAGATTTATTTATTGTAAAGGAAACATGCAGCTAGCACTACAACTCTACTGGATACTGACTAGCTAGTTAGTGACTGCAAGTGCACTACATGTCTATACATGTAAAAGGCAGTTTAACTTTTGCATTTGAGAATATGAAGAGTATATCGTAAATATCGCGTGAGAACGCCCTTGGAACTTTGGAAAGATTTTAACACCTTGCTAAATGTTTAATTTTTGCTTGCTCCTGACGAGGACAAAAGATTTTTGTCGAAACGACGAGGAAATAAAAGATTTACTGGCCGAAGTATCTTTATTTTCAAGAAATATGAAGGGAATAAGTTGACTCCTCTGTTTTAAAAAATGATAGGACAATGTATTAACTTTTTTTTTTTTTTTTTGTCGTTGATAGTGTCCATCAAATCTACTTTTGGTGACTCTATTGGACAAATATTGTCCAATTTTATCTATGACCATCACTTGCAGCAGTAGTTTTCTCAGCAGTGCTTAATACATGAGTGTCTTCTTCCATCTTTACCATTGTCCTAATAAATTTGGCTCATCTACTTTTTGGCCATGTAGACATGTGGTGTACTTAGGTTAGGTAGACTCTATGGATATATATTGTCTAATTTCATCTATTGACCATCACTTGCAGCTTGTCCATATATTTTTCTCAGCAGTGCTTAATATGGGAGTGCCAGTGGCCAAATATATTGGTTTTTCCGTCTTTTGGGTGTAGACATGTGGTGTACTTACAATAAAAGCAGTTTCTAACTACCCACCATGATTATCATGGCATACCTGGGATAAGAACCACTGCTACAACTGTATGTTACAGGACCCTGCCACACCATTTACTGAAGAGTTCCAAGTAGAATACCTAGCCATCCACCATGCTGCGTTTGACGAGGTACGGAGGATAACTTCTTTGTAGGAGAGCTGGTGTGGAACTTTGCCGACTTCATGACCATGCCCGGTAAGTAGAACGTACGGTCTCCTTAACCAGAGTTAACCGCCGGTGCGCAGGTCTGACCAGAGTGGTTGGCAACAAGAAAGGTGTGTTTACCCGAGAACGGCAACCCAAAGCTGCAGCTCATCTACTCCGCTGCCGCTACCACAAATTGTTCCAGATGAACACAGATGACCTTTATTGCAAGTGAAATTAAAAATCTTCACTCTCCAAGTTTTGATTTATTTCCCACAGCTAGGAGTGTAGCAGGAACTCTCCATAAACTCCTTCTGTTCAGCTTCCTCCCTTCCGCAGAGCCTCATGCTGGATACGCAGCCTGCACAGGCCAGTGTGACAGTTGCGCAAGTTGAGAGAGCTACTCACCTCTCCAGCTGGAGTTTCTTCTCTGTAATGAGAGCCTGGAGTTGTTGTTGCTGGAACTCCCGGTGTTTAGCCACTGACTTGAGGAGGTTGCGTGAACCTATGGCCTGAACACACCTGGTTGAGCCCCATTTGGTGGTGGTGGTGTGAGATAATGTGGAATATTACACAATGACAGGGGAACCTCCATTAGATGACATCTCTCTCCCAAAAGGACACTTAATCTCTAACTAAGTGTTGTTTTTACAAGAGCAATTATATATACAGTTAAACCTGTCTATAGCGCCCCCTATAAATAGTTATATACAGTTATACCTGTCTATAGCACTTGTTTTTAAATACATAATACGATGCGATTTACATTAAAAGTGACCTGTCTATAGCACCCTATTTTGGTGAGTCCCAAGAGGGGGCGCTATAGACAGGTTTAACTGTATTGTAATTATATGTATGCACCTTTACAGACCTATAAGCTTATGTCCATAGGTTTCCTAAATACCCTGCCTTCCTTAGTAAATCCATGGTATATAAGAAATCCAATACAATAGTAGAGCGGTCCCGGAGATTAATTTAGCGAAACTGCTGAGAAGGTTCACCACTGATGAGCCAAGCCTTCTCATTCAATAACTTTTATCATTGCATTAAAATCTGTATAGATAATATATGTGAAAAGAAACACATTTCCAAAAATAATTATTACAAATTTTATCAATAGATGGCAATTTGAATTTGGTAAAGTGATACCATTTGGCCTTTCAGACGTAACAAGCCATTAGCAGAACATCCCTAGGAAATACCAGATACTTCCCTAGTCTTTCATATCTCACTAAACAGGACCTTTGGGAGAGGCTGCTGCTTATCATAAAACAGCTCGAGGAGCATGAACTCATGGAATTCGTGTAATCTTCACACAAGGGGATAAGAAACAACAAATCTCACAATATCAGATTGGATTTGCCTCATCAATTCCAGCACATTTGTTGCAAGAATCAATAACAGAAATTCTGCAGCTACCACCAATTCCTGATATGATGCCTCTCAAATTGAACATGGTCTGTTTAACTTTATTTTTCTTGCTAATGATAAAGCACAATTTGGATTATAGCTACAAGAATTTAAGACCTAATCCAAATAAATAGTGTGTGACATTTCAGTAACAATGATGTTACCAAAATGTCACACACCATTAATTTATTTGGATTTGGTCTTAATTTTGTGTAGCTATTTCATGTTAAATATATCTTAAATGTAAATTAACACAATGAAGAGTACAGGCTTGAAACCTTGCTTTTATTATATACAGTTAAACCTGTCTATAGCGCACCCTCTTGGGACTCACCAAAATAGGGTGCTAAAAAGAAGGGGTGCTATAGACAGGTCACTTTTAATGTAAATTGCATCGTACTACGTATTTAAAATCGGGCACTATAGAGAGGGGGGCGCTATAGACAGGTTTAACTGTTATTTTTTTTAGTTTTTGTTAATTTTAAAAATGCCGAATTGAATGTTCTACAGTGTAACATCAATGACATATCCACTACTAAGAGCAAGGTTAAACTGGACAAGATATTACCACTGGCAGATTCCAAAGGTGCTAATATCATTTGTCTACAAGAAACCAAGCTCAAGGCCATCTCAAGCCATTGAAGATAGAAAATAATAACAAAATTTATCCCACTTTCTCAAAATGTAGTTTGGTACCTGCCAGCTCCAGAACACATTTTGGCTTGAATTAGATGCACTAAACAGGACCTTTGGGAGAGGCCGCTGCTCATCATAAAACAGCTCGAGGAGCATGAACTCATGGAATTCGTGTAATCTTTACACAAGGGGATAAGAAACAACAACAACAGAAACCAAGCTTAAGCCCAACCACCTTTTTGAGGTAAAGGGCTTCAAAATACTGAGAAAGACTTCAGCAGATGGAGGGCTCCTGACCCTCATCAAAGACCTTTCTTTTGAAAAAAGAAAAAGAAAGAAATTTAATTTATATACATATATATATATATATAAAATAAAAAACTTTCAACCAACAAATGATGTACAAAAAAATGTTTTTTTTTTCAATATACAGTAGAACCTCCCTGTAAACGACATCTAACTGCAGAGCCAAAGTGTCCTTTAGGGAGAGATGTCCTCTTACCGGAGAGTTGCAAAATAGTAAAAATGGTGATTTTGCAAATGAAAACTGTCCTTTATAGAGAGGTGTCCTCTAGTGGGAATGTCCTCTCATGGAGGTTCTACTGTATTTATTATAATTTTTTTGTGGAATTTCATCTTTTATATGCTAAGAGTTATATCTAATTGTCCAAAATCTATATAATTGACTAGATACTGCTCTGTACAAGGAAGGGCAAAATTTAAGGTAAGATAAATGTGGGCCCACACCTTCATCTTCTCCCGCTCCACCTCCTCCGCCAGTGCTGCCACCAGGTGGATGAAACTCTCTACAATCTCCTGGAACTTGGTGATTCCTGGACACACCCCAGCTGGGTGGGGATTGGTCGGTTTCACTTCTTAATCTCTGGGTGGGGATTGGTCGGTTTCACTTCTTAATCTCTGGGTGGGGATTGGTCGGTTTCACTTCTTAATCTCTGAGTGGGGATTGGTCGGCTTCATTTTCTAATCTCCAGATGAGAATTGGTTGGTTTCACTTCTTAATCTCAGAGTGGCAGCCATAGAGAGAGTTGCGATCACATGATCCAATGCAGTCACTTCTTACCTTGATAAGAAACAAAGTAACAAGACCAAATAATTAGTATGGCATTTCAGCAACAGCGTTGTTACCATCATCAGACAAAAAGTACTGATGATGGTAACAATGCTGTGAAAGAAACATCACACACTATTTATTTATTTGGATTTGTGGTCTTTTTATCTTGTGTTTATAATACAAATTTGTACCTTGTCTATATGATAGTTTTTTTATATGCAAAGTTTTACACACGGATTTTGAATTTATTGGCAAAAATGTTGGGGCTTTTAGGCATGTTAAAAATGCATGGTTATGGCCTTTTGATTCCATTCTCACAGGATTATATCTTTCTCAGCAGTGAATATTGTAATGTGGACATTACACAATAATGTGTGAGAGCCCAATTGTGTTGCAATATTGTAGCAAAGTATTTTTATTTTTCTACAATGTAAACTACCCTCATTATCTCTGGTATTCTATAAATTTTAATTAGTTTTGTATCAAATGTGATAAGGCACACGTTGGATTTATCTATATATATAAAAATGAATGTATGTTTGTGTGTGTGTGTGTGTCCTTTATGCCTGACCAAACCAGTCTTTGGAACGCCATGAAACTTTGGGAAGTTATTTAGTATAGTACTGGGAAGGTTTCTGAAAAATAATTTCTTGAATATCTTGAATATCCTTAGAGTTATTTGCAGATTTGTAGATTTAACTCGCAAGCAGCGCCACCTTTGCAACAATGATAACAAGTTTTTCTATCTATAAGTTTATTATCACTAAGTTTATTATTTTAAAGATTATTTATCAAAAGTAAGATTATCTCAGGATGACACAGCAATTTATTTGAGACAAGAATAATGATACAATTCCAAGGCAAAGATACTATTCCTTTAACTTCTAATTACCGAGGGAACCAATTAATATTGATTTTATTCAACTTATCGAGTATTTTTCAAGGGATCGGGAAAAAATTTCACTAGATAAAACGATGATTTTGTAATGTAGAAAATTAGGAAAGACAAAATTCAGGATGACAACGACACACAGGGACCGGGAAAAAAATGTTCACTTTATCGAGAGATTCAAATTTACGAGTTTCAAATTATCAAAATATATCTATTATTTTTTTTATAAGTTTATAGAGAATTGTTTTAAACAATGTTCGTTAGACAAACCTTTACTCGGGTAAAACCCGGGCGAAGCCGGGGTACATCCGCTAGTAGATTATAAACGCAAGGTAATAGGACCAAATCCAAATAAATTTTGGTAACAACACTGTTACTGAAACACCACACATTATTTATTTATTTAGATTTGGTCTTATTACCTTATGTTTTCAATCTAAATTGTACCTAATCACTGAGTTACAGTAGAACTTGGCTGTAAAGGATAAAACCTAGTGACAGAGCCAAAGTGGAGAGTTGTCCTCTTACTGGAGAGTTGCTAATTGGTAAAAAATGGTCTTCTTTCTTATCTCCACTCAATCATATTAGGGTATCAAGCTCATAGAGCTTGAGACTTTTGATGGTGTGGGTGCAATCGAATGTCTGCCTTTGTCATTAAGAATGGGAGCACTACTCAGTGGCAGGCCAACTTAGATCCAAAAGAAATGGCTGCCTCTGACATGAGGAACAGGCGCCATGTGCAGCCGCTCCTAACATGGAGTACAGATACTGTATCCCTGGATCAGGAGTCCTTACAGGGTACTATCAGTCGGGCCTGCTGAGCCCAGCTTTTTTAGCGAGCTTGTTACTGCTCCTCCTTTTTCAACCGGGTCCCAGACTGGCAAAGGCGAATAAAAAATGGTCATTTTGGAAATGAAAACTGTCCTTTGTAGAGAGGTTGTCTTATGGCGAGAGCGTTTTCTCATGGAGATTCTACTGTAGAAGAATTTTAAGCCAAGAAAATCTAACATACTATAGCAGAAAGGTCAAAAATTATATCAACCAATCAGTGGCAAAGTAACCCCACCGGTCCCAGGCCTGGATGAAAAAGGAGGAAGGGGAGCAGTAACAAGCTTGCTAAAAAAAACTGGGTTTAGCTGGCCTGGCTGATAGTACCCTGTAAGGATTCCAGAGACACAGGATGTACTCCATGTTGGGAGTGGCTGTACATGGTGTCTGTTCCTCATGTCAGACTTTTCATATTGGAGCTAAGTCAGTGGCCTGCTTTTGAGTAGTGCTCCCAGTCTTAATAACATTCTACTTCACCCAGCCATGCTGATAGTACCCTGTAAGGACTCCAGGGATACAGGATGTACTCCATGTTAGGAGCAGCTGTACATGGTGTCTGTTCCTCATGTCAGAGGCGGCCATTTCATATTGAAGCTAAGTCAGTGGCCTGTACTGAATAGTGCTCCAGTCTTAATGACAGATACAATCTACTTCACTCAATCATGATGGTTGTCAGGTGATAAGAAAGAAAAAGAGAGTGACAAAGTGTTGTTGTTGTTTCTTATCCCCTTGTGTAAAGATTACACGAATTCCATGAGTTCATGCTCCTCGAGCTGTTTTATGATGAGCAGCGGCCTCTCCCAAAGGTCCTGTTTAGTGCATCTAATGCAAGCCAAAATATGTTCTGGAGCTGCAGGTACCAAACTACATTTTGGGCAAAGTAGATCCCATGATCTACACAATGCACTGACTTCACCTGCTGACTCAAAGTGATCTTAACTTATTGAGTAGATGGTTTCTTAACAGAATCAAAAGACTAAATCCAAATTATTGAAATGTTTGTGACGTTTCAGTAACAGCATTGTTACCATCATCAGACAAAGTATTAAATGATCATTTAGCACTTTTGTTTGATGACGGTTGTTGTTGTGGTGTCCAATGAAGAGACCTCAGATGTCTCCATGTATCTCTATCACAGCAATCACAATTATTAATGATGGTGACAATGCTGTTACTGAAACATCACGAACAATTCAATAATTTGGTCTTGTTACCATTTTAATATAATCTATAGCCCCAATTGTGCCATATCAAAAACCATGGAGTCATTGTGTGAGGCCCTAAAAATTAGATAGGGTAAAAATTTGCATATGATAATCCTATATTACATCCAAAAATAGCTAACATTTATGGCTCCACAGGGCTTGGTGGAAGAGTGGTATAAACAACAACAAAAAAGCCTTTATTTAGGGTCACTGACCCTATACAGGATTCACCAGAGGTATGCATAAGAACAAAGCAGTGAGACAACGGAAATAGCGATATATACAGAGTAAAAAGAGAAAGAAAAAAAAAAAAAAACAAGAAAAGGAAAAAAAAAATAATAAGAAGAAGAAAGAGGGAAGCAAGAAATCAACACAAAAAGAGTAGCAGTAAGAAAGTGAGGAGTGAGTATCACTTGGCCTTCTTCTGAGATATGGACTTGTGGAAACCATAAAACGCCGTAGCAATATACTTATTCTGGGTCATATTGTCAATTATTGATGGAAGTGAAGCACAGAGTGCCCAGTTTTGAGCATAAGGGTTCTTCTTTCTTCTTTCAGAGCAGAGCAATCAAAAATATAGTGAGTGATTTCATTTTGTAGTTTTGAATTACAGAAGGTACAAGTCGGGTCCTCACCGCAGAGCATCTTGGTGTGGTTTTCTCTAAAAAACTTGAAAGTATTCTAACTTGTGCGAGTAGTCTTACAACCGGGAGAGTGGTATAAACTGTTCATTTCCTAAATCCAGGATCAAATCTCACTTTGGGAACTTTTTTTCTGAAGAAAATATTGCTTCAATGTCACCTGATTCTTGCAAAAGTCCAACCCCCACCAGTGAAGTACAAGTAACAAAACAGGGCTCTAGCACATTAGTAGGTGCAGAAATCACACTGATTTCTATATGTGTGGACATGTAGTTCACTTACAGTAAAAGCAGTCATATCCTGACCACACTCACGAGCGTTTAATATGGCATAGCGCCATCTAGTGGTACAGAAATCAACTAACGTTGATTTAACCTGTTCCCTGATATTTGTCCAAACCATTTTCTTGATAAATCAAGAAAAGCCAACCACGAACACATTTTGTGCTGTTAGCCCTTGTCAGCGTGGATGTATGAATAGGTTGGCCAAATATCAGACTAAATTAACGTTTGGGGGTCGGTGGAAGGCTGGTTAAACCGTTTGGTTTTCGACCACTACGACCCGGGTTCGATTCCCGCATTGGGCACTTTTTTCTATTTAAAAAAAAAAATGCTCCAATGGCCCCCGCTTCTTGCAAAAGTCCAACCCCACCAGCGAGTGCAAGTAACCAAACGGGGCTCTGGCACATTTGTAAGTGCAAAGTCGAACTGCTTTTCACATGTGTAAACATGTGGTGCGCTTACAATAAAGTAGTCGCCAACTTCTACCCACCATGATTATCATGGCCTGTACCACGTGTACTAGGGATAAGCAAAAAAAAAAACGTTTAGTTCATTACTGTTCCACTAGATGGCACTCTGCCATATAAAAAGCTCATGTAAGTATGGTCAGGATATGCCTTTTTTGAATTTAATACCAACACCAGACCCCTTTTTTTAAATTATTTTTTCACATAAAAATGTTTGTAATATTTTTTTTATTATTTGTGTGGCAATGTGTTTCTTATTATACACATATAATCGAATATTATCTTTACAGACCTTATTGCAATGTTAGAAATTATTGAATGAGAAGGCTTGGCTCATCAGTGCTAAACCCTCTCATCTAATAATTGCTATCATTGCAGTAAAGTCTATAGAAGATATAATATTTGATGATATATATCATAAGAAAAACACACTGCTAAAAAAAATATTTATTACAAATTTTATCAAAAGATGGCAATTTAAGTTATGTGTTAATAATTTTTATCAATTTTAATTTAATCAAATATTTCTATACATTCAACATTTTAGTAAATTTGAATATCTAATACCCAATCAACATCAGCTTAAACCGTGAAGATATTTAAAGAAATGTTCTTCTGTTAAAGTTTATTTAGTTTTTTGTTTCAATTTTTTAAATGGTGCTATAAAATATTTCAAATATTCTTTCATTGACCTAATGTTTTTGAAATAAAATATGAAAATTATTTTTAAATGATTTGAAAGTTTATCATTGATATATTCAAAAATAAGTTGGGAGATCTCAAGATTAGGTTATGTTTGGTAACCCTAATCTGAACAGAAATCTTAACCAAACGAACCTTACCAAACCTCTCTCATATTGGCTTATAAACTCTTTATTCTATATTAAGATTATAAAATCAGCAAATTAATTCCAAGACCTCCCAAAAAATATAATATAATTTTATGTCAAAGGCAATGTTTCAAATAAACAAAAGATATACGTACTGTCAACAAACTCTTTACATTCATCCTTCAATTGGGACGTCTGCTGGGCCAACTCAGGATCCAATACTCGAATTTTATATAATTCATAGATATAAAGGCCAATTCTCTCAAGAACATCAGACGCCATATTATAATTTTGTATTTGAAAAATTATAATAGTTAGCGAGCTATAAATGTTATTCAGACAAAATTAAACTCGATTTCAAAACATAAGCCGTAACCTAGCAACGGATATAATAAACAAATGTCACTGTGCAAAAATCGATTGTTTCAAACAAAATTAGTTTCATAGATTTTGTGCAAAATTTAATTTTAATATATATATATATATATATATTTTTTTTTTTTCTTTTTACTTGTGTACCTTTAAATTCAATTAAAGTTCCCAATGCGGGATTTGATCTTGGGTCGGGGTTGTCGAAAATCAACAGTTTATACCACTCTTCCACCAGCCTCCATTCTAATTTATTTTAAAATATTAAAGTGTAACGCTCAGCGTCCAAACTTTTTTTTTCTAGTCTTTTATCTCGACAGATCATATTGTGCTTTTACGAATATCGGTTGTATGTTACTTTAGTCTACTGGATTTATCCAACTATTCCTGGGGTCATCACGAGGTATAACTTGAACCATATTATTATAATCATTATTATAAAATAAAAAAGAAAGATATATGAGAGTAGAAATATATTAAAATGTTTTTCTTTCATAGAAGCAATGGGCGCTTCTCCGTCGGCCGCTAGTTGCGGCGACCGTCAATAGATGGCGTCAGATTCTGACGTTTATTTTGACGGGAGAAGCGCCCATTGCTTCTAAGGATTAATTTCCTCCCGGCAAATTTTCCATCTATGTTCTAGCCATAGATTTGGCCCAGCCACATTGCCAGCAAAACACCTCTTTGGTAGATTGTGAGAGGTCCATTAGATCCTGTGTGGATCTCATGGAATAAAGTCCGCCTTAGACTGACGAGGGCCATTAGCCCGAAACCATGGTCTCTAGGTGGACGCTTATCAGTTTGCCAAAGTTGGTGTTGTGGCTTTGTCACCGACCCGAGGCCGCTAGTTGCGGCGATGGTCAATAGATGGCGTCAGATTCTGATGTTTATTTTGAAGGGAGAAGCGCCCATTGCTTCTATGGATTAATTTCCTCCCGGAAAATTTTCCATCTATGTTTTTCTTTATTATTAAAAAATAAAAATTAGAAAAGCTTAAAATAAGGGCTCAATAAAGATTTTAAAATAAATCATTTCATTTTCTATATAATTTATCGATGAATCCAAATTTCAACAAAATGTATAAAAGATTTTTTATTCAATATAATATGAGCCTTATTTTGGTCTATGTTTATAAAATTTTATTCTATTACCGAATTCTATCCTGCTTTTCAATGCCATCAGATGACGCATGCGCTGTTCCTTCTTGTTACACAATTGAAGGTGTTCATCACAATTCCTGGCAATGGACGCTAAGAGCAATTTGATGCTGATTAATTAATAAGATGCTTGTGTTGATGGCCAAGTGTTGTAAAGCAGAAGTGACTCCATTAAAAAATTTCAGTTTGTTTTTAGTGTCTTGCAGTTAAATTAACACATATTTTTAAAGCTCTTGAACCATGTGCTGCGTTTCCTCTTTTTTTTTTCAAATGATATATAAGCAAGATCTATATTTTTTTCGTCTGCTATATTCGAATTTAGCTGTCGAGAATATGAGG
This sequence comes from Cordylochernes scorpioides, assembly GCA_030710605.1. Classification (NCBI taxonomy): domain Eukaryota; kingdom Metazoa; phylum Arthropoda; class Arachnida; order Pseudoscorpiones; family Chernetidae; genus Cordylochernes; species Cordylochernes scorpioides. Next base: position 116,537,568 of record CP092863.1, on the reverse strand, counting down.
AGAAATCAGAATATAAACGAAAAATTACATTCTTTAAGTGTTGACGATTAGTTAAAGTATGTAATCTCTCTTTAATTTTTCCATTGCAATAAGGACAGTAGAAATTGTTTCTTTTTAAAAAGAATCATACGTCTATAATAATTTCGAATTTTGAGAACAGATGGCGCGCTAATGCATCATGATTAAAGTATGTAACGGTAATTATTAATTATGGTAAATCAACTTTGTTTAACTCTTTAATGGTGCCAATTCTACTTCCAAAAGATATATGACAACTTAGCCAGTGGGCTAACTGGACAAGTGTTGTGTAATATATTTTACCAAAGATTTTTTTTTTTTAATTTTACATCTCCTTATCATAGTGTAATAGTATAGATATTGTTACGCGTGATCCCTCCCGATCTCTTTGTACGATTTCGGTCGCGGAGTAGCTCCTCCCTGCAAACACCCTGACGACGTCCCGAGTTCCACCGCTCAAGTGGACACTCCCTTCCTCTGGCAGTATCTCTCGGCCTTACCACTGGTGGGGGGACACGAGAGACTTACCAGAAGAGTTGTAGCAGCAGCAGCAGCGGCCCGACGAAGATGGCAATGGCTAGAGGAATGATAGGAGGCGGCACGGAGAACCAGAAGCACTTCTTTTATTGTCATATATGTTGGGGCACGTTTTTGTAACCATACCCCAACAGAAGGCGTATGTATAATCAAATCAAATGGATACATGGCTTCCCTCCCACATAGACTTACAGACCTTTTTTTTTGCCCAGAAACTTAGACACTTGGTGACACCAGACTTCCATGCCGAAAGCTGATGCCTGGTAAAGAAGAAGACATCCAGAGACATCCGAGCTGGAAACTGTTGTTTCATATGTACATATATTCCCCTCACCAAAAATTTAGGTAAAGGTGACCAAAAAAAAATGGAGAAGGAAGATCTCTAAAGGACTGAACCTTATAAAATATCCTTCCCGAGAAAGGAAAGCGTTATATTACAGTTCAAGTGAAAAGGGGCCTGTGTCGATTTATAGCTAAGACGGAGGGGGGCGATATATATATATCGTCCCGAGAAAAAGGGAGGATGGTTTTTCAATCCATGTGGAAGGGGGGGGCTGGCGTCTGAAATTTTACACTATCGCCGTAGCTGTTGCTCTCTTTAGATTTTTTTTGTTTTGGTAATACTATATGTTCTAATTTGATGGAAGAGGCCTGGAGTCTGAAATCTTACACTAGTGCCGTGGCTGATTCTCTCTTTAGATATTTTGTTTTGGTAATACTATATGTTCTATTTTGATGAGGCCTGGGGCGTCTATGAAATTGATACTGGAGCCGTTGGCCATTTTGATTGGTGTTTCTTTCGGCGAATGAAAATGGAGAGAGAGATGAATAAAAGAAGGTTCTTTGCCAAAAGGCAGGAGTCGATCGGGGTCGCTCAGTGAAAGGACAGTCTGCAGATAGGAGACCAGACCTTTGCCGGCACTTTCGAGAAAAGGTAAGCCATTTGTCATTATGACTTAGCGCCTTCCCCCCCCTTTTGTGTAGTAGCCAACCTAGATTTCGCATGGGCCCTAAAGGGCTATAAAGTATCTTCAGGTCACCTCTATCTAAATTTTACTATGTAAATAGCATATCTCGTCAGTATAGACATGTTCCCAAATTTTAAGATATTTAAATAAATATCTAGAGAAATTTTCTTGTTTCCTCTGTTACCTATTTCATACATAATTTGCCTTATGGTGCTATTCCCACTGTTTAAATGAAATGTTGTATGTTTCTTACCTATTTGAAGGGAATGTTACTAATAATCAAGTCTCCCATAATTTACCGGCCACATACATTGTCGCGAGTGTCTGTGTTTCAGTGTTTTATAGATTGCCCAATTTAATAACGATTTCATGGGTTGTCTGATGAAATTGTATACTAGTGTCGCGGCTGTTTCCATCTTTAGACCATTGTTCTGACAATATTATATGCTCGATCCTTGCTTTAGCTCAACTCTTAATCAATTACAGAGTTTTTCCCTTTTTTTATTATTTTATTCATCCTGTTTGCACAAATTGCATTACATGCGATGATGTAAAGACATATGCCGATAGTGCATCATTGACAGCTGTGCTGCTAGTATACAATATTAAGGTCTTGCTGCGGGTTATATACATGGGTTGTTGGCCTAAATTGCTATATATATATATACTTAAGTAAGGAAACTTTAATAAGTCACATCGTGTATCCTCCCTTTTCAACTATCAAAACCGGGAACGCAACAATGTCGCCCGCCGCGGGGCTCGAATTTAGTATATGTTTCTTCCCCTATACTTTAGAAATATATACCTAATGAAAAGCCATACTATTTTTAAGTATTGGTGAAGTAGTCCACGCATCCTGAGATTAACAGTCTATTATAAATCGTGAATTTTAATTTATGCTTTCCGTTTCACTGGCATTTTATCAGGCAATGAAAGTTATGTTGAGGCGGTGTATACCGCATCTCTCGCCGCTGTCTTTTACGATTCACATTGTTTGTGGCAAAACCTTAAAGTAAAACGTCTGTGGGGATGAGTATCTTTTATTCTGGTCTTCTCGAGCTTTCGAGCTTGTCCGCCCTTCTACAGGAGAAACATATACAATATATCAAGAAAATGTCGCGTTCCCTATTTTAGACCTACGAGAACGGAGCATGTAGGGAGTGACTTAGTACAATTTCCTTATTAAAATTTGCGAGCATCACCTTGCGACAACAATGTCAACACCATCCTCGGAATGTATGTTGTGCCTAAAAAAAAATTTCCTTATTAAAACTGCAAGTGTAACATTTTTGACAACAACTCCCCTATCACTGTCGCGTTCCCTATTTTAGACCTACGAGAACGGAGCATGTAGACAGTGACTTAGTAAAAGTCTTTTATAAAGAAATCTGTAAGTGTAACGCTTGACAACAGGGCCTCTACCACAATAGGTAAAGTGTTTGATATTGAGATAAACAATGTAGAGCTTGAGCATATAAAACTATAACTTAAAGGATGGAAATGGAATATCAGACAACATACAAGGCACAGAAGGATCTTGAGAAATGCAGCTCCAAGTAAAAAGTTTCCATGCCGGCGTGAGAAGGGCCCCTCAGGGGAGGCCCACGTTGATGGACTCTTCCTGGAATGTATGGGAGCGTCGGGTATCGCGCGGGAAAAGTAACGATGTCACAAGAATGTGTGGGGTCCAATGTCCATTCTCCCCCCCCTTGCTTCTTCCTCCATGAAAGAGAAAATGGCGGACCCTTCATTTGCCTCCCTCGTTGTTTCAACCATTCCTCTAAGAGAATCGCCTTCTAACGATTTAGCCACCTACTGAAGACGCTGGTAGCTACTTCATAGAGGAAATTATAGCAACAGATCTCTATAATTTGTACAGATCAAATAATAGATAGAATGGATGGGCGCACCAGATCCAAAAGATAGAAATGATAGCAATTAAACGTACACTTCTCCATATCTGATAAAGTAATTCTTGTTTCATTAACCATGTTCCATAGCTAACTCTAATTTCATGAGTTAAATTATTATATAATAAGTTTCCTTAGTTTAGAAATATGTAAATAGTCTATGCTTGGCATATAACAAGATGTTAATAGTCCCTTTGTGGAAATCTTTGTAAAGATGTAAATACATTAGATAAATATATATAGTTACCAACGGTCCACTACCATAGCATTATCCTATGAAAGGATCACCATATCCGATATCTAGAGCCTTGTTAGAAAAAAAAAAATATATATATATATATACGACCTCGGAGTTTTATTATTGTCATAGAGATTTCGCAGAGGTTAAGATATTGGGGTTAATTTGCTATCTGGATATATATATATGGAAGTGACCCCACTTGTAAAGATTATACTAAAGTCCAACAAAATAGACTACAAAGGCAACTAAAATATAGACTTAATAGGGGTCGGTTTTCCCAAAAGAGAAAATTAGACGCTGGAACGGAACGGACTCGGGTCCGTGTCGCGCCCAAAATTTTTAGTGTCACGTTCTTTGAGATCATACAACGACTTTGGGAGATCTCAGATAAAGATGAACATATTATTAAAAAAAAAACTAAGATATCCTGAATATAGAAGACTTAATTAACACTCCTGTTGAAGTATAATAAGTGGGAATCAATATTTCAGATTAGATATCATGAAGTACCAGATTCAGATTTTATTGGTAGAAAATCTGATTATACATGCAGGTATACATTAATCCTAAATTTTATAGTAAAGATTCAACAAGATGCGATAAGTATGTTACCATCTGGATATATGGGGAAGGACTCTATTTATGAAGATTACACCAAAATCTAATAAATAAAGGACAAGCAAACTATAGACTTATACTATTGACATTAATAATCATAATGTATCTAAAACAAAGGTCTTCAATTAAAATTATAAAGAGAGCAACCCAATGAGTTTAAGACAACATGGGCCATATTAACCTTTTTAAATCAACGAACAATACAATGATAGTCAATGATGGAACATATTGAAACACAGACATTCACTACAGTGTACCTGGCCAGCAATTTATGGGAGACTTGATTATAAACAACATTCCCTTCAAATAGGTAAGAATCATACTATATCTTGTTCAGACAGTGGGGAAAGGCAGATTCTTCACGTGAGGATACAAGTATTATTAAAACCTAACAGATATATATATATACCCTCAAAACAGCCATGATAAAGTCGTATTTTGCAACTGTTGCTGTGTCAGCATGCCACAGCAAATACACGGTACACAACTCTATTACATCAGAGTTGGTAGTCCACACTAAATGGGATTTTATAATAAGGTGGGGGTATTACCATAAAACTAGGGAATGAAATTGTATAAAGAAGGAAACGAAACTCTCTAACTAAGAAAATGTATATGTAGATATTTATTATGCAAGAATAAAAATTTCTGGGACATCTTATACTAGCGGGGCATGCTATTTACATAGTAATTGGGTAGAGGTGACTTAAGGTTACAAATTCTTCGTTGCATAATAGGAAAACATAGATCTCCATCTATTCTAACGGGATAAGGTACTAAAAATACTAACATTACTTTGAATTATCATCTAAAGCCCTTTTAGGGCCCATTCAAAAATCTAAATAGTTCTGCTTCTACTGGAAGACTATAAAAGGGAGTTGGGCCATGATGGCGGTGCTTACCTTCTCTCGGAACGGGCGGTAAGGTCTCGTCTCCTCCACGTCTCGGACTGTCTGACGGAAATTACTGTCACTGAGCGGCTCTGTCTGTCTATATCTCTAGTCAAAAACGGGGCCTTTTTATCCTATCCTTTCTTCATTTCCATTCGTTGGTCATGCCAAAACCTTTATTGGCTGGCATTTTGATTCGTCGAGAGCAAATACCCACGTGATCAATGGGCATCTCCATTCGTCGGAAGAAAACACGCACGTCCCCCATGACCACGCCCCCCAATTTCCCGTGTTGCCGCGCGAGAAAGAAAATCGTATATTGGATAAAACAAATTAATCCCTAAAAATTAATTCCTTTAGGAATTAATTAATATATATATATATCCCGAGTATATAAAAATTATTAATTTACATGTTTATATGACACATTGTCTTTCTTAGGTCACCTACTACCAAAAAGAGATGAGGGGAATATATGTACATATGGTACAGCAATATATGTACATATGGTACAGCGGTTCTCAGCACGGATGTCTCTGGATGTCACCCGTCGTGTCTTCCCTCTGCCACCAGGTATCTGCTTTTGGCATGGAAGTCTGGTGTCTTCAGGTGTCTGTCTTTTGTACATCCTTCCAAGAGAGGCCCTGCGTCAGGGAAGTGGGCTTTTAGAGCATCGTCGGCCATCGTTGGGAATTCTCCACCTAGGCAACAAACACTTCGGCGAGACACTGCGTATATATATGTTTATATGATGTAAATGAATGTTTACATCTTTGTTGGGTTTTGTTTAATGGAAAAACTGACCCAACAATTCCTCCCCCACCAGAGTGAAAGAATGCGTTTATTCCAATTCATATCTGTTTATAGTCTATGAGAAATATGAAATCGGGGGAAATGCATTCTTTTATGATATCAGCAAGCAATCACTGACACTCGGGCAAAGGAGGAATATACGGGCCATGAACCTGGAACATGTTAGCTCAACGTAAGTACTGGAGGAAATTCTACCCTACCATTTAATGGGCAATGTACTAAGCCCATCCTTTCGCTGTCTGTAATCCGGGGAATCTTGGCCCAGATGTGAGTCAAGCCCACATGTTCTCAGCCATGTCCTCATGGTAGAGGTGTGGGATGGCCTAAGCATCAATTCTATACAAACAAACTCTTAGTACCTCCTAGATAAACATAATTATTAAGGGCGCCAAGGAATTGTGTGTGTTAATATAGATATGTACAATTCCTAAAACATATCCAAAAAAAAAAAAACTTTATTGACTCTATAAGATATATATATGACAGCAAAGGAATGACTATACATGGTTACCATGGTAATGGTAATATAAAAAGAATACTAAAATTGCAACTCCTATCAATGACACTAATAACAGGGTAAAACAGAAACGTGGCAAGTGAATATACACATTAAATTTGCACGGATACTATGTATGTCAAAGTGGGGCAATGCAGATATACGCGGAGAAAGGAATAAAAAAAATATTAAGATGGATGTTTACTATAGGTATGAATGGAATGGTTTGATATACATATATATAGGATATACATGGTGAACAGATGAATCTATAAATTGTAATTAGAATCCTCATTCGGTACATTTGTCTGAAGATGGTAACAATGCTGTTACCAAAATGTCACACATATTAATTATTCGTTATTTCTACATACACAAATATACATGAATATAATAAAGGAATGATACATGCTATATAGTAATATTGAATATATAATGATAATAAAAACGGATAGATGTGCACTGAGGGTCTAGGACATTTCACTAGTATTTCAAATTCTACTTGGAATATCTTAAAAATTGTTCTTACCAACTCGTCATTGGGACTGTTCTGTCTGGCATGTTCCCCGCTTCTCTTAAATCAGGGAAGATATATATATGAAGGGGATCATGATAGCCAATACGTTCCCAAACCAGGTTATTTCTAAGTCACCTTATCGTGATGACAATCTAACCTATCTTTGTTCTTTACCTGAACATGTAGTTAACCCCTATTATACATTGTTTAGATGATCTATAGAATGTGTACTCATCCCTCTACCCTCAACTCGAGTTCTTAACACCTCTCTGAAAATATTATAGTCTATGTCTATAATAAAAATAAGACTAGCTCATTGCTCTAGGCCATTTCACGGCCGAATCGATCTTTCCAAAAAAAAAAAATTCTTCCTTCCTAGATCTGAAAGCTACACTGGCTTGTTCTGGTGATCTGCCTCAGAAGTTCATTTAGAAGTCCTACTAATTTAAAGTTTACCTTATCTTATGATGAGTTACTCTCGTAACAAAAAGAAAATTTCTACTTATTAACTGATATTTAGACCTAAATTCGTTCTAACTAAACGTATGGTAGACTGATAGTCTTTAATTAGGTGATTAACTTTTGCTAGCCTGGGGCGATATAAAACGCAAAGAATCTGGACAGTCCATCTGTCACTTTGCTAACTGGTACCTAAAAATCTGTAGACGGAATCGCGTCGTCTAATCATAACTTGTCTCTTACACGCTCTCTCATTGTTAACTCTCATTAGAAACCCCCTTTAGACTATGACTTAAAATCAAGGAGTTATAGGGACTGATTTACCCAGCACATGTTTCGAAGTTTCTGTCTATCGGGGATTGGTTCCAAGCTGCGCAATTTATAGAGGAGCTTCAACGCGCCGAACCTTCCCAACCTCCCGTCTGAAATCATCCTCATCTCAGTCACGTTTAAAGCGTCGTAAATTACGATGTCAGATCGGTTACCCGAGGTTTGTCGTTAAGCACCTGCTCACGACATCGGCTACTAAATCTCCCCACCTAGCACAAAGTTCACCTGGTACCTCTCCGCTTCCTCTAAAGAGGAGGGGACTTGCAGACTTCTGGCCTGACCGTGACCTTCCACAAATCCCCCAGTCTGAGAATCGAGACATGGTCATTGCCTACGACTCTTAGAATTCAAGTTGATATGATGAAATAGGGTGATTGATTCCCTAATAATAGAAATCAAACTTATACTCCCATTGGAGGAGACCTAACAAAAAATGGAGCGAAAACCTTTCCTAATAATAGAGTTGTACTGTCCTGTGAGGCCATCGTTCCTAACAAATAACGAAATCAAAATTAAAATTGAATCTATTAGTTCCCTTACCTTATCTTAAAGTACCTTTGGTCTTTACAGTATAATTGTTTTTAACCTTCTTACACATTCATTAAACCAATCCATTCATGCACCCTCCCCCCCCCATCATTCACGGTTTGCATACAAACTAAAGTTAAAAGCTGCTACACAAGCCAAAGTACTATGATTATCATCATTGATAGTTCCTAATAATAACAAATTTTTCAGGACAAATGTAAGATCAAATAAAGTATACCTAATTAATATGAATCGGGAGCTAAAGCCCTATTTACTCAAATAAAGTGCCTCGTATAAACTCTAATACAAGTTACCTACTCATAGATAAATATTATTTATACTTAAACAAAATTAATAAAGTTTGATTGTTAACAATCAATGCTGAAATCTAACCTAACACTCTAACTAGGTGTCTAATAGTCTGAAAATCTTCTTATCTTGACACTTGGTGTCTAAACAAATGAATCATCAAACTAACACTTAAATGGAGCGAACTGAACTTCTAGCATTTACCTCATTGCCAAAAATATGATAGGTCTACAAGTGTTTTGCCAACGCTGCTTCCCATATAGGATCATTAGCATTCTTCACTCCCTGCTATTCAGCTAAACTCTTTCTTTGGACTTATAGGGCATTCAGTACCCAGCTCGTTCTGGAGTTTAACAACAGAGATGACTTGTTATCCTATTACATCAATTCTTAGACTGTAATTGCCTTACACACTCTCATTAGAAATTCTCTTTGGACTGTATAACTGGACCCAGGGATTTACAGGGAGTCAAGTTTTACCCAACGCAAGCTCCAAGTCATTCCATAGAGAATATGTTACAAGCACAGCAATTGTCTGATGCGTCTAAGCCCCTTAATTGGTTTTTAAAGTTGAACCACTGCTCAAAACCTGCAATAAAAAAAATCGAAACAAAATACACTGTTGAACTCTCAACTTAATTCACAACTTGCTACACATTCTATAGGTTTAAATCAATGGCAACCTGGGCATGATTTACAATCAGTGGGTCCCTTGACCCTGGTTGAACGACGTATTCCAGGGCCGTCAACATTGCCACCAATTGCCCTATTTACTACCTCAGGCGGGTTCCCTAAGGTTGCTGTCTCTCGTGGTTCCACTGGTTCTACAGTTCTATGGGAATATATGGGATACGTTGGATGTACCCAGTGATCCTCATCATCAGTGATACTATCTATTTGTTCTTGTGTGTTTCCGTCCCCCGTAGGGTAAGTCTTTACCGGTGCATGATAGGCCTTCATTCTGTCTATGTGAATCTTGTCCAAGTGCCCCGTCTCCAAATCCTTCAAAAGATAAACAGTGTCGCCTGTCCTTTGTAGTACCTCATAAGGTCCTCTATACCTTGGCTCAAATTTGTGACATCCTTTCGTCTCATGCATTCTCTTTACCAAAGCTAGATCCCCTGTCTCAAAGGTCCTTAATTCTCTAGCTTCAAACTCAGCCCTGGCTTCTTGTTGCTCCTTCAAGTAAGTCTGCCTCACCACCTCTCTCGCCCTTTCAACCTCCTCCACTAATTCCCGCTCATAGAAGGCCGCCATCTTGGTAATTGAATCCTCGCATACAGGATTAAGCTCCTCTTCCTGGAAAGGTTGTGTGAGCCTCAGCTCATGTCCGAAGACCAGTTCCACTGGAGTAAATCCAGTACTAGAGTGTACAGTGGTCCTGATAGCTAAGGCTACCATTGGTAAGGTGGTATCCCAATTGTTCCCCGCTGTACACCTGCGTAGAGATTCTATTACCGTCCTATTTAGCCTTTCTACGGCGCCATTACTCTGAGGTCTCCAGGCCGTGGTATTTACTGCACCAACCCCCATAGCCTTGCAGACTCCCTTGAACACGCAACTCTTAAATCATATCCTGACAGGATTGCGAAAGCTCTTCAAAACGATGTGTTATATTACAACAAGGTTGTGACACAACTCATAAAGATGACAAACTATCATTAAAACAAGGTTGTGAAAAACTCCCTCTTTAACTGTGGACTAACATCAAGACACTGTTGTGAGAACCCTCTTCAACAATGAACTACACTGAAACGAGGTTGTGACTAACGACACTCTAATAGTAAAACATGTTGTAAGAATTCTCTAAAAGATGGACTAATAACAAACACGGTCGCGAAACTCTCTATAATGACACATAAACACTAAAGCAGACTGTGACAATCCTTTAGAGACGACACACACACACTAAAACAGGCTGTGAAGACTCCTTAAAGATGATAAACTAACATTTAAAACGGGTTGTGAAACCCTTAAAAGATGATATACTAATATTAAAACAGGTTGTGTCAAGGTTGTTACAAATGACATACTAACATTTAAAACAAGGTTGTGAAACCTCCCTTTAACTGTGGACTAACATCAAGACACTGTTGTGAAAACTCTTCTCGACAATGGGCTACACTAAAAACGAGGTTGTGACAAACGACACACTATCATTAAAACAATTGTGGAGATCATTAAAGATGGCAACAAACGCTACAGCAAGGTTGTGAGACGATATACTGCAAAAAAAAAAAAAAACAAGGTTGGGACAATTAGCACACAAACACTGAAACAGGGTGTTATAGTTCCTTTCAACTGTCACTTAGCACTAGAACAAACGTTATGGTTTAAAAAAAAATAAAAGGAAGAGCTGTAAACTATTTAAAGTTCTCCATGGTACTTAAGACAAAAATTGTTAACTAAAAAAAAAATTGAAATCTTAAGGTTCATTACAATACTATAAAGGAGAAAACAAACTCGTAGCTAGAAAAATAAAGAAAGCTGGAACTCTTTAAATCACAGCCTATAACAAAAACAAAGTGTTGTTAATAAATGAGAAAAAAAAACTAAGTAACTCTTAAATATCATATATCAGCATTAAGGCCAAGATTGCAGTGAACAAAAAAAATTGTTTCTTAACAGGAGAATACTTATTTGTTATTTAATATAGCCTAATATTATAACAAATAAAGACCTATTTATTTAAATTAGTGTATACAGTTGCCTAAACTTAGGTAAATCGGCTTACACAAACTCCCAGTGTGTTTTAACATCCTCAATTTTTACAAGTTAAACCAGACCCTCCCACGTCTGGTCATTATCTGACTAAAAGGGAGGCAGGGGGGCCCACGGTTTCTAATTTTAATTGCCCCGGCCGCGAATCTTTTATCACCCCCGCACGGAGGCCCAGCGAGGAAATTGGCCGTCGTGGTCTCTTTCCCCCGGCCATATACAAACGTCTCGTTGAGGCCCCAAATCTCTGATCATCATGCTGACAACTTATAATCTATGAATACACAATTGTTGAATATCTGGAAACCTATCCTACCAATTTACTTGATCCCATAACACGTGTATGAGTCCATTGTCACTTAGAGACTGTTATCAGAAGCTTTTCTTTTGCATTTATACAGTATGAGGTGCAGTGATTGAAGGTTCTATTTCCATGGGTTCATCCCTCTTACAACATGCTGGTACGGAATAAAATGCGGTTATAAAATCATTGTCTACGGGATAACAGGTGCACAATCTGGATTGGGAAACTGGCAAAGTTATTTCGCCCTTCAGGATACCGATTCTGGTTCAAATTCACATAAATAGGTACCGCTCAGCAAGAGCAACCTAGTTCATGATAATTGAACATTGTGTAATATGTGAAGGTTATCACATATTAAACAAATTTTAACGCGGGATTCAATCCCGGTTCATGACTGTCGGGAATCGAGGAGGTTACCCACTCGTCCTACGACTTTGAACCAGCAACCTAAGGATCACTGTTGTAACATCTACAGTCCTCCGCTCTGCCAACTGAGCTAACTGAGTCTTCTGTTGGGTTATAATGAAATACTGTGAATCTTGTAGGGGAATTACTTTTGTTGCATACCATGGGTTTTGTTTGTCACTGGGTTAGAGAACTCATATTATTCCTTATTACTGTCAGACTGGTAATTACATTCCTGGCTCATTAGATATAGGTGTGAAACTTGTATAATGCACTGTGGAAACATATGTGGACACTTAAGGATTTACAGGAGTACATCAGGTATGGAGAGGTCACCTCAGCTCAATCTAAACACATTTTGTTCTGGAATTAGCGCCGTATTCTAGATGGACTTCACTGCCCCATCTACTGTCCAGGCGTAGCATCTTATGTGTGTCAAATTTAGGAAACGTCATCTCGTCCTAGATCTTCTTTCTCGTCGTGCTGGCACATCTTCAATGACAATTTCCATGTGGTGCACACACCCTTTTTGCGATCTATCGGCATCCAGTGATCTAACTTGGCAGAAAACGACGTCAAAGGGGGCCGCCCTTCCTCGCGCATCTAGCCTTCTAACCAATCACGACGCCGCCTCACGCCTACAGGTTCCGAATTGCATTCAATGTAATATCCTTGCTCGGGTGTCCCGACTTCATCCTCCCTCCTTCACAGCCTTCAGGTGATATTACTTCGCGCTGGAGATCCTCATTTCGCTAACCTCCTCATTATATATTAGTATCAAATCGAGCCTCGAT
>CP092863.1:116411732-116524613 GCA_030710605.1 Cordylochernes scorpioides | reverse complement strand
TAGGGATAAGCAAAAAAAAAGTAATAAGACCAAATAAATAAATAGTGGGTGACATTTTGATAACAGCATTATTACCATCATCAGACAATTTAATATTTTCTCTGATGATGGTAGCTTCGCTGTTATCAAAACGTCACACACTATTTATTTATTTGGATTTGGTCTTGTTACCTTATGTTTCTAATCTACAATCCAAATTGTACCTTTATCATGACTAGATTGATAAGGCACAAATTTAAAAAATGCTGTGGTAAAATTTCTCATTCAGTACTTTTGTCTGAAGATGGTAACAATGCTGTTACCGAAACGTCACACACTATTTATTTATTTGGATTTGGTCTTGTTACCTGTTGTTGTTGTTGTTGTTGTTTCTTATCCCCTTGTGTAAAGATTACACGAATTCCATGAGTTCATGCTCCTCGAGCTGTTTTATGATGAGCAGCGGCCTCTCCCAAAGGTCCTGTTTAGTGCATCTAATGCAAGCCAAAATGTGTTCTGGAGCTGCAGGTGACAAGCTACATTTTGGGCAAGTGGGGTAGATTTTGTTATTATTTTCTATCTTCAATGGCTTGAGATGGCCTGTTCTAAATCTTGTTAGTGTTGTTTGATGCTGTCTATTTGTGATGTTTAGAGCTCCTCCTGGGTTCACTCCACTGTACCAACTGTGCTTAGGTGGGATCCTCCAGTTCTTGTTTATTTTTGTTTTGGCTACTGTTTCTATTTCTTTAAAAGTAAGTTTATTTTTCTGTGGCAAGGGTTCTTTTGTGCCTTTTTTCGCTAGAACATCAGCAGCTTCATTGCCTTCAATTCCAACATGTGAGGGTATCCATTGAAGGTGAATTTTTGAGGTTTTTGAGAGTTTTTGGAGATAACCAATTATGTTCCTGCTTACTTTGTCTCTGAGTTCCCCTGTGTGACTCAAGTGTTGTATGGCACTTCTACTATCAGTAAGAATCCAGATATCTTGATAATTAGTATTTCTGATGGATTTTAAGGCTTCATAGATGGCTATAAGTTCTGATCTGAAGACTGAGCAAAAATCTGGGTTTCTTCTGTTCATTTTCTCAATGCCATTTGTAGTTTTGATGAGACAGCCACTGCCAGTGTGTCCCAACTCATCTCTGCTACCATCGGTATAAATAGTTATTGCATTTTTAGGAATGTTATTAATTATTTCTAATGATAATTGTTTTAAGTATTCTGGATTTTGGTATTGTTTGTTGGTGGGTTCATTTAAAGTGTCATTAAAAATAACATTTTGTAGTGGTTCGCATGGAGAAATTTTTTCTGCTAAATAATTTTTTTCTACTTTATATTTTAAAAATCCATTTCTTTTGGCCAGGTGTAGAGGACCTTCTTTTTTGAGTCTTAGATTGGATTCCCAATTAAGTATGTAATTGGAAGTTCTGTGTTTGTTTCCATAACTCTTGATTTTGTTTATATATTTTGGCAGATTGTAGCTTCTTCTATCCTTTAAGGGCATAATGTCTGCCTCGTAAAGTACAATATCATTAGGGCAGGTATTTCGAAGACCTGTAATAATTCTAGCTGCACTTAGTTGTATCCTTTCCAGTGATTTTAGATTGTTTCAGATGCTGTACCATAGATTTGATATCCATATTCCAGGATAGGTCTAATTAGAGACGTGTAAGTTTATTTTAGTGTGGTTGCATCGGCTCCCCACTCTCTTCCTGAAATATATTTCAGGATTTTTAGTCGGTATCTTCCTTTTCTAATAACTTCTTCAATATGTTTACTGGAGTTAATTTCTGGATCCAGGGTGTAGCCAAGATATTTAGGATGTTTATTATATTGTAATTGTTGTTCTTTCAGAATAATTTTTGGCCTTATTTTGTATAGTTTCTTATCGGTAGTAAAAAGACAGGTTTCAGATTTTTGGGGGTTAAATTCTAATTTATGTTTATTAGCAAATTTTTCTAGGTGGAGAAGAGTCTTGTTCAAATCCCTTTCAGCTTTTTTCCAGTTAGTGTTACTGCTCCATAGAATAATGTCATCAGCGAAAAGTCCAATATTGGTTTTATGTGAAATTTTTTCTTCTATGCCTGCAATAAATAGGGTGAAGAGAGTTGGGCTAAGGACTGATCCTTGTGGTAATCCTTGGTACAATTTGAAGGTTTTAGATAGAGTTCCATTATATTTGACCCTGATGTATCTATTTTTAAGGAAATCATTTATCCAAGTGATAGCTTTTCCATCAATTTTGAAATGCTTGTATAATTTTGTAATCAACTTGTTTTTCCATACTTTATCAAAAGCTTGTGTAAGGTCTAAAAAAGCGGCTATGGTGTGGCTAGTTGGTTTTCTGTTTTGTGCATCTTTTACCTTTTGTGTGAAAAATAAGAGTTGGTCTATTGTCCCATGTCCTTTCCTAAATCCATATTGTTCTTCTGGTAAGAGATTTCTTGTGTCAAGGTGGTAGGTAAGTCGTCTGAGTATAATTTTTTCCATTAATTTGCAGCAAATACTTGTGAGGGAGATAGGTCGGTAGTTTTTTGGGTCATCAGCAGATTTGTCAAGTTTTTTAATAGGAATTATTGTTGCAGTTTTCCAGTCTTGAGGCAATTTTCCAGTTTTCCAGGAGTTATTGAAAATATCAAGAAGTATTTCTTTGCCATTTTTGCCCAAGTTTGATATCATTTGGCCATGAATTCCATCTGGCCCAGGAGTCTTGTTTAGGTCAGTGTTTTCTAATGCATAATCTAGCTCTTTCATATTGATTTTTTCATGGAAAATATTATGAGTGCTGGTGAAATTTTTACAGTCATGAATAATCTTTCGGGCCTTTTTTTCAACTTTCTTATCTTTTATTTCGAATTTGATTTTACTACTTATTTGATATGAATTACCTAAAAGATTAGCAGCATTTTTGTCATTAGTTGCTGGGGTACCATCCGTATTCTTAATCATATTTGTGTTTTCAGTTTGTGGCTGGGCTCTGTCAATTTGTTTTGCCAAATGCCAAAGTTTTGTATTCGGGTTTCTTGGGTTCAGGTTTTCACAAGTTTGTTTCCATTTTTCCCTTTTCATATTTACGTATAACCTTTTTATTTTTGCATTCACAATGTTCAGTTCAGTTCTACAATTTGTTTGGTTTTGGGTGCACTTTTTTTGTAGTTCATTTCTTTTAGTTATAAGTGTTTGAATATCTTTTGCCTGGTGTGTATAATTTGGAATCCATTTCTTAATATTACCTCTTGGTATTGAAACTTTGGCTGCTTTAATAATGGTGTTTTTGAAAGATATCCAATTTTGTTCCAGATCTTTTATTCTAGTGGGTGCTTTTCTAAAGTCTTCATTGGTGTTTTTCTGGTAAAGATTCCAATTAGCCTTTTTGAAGTTCCAGAATTTTTCTTTAATTGAGCTGGTTTTGGTCTTGGTGCTAATTTCTATCAAAATAGGCAAATGATCACTTCCAATACTTTTTAATATTTGCCATTTGCATTTGTGGAAAATGTCAGGACTGGAGAAACTTATATCAAGTGCTTGTGCAGTATTATAGCTGTAGGAATGGTGGGTGGGATTCCCATCATTTAAGCACATGAAGGCATTGTCGTCAAATATGTTTGAAAGTATTTTGCCTCTTGGGTTTGGCATGGAACATCCCCATAGTTGATGTTTGGCATTAAGGTCACCTACAATAATTGTGTTGTCTGTAAGAAATTGAGCCATTGTTCCATCGTCAATAAGTTTATTGTTTGGTGGGTGATACATATTGAATATGTTGATGGTTTTGTTTTGACTGAGGTAGACTTTGATACCTTGGGCTTCGAGGTCTGATGTGTTTGGAATATTAATGGCTATGTTTTCATAGTACAAATTCTTGATTAAAAATGCAAGGCCACCCCCTTCTTTATTTCTGTCTTTTCTGAGGATATTATAGTTTTTATATTTGAGATTGTACTTTTCATTTAATTTGGTTTCCTGTAAGGCTATAATTTGTATCTTTTGTTTTTCAGCTATTTCCATTATTTCTTCTAATTTTATTTTTGTTGCTGTTGAGCACAATCCATTTATGTTGCACTGCAAAATTCTCAATTGCTTGGAAGCTGCAAAGTTAGAAGTTTGTGGAGACTGTATTATACTTATCGGACAGAACCCTCTACCTAAGTACTGACCGCGCCCCTGTTTATTCTGCGCGACGGGCGATGCAGCATGCAAATCAACATCTGATCTCATGGAATGGGGTATAGGGGTGCAGCTTTCGTTGATCATGGCATTATGATCCAGGCACACTTTGGTGAAAGTCTGACTTTGCCTGTAGTTTGAGGCCGTTCCTAACATGGAAGCAGACGCCTTTGCTGCCGACTCTAACATGAGTACAGACGCAGCTCCTCCGTATCCCTGGAGTGGGACCCTTGCTGAGGTCTATCAACTGGGTCAGTTGAAGTCAGGATTTTTAAAGAGGTCTACTCCTCTTCTAACAATGCTGCTGTTGGTCCGCGACTGCTTATTCGTCAGAGTTATTCTGCTTGTTTCGCAGCTGGCCTTCATATCTGAAGGTCGTTCCCCTATCCGCCACCTGGGGACGCGCCCTATAGCAGTCAGCTCTGCCAAGGGGGTCTTGTTACCTTATGTTTCTAATCTACAATCCAAATTGTACCTTTATCATGACTAGATTGATAAGGCACAAATTTAAAAAATGCTGTGGTAAAATTTCTCATTCAGTACTTTTGTCTGAAGATGGTAACAATGCTGTTACCGAAACGTCACACACTATTTATTTATTTGGATTTGGTCTTGTTACCTTATGTTTCTAATCTACAATCCAAATTGTACCTTTATCATGACTAGATTGATAAGGCACAAATTTAAAAAATGCTGTGGTAAAATTTCTCATTCAGTACTTTTGTCTGAAGATGGTAACAATGCTGTTACCGAAACGTCACACACTATTTATTTATTTGGATTTGGTCTTGTTACCTTATGTTTCTAATCTACAATCCAAATTGTACCTTTATCATGACTAGATTGATAAGGCACAAATTTAAAAAATGCTGTGGTAAAATTTCTCATTCAGTACTTTTGTCTGAAGATGGTAACAATGCTGTTACCGAAACGTCACACACTATTTATTTATTTGGATTTGGTCTTGTTACCTTATGTTTCTAATCTACAATCCAAATTGTACCTTTATCATGACTAGATTGATAAGGCACAAATTTAAAAAATGCTGTGGTAAAATTTCTCATTCAGTACTTTTGTCTGAAGATGGTAACAATGCTGTTACCGAAACGTCACACACTATTTATTTATTTGGATTTGGTCTTGTTACCTTATGTTTCTAATCTACAATCCAAATTGTACCTTTATCATGACTAGATTGATAAGGCACAAATTTAAAAAATGCTGTGGTAAAATTTCTCATTCAGTACTTTTGTCTGAAGATGGTAACAATGCTGTTACCGAAACGTCACACACTATTTATTTATTTGGATTTGGTCTTGTTACCTTATGTTTCTAATCTACAATCCAAATTGTACCTTTATCATGACTAGATTGATAAGGCACAAATTTAAAAAATGCTGTGGTAAAATTTCTCATTCAGTACTTTTGTCTGAAGATGGTAACTGTTCGTGGCTTGAATGTTCAGTAAAAGATACTAAGAAGCACTTTGCCACTTGTCTTAAATTATTTTATTGTCTTTTGGTTTTTAGAGTTAGGAGTAGCTACCACATGATTTTAGATTACATGAATTTGACTTAGATTTTGATACTAGTGGTAGAGAGAGAGAGAAAAGAAAAAAGCCATTAATTAACAAAACTAGAAATTTACATACATGTTGATTGCTTTAAAATTTACATATTAAAGATTTATATTGTACAATTGAATTTAGAATATTTTGGCTAAATTTTCATATATAAAATTGAATTTAAGGAAATTATTAACTATAGGATCCAACAGTAACAATGCTGTTACCGAAACGTCACACACTATTTATTTATTTGGATTTGGTCTTGTTACCTTATGTTTCTAATCTACAATCCAAATTGTACCTTTATCATGACTAGATTGATAAGGCACAAATTTAAAAAATGCTGTGGTAAAATTTCTCATTCAGTACTTTTGTCTGAAGATGGTAACAATGCTGTTACCGAAACGTCACACACTATTTATTTATTTGGATTTGGTCATATTACCTTGTGTTTATCATGACTAGCTTACAAAAATGCTCATGTTACAAAAAAGGTTTCACACAAAACAATAGTAAAACCTCACTTAGAAATCACCTATCCTAGGAGTTTTTCCTGTCTCAGGGGAATCAATATTTGTGTCAATCTCATGTCAATGTCCAGGGAGGTCAACTGGACCTGGTGATGATGAACCGGTACTACGGGTGGTACGCTGACTTCGGACATCTGGATGTGATACCGTACCAGGTGACCCCTGACATCAGAAACTGCCATGTCATTTTCAACCATAAACTCATTATCATGAGTGAATATGGGGCAGACACAGTGGCTGGTCTTCATGGGGTAAGTCACTCTATAATGTACATAGCATAGTGTGACATGGGAAAGCCAAGACTTATTTATTGTAGAGGAAACATGCAGCTAGCACTAGAACTATACTAGATACTGACTAGCTAGGTAGTGACTGCTTTTACTGCACTACATGTCTATACATGTAAAAGGCAGTTTGACTTTTGCATTTGAGACTATGAAGAGTATATCGTAAATATCGTGTGAGAACGCCCTTGGAACTTTGGAAAGATTTTAACACCTTTCTAAATGTTTAATTTTTGCTTGCTCCTGACGAGGACAAAAGATTTTTGTCGAAACGACGAGGAAATAAAAAGATTTACTGGCCGAAGTATCTTTATTTTCAAGAAATATGAAGGGAATAAGTTGACTCCTCTGTTTTAAAAAATGATAGGACAATGTATTAACTTTTTTTTTTTTTTTTTTTGTCGTTGATAGTGTCCATCAAATCTACTTTTGGTGACTCTATTGGACAAATATTCTCCAATTTTATCTATGACCATCACTTGCAGCAGTAGTTTTCTCATACAGGAGTGTCTTCTTCCATCTTTACCATTGTCTTAATAAATTTGGCTCATCTACCTTTTGGCCATGTAGACATGTGGTGTACTTAGGGAAGGGTAGACTCTATGGATATATATTGTCTAATTTCATCTATTGACCATCACTTGCAGCTTGTCCATATTGTTTTCTCAGCAGTGCTTAATATGGGAGTGCCAGTGGCCAAATATATTGGTTTTTCCGTCTTTTGGGTGTAGACATGTGGTGTACTTACAATAAAAGCAGTTTCTAACTACCCACCATGATTATCATGGCATACCTGGGATAAGAACCACTGCTACAACTGTATGTTACAGGACCCTGCCACACCATTTACTGAAGAGTTCCAAGTAGAATACCTAGCCATCCACCATGCTGCGTTTGACGAGGTACGGAGGGATAACTTCTTTGTAGGAGAGCTGGTGTGGAACTTTGCCGACTTCATGACCATGCCCGGTAAGTAGAACGTACGGTCTCCTTAACCAGAGTTAACCGCCGGTGCGCAGGTCTGACCAGAGTGGTCGGCAACAAGAAAGGTGTGTTTACCCGAGAACGGCAACCCAAAGCTGCAGCTCATCTACTCCGCTGCCGCTACCACAAATTGTTCCAGATGAACACAGATGACCTTTATTGCAAGTGAAATTAAAAATCTTCACTCTCCAAGTTTTTATTTATTTCCCACAGCTAGGAGTGTAGCAGGAAACTCTCCATAAACTCCTTCTGTTCAGCTTCCTCCTTCCGCAGAGCCTCATGCTGGATACGCAGCCTGCACAGGCCAGTGTGACAGTTGCGCAAGTTGAGAGAGCTACTCACCTCTCCAGCTGGAGTTTCTTCTCTGTAATGAGAGCCTGGAGTTGTTGTTGCTGGAACTCCCGGTGTTTAGCCACTGACTTGAGGAGGTTGCGCGAACCTATGGCCTGAACACACCTGGTTGAGCCCTATTTGGTGGTGGTGTGAGATAATGTGGCATATTACCCAATGACAGGGGAACCTCCATTAGATGACATCTCTCTCCCAAAAGGACACTTAATCTCTAACTAAGTGTTGTTTTTACAAGAGCAATTATATATACAGTTATACCTGTCTATAGCGCTTGTTTTTAAATACATAATACGATGCGATTTACATTAAAAGTGACCTGTCTATAGCACCCTATTTTGGTGAGTCCCAAGAGGGGGCGCTATAGACAGGTTTAACTGTATTGTAATTATATGTATGCACCTTTACAGACCTATAAGCTTATGTCCATAGGTTCCCTAAACACCCTGCCTTCCTTAGTAAATACAGACTATATAAGAAAACCAATCCAATACAATAGTAGAGTGGTCCGGAGATTAATTTTGTGAAACTGCTAAGATGGTTGACCACTGATGAGCCAAGCCCTCTCATTCAATAACTTTTATCATTGCAGTAAGGTCTGTATAGATAATATATGTGAAAAGAAACAAATTTCCAAAAATAATTATTATAAATTTTATCAATAGATGGCAATTGAATTTGGTAAAGTGATAGTATTTGGTCTTTCAGACGTAACAAGCCATTACCAGAACATCTCTAGGAAATACCAGACACTTCCCTAGTCCTTCATATCTCACTAAACAGGACCTTTGGGAGAGGCTGCTGCTTATCATAAAACAGCTCGAGGAGCATGAATTCATGTAATCTTTACATAAGGGGATAAGAAACAACAAATTTTGCAATATCAGACTGGATTTGCCTCATCAATTCCAGCACATTTGTTGCAAGAATCAATAACAGAAATTCCACAGCTACCACCAATTCCTGATTCGATGCCTCCCAAATTGAACATGGTCTGTTTAACTTTATATTTCTTGCTAATGATAAAGCACAATTTGGATTATAGCTACAAGAAATTAAGACCTAATCCAAATAAATAGTGTGTGAGGTTTTGGTAACAATGCTGTAACCGAAATGTCACACACTGTTAATTTATTTAGATTAGGTCTTAATTTCTTGTAGCTATTTCATGTTAAATATATATTGAATGTAAATTAACACAATGAAGAGTGCAGGCTTGAAACTTTGCTTTTATTATATACAGTTAAACCTGTCTATAGCACCCCCTTGGGACTCACCAAAATAGGGTGCTAAAAAGAAGGGGTGCTATAGACAGGTCACTTTTAATGTAAATTGCATCGTACTACGTATTTAAAATCGGGTGCTATAGAGAGGGGGGCACTATAGACAGGTTTAACTGTTTATATTTAATTTTAAAAATGCCGAATTGAATGTTCTACAGTGTAACATCAATGACATATCCACTACTAAGAGCAAGGTTAAACTGGACAAGATATTACCACCGGCAGATTCCAAAGGTGCTAATATCATTTGTCTACAAGAAACTAAGCTCTAGGCCATCTCAAGCCATTGAAGATAGAAAATAATAACAAAATTTATCCCACTTTCCCAAAATGTAGTTTGGTACCTGCAGCTCCAGAACACATTTTGGCTTGCATTAGATGCACTAAACAGGACCTTTGGGAGAAGCCGCTGCTCATCATAAAACAGCTCAAGGAACAAGAACTCGTGGAATTCGTGTAATCTTTACACAAGGGGATAAGAAACAACAACAACAGAAACCAAGCATAAGCTCAACCACCTTTTTAAGGTAAAGGGCTTCAAAATACTGAGAAAAAAGACTTCAGCAGATGGAGGGCTCCTGACCCTTATCAAAGATCTTTCTTTTAAAAGAAAGAAATTTAATTTTTGAAATAAAAACTTTCAACCAACAAATGATGTACAAATTTTTTTTTTTTTTTTCAATATACAGTAGAACCTCCCTGTAAAGGACATCTAATTGCAGAGCTAAAGTGTCATTTAGGGAGAGTTACCAGAGAGTTGCTAAATAGTAAATATGGTAATTTTGCGAATAAAAACTGTCCTTTATAGAGAGGTGTCCTCTCATGGAGGTTCTACTGTATTTTTAATAAATTTTTTGTTGAATTTCACCTTTTAAATGCTAAGAGTTATATCTAACTAGCCGAATGACCCGGGAAACGCCCAGGTTTTACCCGATTAAAGGTTTTTATTCAAATACTATTCGTTACAATTATAAATTGGCGCCGTGGATGTCACTCTTGTGAAACGTCCCGCTCCAAACTTTGTGCCAGAGAAGCGATATTTTTATAAAGAGATGATCTGGCTTTGTGTCTTCTGCTTGAATGAATGTTTTTCTGTTAGAATTTTGTTCCTATATATATAGGGATTGTCTATATATATAGGGATAGTTTATATATATAGGGATTGTCCAAAATTTAGATAATTGACTAGACACTGCTCTGTACAAGGAATAGGCAAAATTTAAGGTAAGATAAATGTGGGCCACACCTTCATCTTCTCCCGCTCCACCTCCTCCGCCAGTGCTGCCACCAGGTGGATGAAACTCTCTACTATCTCCTGGAACTTGGTGATTCCTGGACACACCCAGCTGGGTGGGGATTGGTCGGTTTCACTTCTTAATCTCTGGGTGGGGATTGGTCGGTTTCACTTCTTAATCTCTGGGTGGGGATTGGTCGGTTTATCTTCTTAATCTCTGGGTGGGGATTGGTTAGTTTCACTTAATCTCTGGGTGGGGATTGGTCGGTTTCACTTCCTAATCTCTGGGTGGGGATTGGTCAGTTTCACTTAATCTCTGGGTGGGGATTGGTCGGTTTCACTTAATCTCTGGGTGAGGATTTGTTGGTTTCACTTAATCTCTGGGTGGGGATTGGTCGGTTTCACTTCCTAATCTCTGGGTGGGGATTGGCAAATTTCACTTCTTAATCTCTGAGTGGGGATTGGTCGGTTTCACTTAATCTCTGGGTGAGGATTTGTTGGTTTCACTAAATCTCTGGGTGGGGATTGGTCAGTTTCACTTCTTAATCTCTGAGTGGGGATTGGTCAATTTCACTTATTCTCTGGGTGGGGATTGGTCAGTTTCACTTAATCTCTGGGTGAGGATTTGTTGGTTTCACTTAATCTCTGGGTGGGGATTGGTCAGTTTCACTTCTTAATCTCTGAGTGGGGATTGGTCAGTTTCACTTATTCTCTGGGTGGGGATTGGTCGGTTTCACTTAATCTCTGGGTGAGGATTTGTTGGTTTCACTTAATCTCTGGGTGGGGATTGGTCAGTTTCACTTCTTAATCTCTGAGTGGGGATTGGTCAGTTTCACTTATTCTCTGGGTGGGGATTGGTCGGTTTCACTTAATCTCTGGGTGAGGATTGGTTAGTTTCACTTAATCTCTGGGTGGGGATTGGTCATTTTCACTTCTTAATATCTGAGTGGAGATTGGTCGGTTTCACTTCTTAATCTCTGGGTGGGGATTGGTCGGTTTCACTTAATCTCTGGGTGGGGATTGGTCGGTTTCACTCCTTAATCTCCTAGAGAGATAGTTGCAACCACATGATCCAATGCAGTCACTTCTTACCAAAGTAACTCAAAGTAACAAGACCAAATAATTAGTATGGCATTTCAGCAACAGCGTTGTTACCATCAGACAAAAAGTACTGATGATGGTAACAATGCTGTCACAGAAACGTCACACACTATTTATTTATTTGGATTTGTGGTCTTTTTATCTTGTGTTTATAATACAAATTTGTACCTTGTCTATATGATAGTTTTTAATATGCAAAGATTTACACACGGATTTTGAATTTAGTGTCAAAATGTTGGGGCTTTTAGTCATGTTAAAAATGCATGGTTATGGCCTTTTGATTCCATTCTCACAGGATTATATCTTTCTCAGCAGTAAATATTGTAATGTGGACATTACACAATAATGTGTGAGAGTGTATTGCAATATTGTAGCAAAGTATTTTTATTTTTCTACAATGTAAAACTACCCTCATTATCTCTGGTATTCTATAAATTTTAATTAGTTTTGTATCAAATGTGATAAGGGACACTTTGGATTTATCTATATATATAAAAATGAATGTATGTGGGTGTGTGTGTGTCCTTTATGCCTGACCAAACCACTCTTTGGAACGCCATGAAACTTTGGGAAGTTATTTAGTATAGTACTGGGAAGGTTTCTGAAAAATAATATCTTGAATATCCTTAGAGTTATTTGTAGATTTAACTCGCAAGCAGCGCCACCATTGCGACAATGATAACAAGTTTTTCTATCTATAAGTTTATTATCACTAAGTTTATTATATTAAAGATTATTTATCAAAAGTAAGATTATCTCAGGATGACACGGCAATTTATTTGAGACAAGAATAATGATACAATTCCAAGGCGAAGATACTATTCCTTTAACTTCCAATTACCGAGGGAACCAATTAATATTGATTTTATTCAACTTATCGAGTATTTTTCAAGGGATCGGGAAAAAATTTTCACTAGATAAAACGATGATTTTGTAATGTAGAAAATTAGGAAAGACAAAATTCAGGATGACACGACACACAGGGACAGGGAAAAAATGTTCACTTTATCGAGAGATTCAAATTTACGAGTTTCAAATTATCAAAATATATCTTTTTTTTTTTTTATAAGTTTATAGAGAATTGTTCTAACAAATGTTCGTTAGACAAACCTTTACTCGGGTAAAACCCGGGTGAAGCCGGGTACATCCGCTAGTAGATTATAAACACAAGGTAATAGGACCAAATCCAAATAAATTTTGGTAACAAAACTGTTACTGAAACACCACACATTATTTATTTATTTAGATTTGGTCTTATTACCTTATGTTTTCAATCTATAATCTAAATTGTACCTAATCACCGAGTTACAGTAGAACTTGGCTGTAAAGGATAAAACCTAGTGACAGAGCCAAAGTGGAGAGTTGTCCTCTTACTGGAGAGTTGCTAATTGGTAAAAAATGGTCTTCTTTCTTATCTCCACTCAATCATATTATGGTATCAAGCTCATAGAGCTTGAGACTTTTGATGGTGTGGGTGCAATCGAATGTCTGCCTTTGTCATTAAGAATGGGAGCACTACTCAGTGGCAGGCCAACTTAGATCCAAAAGAAATGGCCACCTCTGACATGAGCAACAGGCGCCATGTGCAGCCGCTCCTAAAATGGAGTACAGATACTGCTTATCCTGTATCCCTGGATCAGGAGCCCTTACAGGGTACTATCAGCCGGGCCAGCTGAGCCCAGGTTTTTTTAGCGAGCTTGTTACTGCTCCCCCTCCTCCTTTTTCTTCCAGGCTTGGAACCGGCAAAGGCGAAGTAAAAAATATTCATTTTGGCATTGAAAAAGGTCCATTGGAGACAGGTGTCCTGTGGCAAGAGTGTTCTCTCTTGGAGATTCTACTGTAATAGAATTTAAGCCAAGAAAATCTAACATACTATCAGAAAGGTCAAAAATGATATCAACCAATCAGTGGCAACGTAACTCCACCGGTCCCAAGCCTGGAGGAAAAAGGAGGGGGGAGAGCAGTAACAAGCTTGCTAAAAAAAACCTGGACTCAGCTGATATACCCTGTAAGAGCTCCTGATACAGAATGAGCAGCATCTGTACCCAATGTTATTAGTGGCTGCACATGGCATCTGTTCCTCATGTCAGAGGTGGCCATTTCATATTGGAGCTAAGTCAATGGCCTGCCAGTCTTAATAACACAGACATTCTACTTCACTCAGTCATGATGGTTGTCAGGTGATAAGAAGGAAGAAGAGAGTGACAAAGTAGATACCATGATCTACACAATGCACTGACTTCACCTGATAACTTTGTGTGTGTAAGTGATCTTATTGAGTAGATGGTTTCTTAACAGAATTAAAAGACTAAATCCAAATTATTGAAATGTTTGTGACATTTCGGTAACAGCATTGCTACCATTATCAGACAAAGTATTAAATGATCATTTAATAAACTACTAAAATCATTTAGCACTTTTGTCTGATGGTTGTTGTTGTGGTGTCCAATGAAGAGACCTCAGATGTCTCCATGTATCTCTATCACAGCAATCACAATTATTGATGATGGTGACAATGCTGTTACTGAAACATCACGAACAATTCAATAATTTGGTCTTGTTGCCATTTCAATATAATCTATAGCCCCAATTGTGCCATATTAAAAACCATGGAGTTATTGTGTGAGGCCCTAAAAATTAGATAAGGGAAAAATTACCATATGATAATCATATATATATATATATATTTTTTTTTTTTTTGCTTATCCCTAGTACACGTGGTACAGGCTATGATAATCAAGGAGGGTAGTTAGCAACTGCTTTTACTGTAAGCGCACCACATGTCTACACATGTGAAAAGCAGTTCGACTTTGCACTTACAAATGTTCCAGAGCCCCGTTTGGTTACTTGCACTCGCTGGTGGATCATATATTATATCCATAAATAGCTAAAATTTATGGCTCCACAATGCTTAGTGGAAGAGTGGTATAAACTGTCAATTTCCTAAATCCAGGATCAAATCCCACTTTGGGAACTTTTTTCTGAAGAAAATATTGCTTCAATGTCACCTGATTATTGCAAAAGTCCAACCCCACCAGTGAGTACAAGTAACAAAACAGGGCTCTAGCACATTAGTAGGTGCAGAAATCACACTGATTTCCTATATGTGTAGACATGTGGTTCACTTACAGTAAAAGCAGTCATATCCTGACTACGCTCATATGAGCGTTAAATATGGCAGAACGCCATCTAGTGGAACAGAAATCAACTAAACGTTGATTTAGCTTGATAAGGCACAATTTGGATTATAGATTATAAACACAAGGTAATAAGACCAAATAAATAAATAGTGTGGAACAATTCAGTAAAATTGTTACTGTTAGTATTTAAACCATGCTGTGGTAAAATTTCTCATTCAGTATTTTTGTCTGAAGATGGTAACAACGCTGTTACCGAAACGTCACACACTATTTATTTATTTGGATTTGGTCTTATTACCTTGTGATTGATTTAACCTGTTCCCTGATATTTGTCCAAACCATTTTCTTGATAAATCAAGATAAGCCAACCACGAACACATTTTGTGCTGTTGTCAGCGTGGATGTATGAAGAAAATAGGTTGGCCAAATATCAGACTAAAGTTTAGTTGATTTCTGTTCCACTAGATGGCGCTCTGCCATATAAAAATCTCATGTATGTTTTTTTTTTAATTTAATACCAACACCAGACCTCTTTTTTATTTTAGTTTTTCACATAAAAATGTTTGTAATAATTTTTTTTTAACACATAGTAATAACGCGCCATCTATACATATAAAATGAAAGAATTTAAAAGCACGAATGTTTCTTTATACATAATACAAACTTCGAAATTATTTTAAAGGCGTAAGATTCTTTTTGAAAATAAACAATTTCTACTGCCCTTACTGCAATGGAAAAATTAATGGGAGGGCCTGGCTCATCAGTGGTGAACCCTCCCAGCGGTTTCGCCAGTTTAATCTACCATACCGCTGTTATACTGCATTTTTGGAACTTCCTTTTATAGTGATACTGTTGCTAGACTCTTGGAATGGGTATTTTAGAAGAACTATGGACATAAGCTTTGAGGACAGTAGAATTACATACATTTATAAATATATAATATGCTTCAAGCAATCGCTCTTCCGCAAATATCAAATTGTTTCTTTTATTAGAACATTTATAATATGATGCACTAGCGCCCCATCTGTTATCAAAATTTGAAATTATTTTATAGGCGTAAGATTCTTTTTGAAAATAAATATATTTTCAAAAACAATCTTACGCCTTTAAAATAATTTCAAATTTTGATAACAGATGGCGCGCTAGTGCATCATAATACAAACTTCTACTGCGATGAAAAAATATGTATTGGGAGGGCTTGGCTCATCAGTAGTGAACCCTCCCAGCGGTTTCGCCAATTTAATCCACCAGACTGCTTCTCAGAGCTCTAATACTGTATTGGACGATTCTGCTTATATACGCAGCACTGAAGGGTGGAATCTCAGAAATGGTTTTCAAGAAAACTATGGACATAAACTTATAGGACAGTAGAATTACTTAAGAGTTCCAATTTTTTTATTTGTGTGGCAATGTGTTTCTTATTATACACATATGTATATATAATCAAATATTATCTTTACAGACCTCTTACTGCAATGATAGAAATTATTTAATGAAAGGGCTTGGCTCATCAGTGCTAAACCCTCTCATCTAATAAATGCTATCATTGCAGTAAGGTCTGTAGAAGATATAATATTTGATGATATATATCATAAGAAAAACACACTGCTAAAAAATATTTATTTATTACAAATTTTATCAAAAGATGGCAATTGGATTTACCTATGTATGTGTTAATAATTTGTATCAATTTTAAGTTAATTAAATATTTTCTATACATTTGAGTAAATTTGAATATCTAATACCCAATCAACATGAGCTTAAACCATGAAGAGATTTAAAGAAATGTTCTTCTGTTAAAGTTTATTTAGTTTTTTAGTTGCTTTTTTCAAATTTCAAAATGATGCTATAAAATATTTCAAATATTATTTCATTGACCTAATTTTTTAGAAATAAAGTATGAAAATTATTTTAAAATGATTTGAAAGTTTAGCATTGATATATTCAAAAATAATTTGGGAGATCTCAAGATTAGGTTGATGTTTGGTAACTCTAATATGAACAGAAATCTTAACCAAACGAACCTTACCCAACCTCATATTGGCTTATAAAATCTTTATTCTAGATTAAGATTAGAAAATCAGCAAATTAATCCCAATACCTTTCAAAAAATATAATATCATTTTATGTCAAAGGCAATGTTTCAAATAAACAAAAGATATACGTACTGTCAACAAACTCTTTACATTCATCCTTCAATTGGGACGTCTGTTGGGCCAACTCGGGATCCAATACTCGAATTTTATATAATTCATCGAAATAAAGGCCAATTCTTTCAAGAACATCTGACGCCATATTATAATTTTGTATGTGAAAAATTATAATAGTTAGCGCGTTATAAATGCTATTCAGACACACAAAATTAAACTCGATTTCAAAACATAAGCCGTAACCTAGCAACGGATACTATAAACAAATGCCACTGTAGAAAAATCGATTGTTTCAAGCAAAATTATTTTCGTAGATTTTGTGCGAAATTTATTTTTAGTTTTTTTTTTTTCACTTGTGTACATATTGTAGAGACTGTGATATTCATGGTGGGTAATTAGCGACTGCTTCTACTACAAAAGTGTTGGGGCACGTTTTTTGTAACCATACCCCAACAGAAGGCGTATGTATAATCAAATCAAATGGATACATGGCTTCCCTCCCACATAGACTTACAGACCATTTTTTTTGCCCAGAAACTTAGACACTTGGTGACACCAGACTTCCATGCCGAAAGCTGATTCCTGGTAAAGAAGAAGACATCCAGAGACATCCGAGCTGGAAACTGTTGTTTCATATGTACATATATTCCCCTCACCAAAAATTTAGGTAAAGGTGACCAGAAAAAAAAAAAAGGAGAAAAATGGAGAAGGAAGATCTCTAAAGACTGAAACTTATAAAATATCCTTCCAGAGAAAGGAAAGCATCACATTACAGTCCAGGTAAAAAGGGCCTGGGTCAATTTTAGCCAAGACGGGGGGGCGATATATATACCATCCCGAGAAAAAGGGAGGATTATATTTCAACCCATGTGGAAAGAGAGGGGGGGCTGGCGTCTGAAATTTTACACTATCGTCGTAGCTGTTGTTCTCTTGAGATTTTCTTGTTTTGGTAATACTATATATTCTATTTTGATGGAAGAGGCCTGGAGTCTGAAATCTTACACTAGTGCGTTCTATTTTGATGAGGCCTGGGGCGTCTATGAAATTGATACTGGAGCCGTTGGCCATTTTGATTGGTGTTGTTTTCGGCGAATGAAAATGGAGAGAGAGATGAATAAAAGGAGGTTCTTTGCCAAAAGGCAAGATTCGATCGGAGTCGCTCAGTGAGAAGGACGATTTTTAGACGGGCCTGAGACGTAGAGACCAGACCTTGCCGGCACTTTCGAGAAAAGGTAAGCCATTTGTCATTATGACTTAGCGCCTTCCCCCCCCCCCCTTTTTGTGTAGTAGCCAACCTAGATTTCGCATGGGCCCTAAAGGGCTATAAAGTAACTTCAGGTCACCTCTATCTAAATTTTACTATGTAAATAGCATATCTCGTCAGTATAGACATGTTCCCAAATTTTAAGATATTTAAATAAATATCTAGAGAAATTTTCTTGTTTCCTCTGTTACCTATTTCATACATAATTTGCCTTATGGTGCTATTCCAATTGTTTAAATGAAATGTTGTATGTTTATTACCTATTTGAAGGGAATGTTACTAATAATCAAGTCTCCCATAAATTACCGGCCACATACATTGCCGCGAGTGTCTGTGTTTCAGTGTTTTATAGATTGCCCAATTTAATAACGATCTCGTGGGTTGTCTGATGAATTTGTATAATAGTGTCGCGGCTGTTTCCATCTTTAGACCATTGTTCTGACAAAATTATATGCTCGAACCTTGCTTTAGCTCAACCCTTAATCAATTACAGAGTTTTTTTCTTTTTCTTGTGAATGTGATGATGTAAAGACATATGCCGATAGTGCATCACTGACAGCTGTGCTGCTATTATACAACATTAAGGTCTTCCTGCGGGTTATATACATGGGGTTGTTGGCCTAATTTGCTATATATATATATACTTAAGTAAGGAAACTTTTAATAAGTCACATTGTGTATCCTCCCTTTTCAACTATCCAAACTGGGATACCAACAAAAGCACCACATGCCTAGATATTTGGAAAACAGTTCGACTTCTGCACTTACAAGTGTAACAGCCCCGTTTGGTTACTTTCACTAACTAGTGGGACTGTACTTTTCTAGAATTGTGACTCCTTGAAGCTTTTTTTTTTCTTCAATTAAAGTTCTCAATGCGGGATTTGATCTTGGGTCGTGGTTGTCGAAAATCAACAGTTTATACCACTCTTCCACCAGCCTTCAATCAAATTTATTTTAAAATATTAAAGTGTAACGCTTAGCGTCCAAACTTTTTTTCTAGTCTTTTATCTCGACAGATCATATTGTGCTTTTACAAATATAGGTTGTATGTTACTTTAGTCTACTGGATTTATCCAACTATTCCTGGGGTCATCACGAGGTGTAACTTAAACCATATTATTATAAAATAAAAAAGAAAGATATATGAGGGTAGAAATTTATTAAAATACTTTTCTTTATTATTAAAAAAAATAAAAATTATAAAAGCTTAAAATGAAGTCTCAATAAATATTTTAAAATATATCATATTTTTATTTTCTATATATTTTCTCTATATAATTTATTGATGAATCCAAATTTCAACAAAATGTATAAAAGATTGTTTATTCAATATGAGCCTTAATTGGTCTATTTTTATAAAATTTTATTCTATTGCCGAATATTTCTATCCTGCTTTTCAATGTCACAGATGACGCATGCGCTGTTCCTTCTTTTAGCACAATTGCAGTTGGTGGTGTTCATCACAATTACTGGCAATGGACGCTAAGAGCAATTTGATGCTGATTAATTAATAAGATGCTTGTGTTGATGGACAAGTGTTGTAAAGTAGAAGTGACTCCATTAAAAAATTTCAGTTTGTTTTTAGTGTCTTCCAGTTAAATTAACACATCTTTTTAAAGCTCTCGAACCATGTGCTGCGTTTCCTCTTTTTTTTTTTTTTTTCATATGACATATAAGCAAGATCTATATTTTTTTCGTTTCCTATATTCGAATTTAGCTGTCGAGAATATGAGGAGAAATCAGAATATAAACGAAAAATTACATTCTTTAAGTGTTGACGATTAGTTAAAGTATGTAATCTCTCTTTAATTTTTCCATTGCAATAAGGACAGTAGAAATTGTTTCTTTTTAAAAAGAATCATACGCGTCTATAATAATTTCGAATTTTGAGAACAGATGGCGCGCTATGCATCATGATTAAAGTATGTAACAGTAATTATTAATTATGGTAAATCAACTTTGTTTAATTCTTTAATGGTGCCAATTCTACTTCCAAAAGATATATGACAACTTAGCCAGTGGGCTAACTGGACAAGTGTTGTGTAATATATTTTACCAAAGATTTTTTTTTAATTTTACATCTCCTTATCATAGTGTAATAGTATAGATATATCCTTGTGGTATGTTGGCGTTCCGCACTCTAGGAAACTGAGTTACAAATATAAGGTGTTGATGAGAGATACAAATTTCAAATACCAATACCATATTAGGGCTTCAAACACATATCTTACTGAGATGATAGACATGATATAGCCACGTTTGGAATGTAGAAAGGGAGATTAAGAGGAACGTGGTGAGTTTCTTTATTGAGCAGTATACAAGCTTTCGGACGTCAGCCGTCCTTCATCAGGTATTGACATGAATGAGAAGGAGATGCTATATTTATAAGCGACAGTTTAGCATAATAAATATCAAACAAGGAATAAAAGATTAAAATGTGAAATTTGCATGCCAGTAGTAAGAACATTTGAAAAGTGTACAATATATAGATTTAAGAGAATCTGCATACCTAGGATGAAGGGAAAAAGGCGGAAAACTAGAGGCGAAGACAAAAGCAAGAATAAAAATAAAAATAAGAAACAGCGGAATAAAGATAAAGTTAAACGTTACGAAGAAGGTGTATCTGTTGGTATAGAATAAAAAGCAGAATATTGGGGCGGGAGGTCAATCTTTCTGTTAAGGCTGGGGGTAGTATTGGAAACAAGGGCTTCAAGAACTAAGCGTTGGTATTTGTTTACTATATCGCTATAAACGGGGGTTGTATTGTCGAGATTGAAGGAATGTCCGGACTCGCGATATGTTGGTATATGAGCGATTTTTTGTCTTTCAAGCGGATGTTGCGGGCGTGTTCACTGGCTCTGATGGCGATTGTTCGGCCTGTTTCTCCAATATAGCATAAATCACAATCATTACAAGGAATTTTGTATACGGCGTTGGAAAGGGATTTGGGGTTACGTTTGGCGGAGCTTTTTGTGATTGGATGTCGTAAGAAGGTGTAAAGGGAAGGTGTGCACTTGTAAAAAGTGCGAATGCCGAATTTACGTAAAAAGGAACCAATACCGGAATTCGTGGTGGAGTATGGGAGGACGCAGGTGCTTTTGAATAAAGGAGGTGTGGTTCTTTTTTGATTGGGTGTGAAAAAATGTCGGTCGATAAAACTGCGTGGATAGCCCGCGGACAGGAGATGCGAGTAGACCGTGTGCCTCTCGATATTGTTAAAGAAAGGGAGGGAACAGTGGGTGTAGATACGTTTGGAAAGAGTTACGGTGGTGATCTTATGGGAGGCGGGGGCGTGGGATGAAAAATGCAGGTACGAGGGGGTAAAGCCGGGTTTGTGAAAGACCGTTGTGTGGAATTTAACGTCGGTGTTAATAATTAAAATGTCTAAAAATGGAATACAGTTAGAGCGGGACGGGTTGTGTGTAAAAAGTAGATCCGGATGGTAAGAGTTTAAAGCGGTGAGGATGGGTAAATGATCGGTATCTCGGTGTAGGCAGAAAATGTCGTCTACGTAACGTAACCAAGTAACGACCCCCAAATGGTCTTTGGACACCAGCCATTGGTTGAGCCCTAGCATGACAATTTCCGCTGCGATTGTGGAGAGGACTGCCCATAGGGGAGCCTCGTATCTGTAGAAAGGAACGGCTGTTGAATTCGAGGGTATTCATGCCAAGACAGATAGTAAACAGATCTATTATCGATTTTTGGTCTTTGCTAGAGAATGTAGAGAGGGCAAGGAGTGAACTAAGGCCGTCTGTAATCAAAGAGTGCGGAAGGCATAGGAATAGGGATGTTACGTCGAAGGTGGACATGGTAAGTCCATCAGGCTGGGGAATACTCTTTAACTTGGTTAGAAATTCGGTAGGATCTTGAACTGAAAAGAGGTTGTGTGCCTTAACGAGAGGTTTAAGGAGGTTAGTGAGATATTTGGCTAAGTGTAGTGCAGGGGAGAGGTGGTAGGCCACAATGGGCCTAAGGGGAATGTGGGGCTTATGGGTCTTAGGGAGGCCGTATATGTAAGGGACGCCGGTAAGATTGGAGGTGAATCGCTGGAATTGCTCAGGGGTGATGCTTCCATTCCTCTTGAGCGTCCTGAGTGCGAACTTAAAGTTATCGGAAAGAGCAGCGATTCGTTCGGTTGGGATCTCATGGAAAGTGTCGGGGTCGGATAGGAGGTCAAGCATTTTTCTTTCATATTCATCCGCCTTCATCATAACAACCTGAGAGCCCTTATCAGATCTGGAAATTATAATATCGCGATGGTTCTTTAAGGTTTTAAGGGAAGCGAAATCTTTCTTGGTGGAACTGGGAGCGTTTAAGGATCTCTTAGAGGAGGCGAGGAGTTTGTTGGTGATGGTGGACCGGATATAATGTTTGTCGACGTGGGATTGGTGTTGAAGGGATGACTCAATTCCACTGATTGTGTACAAGAGATCAGGTTCTTTGAGCAGACGGAAGTTGAGGCCTTTTTTTAATAGAGAGATCTGGGTGTCGGAAAGTGTTATGTCAGTTAGGTTCACGATGCCATCTTCAGGTTTTGATTGGGTGCAAGAAGGAAATCCGTACTTCAAACGCCAGAATTCAAACTTTTTGTGGTGACGGGATTCTATCTCAGAGTTTTGGATCGTGACGCGAGAGTTTATGGTCAGTATGAGGGAACTAAGTTCGTTGGGGGAAACCCTGCAAGAAAGTAAGTAAAGCAGGCCTCTGATGGTTCTTTGGAGGAAGCGGATCATAGCTCGGGAGCCTTGAATTCTGGAAAGGAGAAGTTGTTCCTCAGTACGTTGTATGATGCCTGTGGAGTAGTGGTTTCCTACTGGGTCATGAATCCTGAGGGAAGGAGGAATAAAGGAGGATTGGGAGCATTTTTGATTGAAGACAAGATGACGTTTCCACCGGGCCAGCTGTAGAGATTTCTTGATCAACTGTCGCCCATAATAGGGTAGAAATTCAAGATTGGGATCTGAGATGATAGACATGATATAGCCACGTTTGGAATGTAGAAAGAGAGATTAAGAGGAACGTGGTGAGTTTCTTTATTGAGCAATATACAAGCTTTCGGACGTCAGCCGTCCTTCATCAGGTATTGACATGAATGAGAAGGAGATGCTATGTATATAAGCGACAGTTTAGCATAAGAATAAAACCTTTGATAATTCACAGATTTTTTTTTTTTAAATTCTAATCTGACATTTGATAATTCTTGACTAATAAAATTTTATTGCTATAAATAAAATACTTTGGCACAGCGGCTGTAGTTACCCAGTGATTTAAGGTGTTACAATGTGGCTTGACAAATATCCACTGTTGTTGTACACACAAGTTTACTTTATGTTAAAGTGGCCTCTAGTCTCACCAGTATAAACAATGAAGTCATAGAGAATGAAGTTCTGCTAATTGAAATAACATACATAAGATGAAAGACAACCATGTCTTTTGAAGATGATCGGCTAGAATACACACTAATATAGGCTTCAAGCCTAAAAGCAAAGGCCATAAAATATTTCTTGTCTTTTTTAATTTTATAAATACATATATTCATTTTCCTAATTGCATTTATTTACTTTGATTAAAAAAGCACTTATGATTTTTCCTTTGTTTAAAAATGTATTCCTACAATTTTATCCATCACAAACAAGTTAACCATGAAATATTTTTTAAAAAGTCCCAATGGTATCAATTCACATTATTAAGCAAAATTATAACTGTATTTTCCAAAAATACAATTTCAGTTATATATTTAGTTATCCTAGAGAAAAAAAATGTCCACTAGCAGTGAATATTGTTATGAAATCATCTGACTTTAATTAAACACCTTATGATAATTTGGATTTTAGATTAGAAAAATAAGGTAATAAGACCAAATCCATCCAAATAAATAGTGTGGATATTTCACTAACAGCAAAAGTTTCAGTACTTTTGTCTGATATTTTTTCTTATCCCTTGAGTAAAGATTACTCAATTTCATGAGTTCATGCTCCTCGAGCTGTTTGATGATAAGCAGTGGCATCTTCCTAAAGGACCTGTTTGGCACATCTAAGTCAGAATGTATTCTAGAGCTGCAGGTGGCAAGCTACATTTTGGGCAAGTGGAGTAGATTTTGTCTGATGATGGTTATAACCCTGTTACCAAAATGTTACAATTTATTTGGATTTAACCTTAAAACCTTGTGTAACACTTACTCTAATTCAGCCAAAAGCTCTGATTCCTTTGAATGTAATCATAACTATTTCTACAGACATTGTGTTGTGGCTTATCAATGGTAAACACCTACCAGGATATTTTAAAGTTACTTTCAAGACAACTTGAATCCTGCATTAGGCACTTCTTTCTAATTAAAAAAATAATTCTCCAATGGCCTTGATTTTTGCAAGTCATATCCCACCAGTGAGTGCAAGTAGCCAAATGGGCTCTGGCACATTTGTAAGTGCAAAAGTCAAACTGCTTTTCACATGTGGTGCACTTACAGTAAAAGCAGTCGCCAACTTCTGCCCACCAGGATTATCATGGTCTGTACCATGTAAACTAAGGATAATAATAATAAAATAATGATATTTGACATTTGGCCTAACAAGCATGTTTTGAGATTTTGTGGAAGGGTATTGATTGATACATTTAATCATTAAGTATATTGTTGCATCATGGTTAATACATCTATTAATAATAGAGTGGGTCAGGTGTTGATATTAAAAACAAAGTAGGCATATCCTGACCAGGAGCACATGTGCTTTTTAGAAGACTCTGCCTTCTGAAAAGCACATGTGCTCCTGGTCAGGATATGCCTACTTTATTTTTTTGCTTATCCCTAGTACACGTGGTACAGGCCATGATAATCATGGTGGGTAGTTAGTGACTGCTTTTTACTGTAAGCGCACCACATGTCTACACATGTGAAAAGCAGTTCGACTTTGCACTTACAAATGCCAGAGCCCCGTTTGGTTACTTGCACTCGCTGGTGGGGTTGGACTTTTGCAAGAATCGGGGGCCATTGGAGCTTTTTTTTTTTTTTAAACAGAAAAAAGTGCCCAATGCGGGAATCGAACCCGGGTCCTAGTGGTCGAAAACCAAACGGTTTACCCAGCCTTCCACCGACTCCCACTTTGTTTTTAATATCATTAACATAAAGCAATAACACACCATCAGGAAATTAAAGCACGAATGAATCTTTTTCACATAAAATAAACTTCTACTATAATTCTACTGTCCTATAAGCATATGTCCATAGTTTGCCTGAATACCATTTCTGAGATTCCACCCTTCAATGTAGCATATATAAACAGAATGATCCAATACAGTATTAGAGCTCCAAGAAGCGGTCTGTTAGATTAAATTGGCGAAACCGCTGGGAGGGTTCACTACTGATGAGCCAAGCCCTCCCAATATTTTTTTTACCGCAGTAAGTACAGTAGAAGTTTGTTTTATAGGCAAAAGAAACATGGCTTTAATTTCCTAATGCCCATATGTTTATGAATAATTATTTTTTTCTTATATTTTAAATTCAAAAATTGCAAATTTTAGATTTATTTTGATAAACAAATGTACTATAAAGTAATCATTTGTATTTTGAGAGAGAACCACTGTGACTTCAAACTCTTTTAAAACTTTGATGCGACAATTTATTATGTTATGAAAAGGCATCTCCTTATCGTGCAACTGAAAGTTTCTGATGGCTTGCGCCATGTATCGGAATAAATATAAACTATTCTCGTTGATTTTTAATTATTTCAGAATTGGCCAGAATTTATTATGTGTATATAAAAATAGTATTATCATTATTTGTTAATGTGATAATCCTGTTGAAGGACTGAAAAGTCTGAAAGCTTCAAAATAAAAATTTGAACAAGAAACTTAACCCTAGAAGCTTTTTTATTTTATAACAAATAAATTATTCTTGGGGCTCCCTATAAATAGTCTCACTTTTCACTTATCTAACCTTGTAGGATAGCTGCAACACGCTCTAGAAAGATACAGGACATGTCTGAGAAGAAATTAAAGGTTAACAAATTCATCAGACTGGTGTAACAATATTTCTAAAATTCTAAAAGCTTTTGGCCATTTTTTTTTTCTGTCTATTCCTTTGCAACACATTTAATTCTTCACTTATATTTTCATTTTCAGCTTTAAAAAAAAAAATTAAAGAGAAGGAAGGTAATACACAATCCTATTTGTTAAAAGATAAATTTGCATATTCATAACACAATTTTATTGTAAGTCAACTTGAGTCAGACATGATGGAAAAAATTAGCTTGATTATCAGTTGGGTTAATGAGGGGCACTTACAGTAGTCGCTAATTAATCAGCATAATTATCATGGCCTGTATACCATGTGAACCAAGAATAATTTTTTCATAAGTTTTTTTTTATATAGTAGAACCCCTCTGTAAAGGACAACACCTAATTGCAGAGCCAAAGTGTCCTTTAAGGAGAGATGTCCTCTTATTATAGTTTATTTTTTGCTTATCCCTAGTACACGTGGTACAGGCCATGATAATCATGGTGGGTAGAAGGCGACTGCTTTTACTGTAAGTGCACCACATGTATACACATGTGAAAAGCAGTTCGACTTTGCACTTACAAATGTGCCAGAGCCCCGTTTGGTTACTTGCACTCGCTGGTGGGGTTGAACTTTTGAAAGAATCTGGTGCCATTGGAGTTTTTTTTTTTAAACAGAAAAAAAGTGTCCAATGTAGGAATTGAACCCGGGTCGTAGTGGTTCGAAAACCAAACGGTTTAACCAGCCTTCCACCAACCCTCAATAGAGTTTATAATTAGTAAATGTGGTAATTTTGGGGCTTAAAACTATCCCTTGTAGAGTGTGTCCTCTATTGAGAGTATCCTTCCATGGAGGTTCTACTGTATAAACTTGAGAGATCAATAAATAATTGAACCTCCTTATAACATCACTTGAGACCAATAAGATTTATTTGTTGTTAGAACTTTTAGTTAAACAAATGTTATAAAAAATTAGAATTTAAAACAGGACCTTTGGAAGAGGCTGCTGCTTATCCTCAAAAAGCTCGAGGAGCATGGACTCATGGAATATTTACACAAGAGGATAAGAAACAACAACAGTATTTTAAAACTTGAGACCTCTTTTAGAACTTTATTATAACCATGTTGAGAGTGATGGGGTTAAGATGCACCTACACATGGACAAAACTTGAGGAAGTAGAAAGTCTTTGATGTCGCTGGTTTTCTGTTTTTTGAAGGAGATAGAGGTAAATTTGTCCAGACTTGGTTATCTAGTGTATCTTCAATAAAGGTCACTGTAATATCTTTCAGAGTTATTGTCTGAATCCCGATATACATGCTGAAAGGTACAACTTCCTTAAGTTTTGTACATGAGTGTATATTGGTTATCTCGTGTATCTTCAATAAAGGTCACTGTAATATCTTTCAGAGTTATTGTCTCAATCCCAATATACATGCTGAAAGGTACAACTTCCTTAAGTTTTGTCCATGAGTGTAATATTGGTTATCTTGTGTGTCTTCAATAAAGGTCACTGTAATATCTTTCAGAGTTATTGTCTGAATCCCGATATACATGCTGAAAGGTACAACTTCCTTAAGTTTTGTCCATGAGTGTATATTGGTTATCTCGTGTGTCTTCAATAAAGGTCACTGTAATATCTTTCAGAATTATTGTCTGAATTCCGATATACATCCTAAAAGATACAACTTCAAGTTTTGTCTCCATTAGTTCTAGTTACAGGTATATAAAGCTGTCCTTTGTAGCAAGAGTGTCTTCTCATGGAGTATGTTCTACTCTATAATTTGTTGATTGTTGACAACCAGGTGGTTTGAAATCTAGATGATCATAACGATTCTTTTACTAGACCAACTCTACTGATTGTAATGGGGTCGGTGGAAGGATGGTCTAAACCGTTGGTTTACTACCACTAAGACCCGGCATCGAATCCCGCATTGGGCATTTTTTTCTGATTTGAAAAATGCTCCAATGGCCCCCCAATTCTTGCAAAAGTCCAACCCCATCAGCGAGTGCAAATAACCAAATGGAGCTCTGGCACATTTGTAAGTGCAAAGTTGAACTGCTTTTCACATGTGGTGCATTTACAGTAAAAGCAGTCGCCTATTTCTACCCACCATGATTACCATGGCCTGTAACACGTGTACTAGGGATAAGCAAAAATATATATATATTATTACAGACTAATTGGGAACAGTTTAGCCTTCCAAGTATCAATTTTACCGAGGTCTGAATACATTTAAAAAAACAAGCAAATCCATGTTGATCATCCCCATAAAATTTAAAATGCAGTATGTAGTGGGGCCAAGTACTGCTATATCTTATACAGTAGCCACAACCTCTCTGTAAAAGACAACACCTAGTTGCAGAGTCCAAGTATCCTTTAGGGAAAGGTGTGTTCTAACTGGAGAACAACTTAATAGATAAAATTGGTAATGTTGGCAATGTAGAGTATCTAAATACAGTATAACCTCATTAATTCGACACATGCCAATTCAACACTCAACAATAATTTAACCATGTTCTGATGTCCCGACCTCTGGCCTATTAAATAACAAACTGTAATTCGACACTATCGATAATACAACACTTCTGATAGCGAGTTAGATGATTAGCTAATCATCTAACTTTAATTCAACACTTCCTTTAATTCAACCGAAAGCTCTGATCCCTTGGGGTGTTGAATTAAAGAGGTTTGACTGTAGTACAAATGGTTGTTGTTTCTTATCCCCTTGTGTAAAGATTACACAAATTACATGAGTTCTTGTTCCTCGAGCGTACAAATGGTAATGTAGAGAGAGAGGTAAACCCAAGTAGAGGGAATGACAGGAGATGGCACAGGACTTTATTGATATGGTGGAAGGACACATGACTAGCTCTTCTTCAACTTGAAGACATCTGCCAGCACAACAATCTTCATTCATTAACAAACAAACAGATTTACAAGGTCTAAATTACTACACCAACAATTCAAGATACTTCGGCCAGTATAAATCTTTTTATTACCTCAACGTTTCGACAAAAAGCTTTTGTCTTCATAAGGAACAAACAAAAATTAAAACATTTGGTAAGGCCAGGCAGCCTCTATCTTTATAACCAACAATTCAGTTTAAAACATAGTTAACTTCAAAGAACAACCTTGTTGCTGACATCTTTATTTGGATTCAGTCCTGTAGAAATGTTATTAGATGTTTTTGTTATTACCCCAAGTCCACATGGTATAGGCCATTACAATCATGCAAGGTAGAGAGTTTGTGGCTGCTTTTACAAGTTATAAGATTAGTTAAGTCTTTGCATTTAAAGAACTCGGTTTGGTTACTTGAACTCACTGGCGAGTTGGGTTTTCCCACTATGTACTAAGTGTCAACCTGCAACCCCAAGACATATTATTGACTGTATTGACTCATCCATTGTTGAGCTCTACTCTTCCCCGGCAGACACCAACCATCAAGAGTCTCAAGCTTTACAAGTGTGATTTGAGTGGAGATAAGAAAGAAGAAGACTGGTGAGTTGGTCAGACTTGAACAAGTAAGAAGGCTGCCATTGAATTAAAAAAAAAAAAAAATTTTGAAATAGCTTTATTTGTGGGATTTTCAATATATCTACTTATATAATTGCCATATTCTGTCTGTGTGAAGTTCACGGATAGATTTTGGTCAGAATCGATAAAATAAAAAAAGTGTCAAGGGATGGGAATCGAACCCACGACCTTCCGCTTACCGGGCAGATGCCATGACCACTAGGCTACCCTGGACATATTTTTCCGTTCATAAAGTTAATTATATTTTATTATATTATCAAGACACACACAGTTTGGGGCGGGACGTTTCACAAGAGAGACATCCACGGCGCCAATTTATAATTGTAACGAATAGTACAGTCGAACTTGGATAATTCGAACCCCAAGGGACCATAAAAAAATTCGAATTATCCAAAAATTCGAATTAAAAACGGAAATTTTATTTATTTCAAATTCTAGGGACCAAGATAAATATTCGAATTAAAGAGGTTTTCGAATTAAAGAAGTTCGAATTATCCAAGTTCTACTGTATTTTAATTAAAACATTTTAAAAACACAGTTTGGAACGGGACGTTTCACAAGAGTGACATCCATGGCGCCAATTTATAATTGTAACAAATAGTATTTGAATTAAAACGTTTTTAAAATATATACGCACTCGGGTAAAACCCGGGCGTTGCCCGGGCCATTCGTCTAGTTTTTTAATATTTGACAAATGTTTGTTTAACACTGTGCCAATGCAAAGGAAATGTACAATCTGGAGACTTGGTGAATTGATTGTGGAAACCTTGACTTTAAAAAAAAAATTAAACAATCAACTTTGCATATTTCTTGCTAACTACAACCTTAAATATGCAAATTTTACAAATTCAATTGGTGGATACTTGACTAACATAATTAGCTGGTGAAATCCTGTTGTAATTTTTTTTTTAATCCTAATTTCTTTTATGCAAAAATACTAGATTTCTTATAAAGAATTTTCCATGGAGCATTTTAAGAGTTTTATCAGGAATTGTGAGAAACTTGCAAAGGTTAAATTGTGTTTTAATATGGAAAAACACAGTGTTTGAGAACAAGTGACATAGGAGAGGAGTTCTCATTGTAAAGTAACTAATATATAGGAAAGCTTTTCTCTACTTCCTCCCATAGAACCACCAGGGTTTGCCATCTTAAATAACAAGGTGATAAAAAGATCCTTTTCAACAGATAAAGTGGGAATATCAATCTTAATTTGGAGGACATCTGTAATAAAAACAAGGAAGCAAGTTTGACATAGTATAGAATGTGCAATGTTTAGCTGGAAGGTGAATTGTAACACTAGGAGAGCAAGATTTCAGCAGCTGCATATTGGCTAGTATCTGGTAAGCCTAGTATTGAAGGAAAAAAAAAGGAAACTCTTGAGAGTGCAAGTTGCTGATTGCTTGCACCATCTGTTGGAATAACAATCAACTAATGATGTTGTTGTTTCTTATCCCCTTGTGTAAAGATTACACGAATTCCATGAGTTCATGCTCCTTGAGCTGACTATCAACTAATGGTTTGATCAAGCCAATTACATATGCATTCTGGGCTGTTATTCTTTGTCAGTTTGGTGCACTGCCATTCAAATGTCATATTTGGTTCACTATATTGAAACTATTCATTAATACTCCTACTTTTTAGCATTTTATTAACCATTCCTTTTTTTTTTTTCAATTGAAGAAATCCTTTTTAGAGTGTTGTAAATTATAAATATCTTATAAGCCATATTTATTTGAATTTGGTCTTATTACCTTGTGTTTTTAAATATCTTATTTTAATGTTTCGTTTTTGAACAATAGTAGATGGATAAGCCGTT
This sequence comes from Cordylochernes scorpioides, assembly GCA_030710605.1. Classification (NCBI taxonomy): domain Eukaryota; kingdom Metazoa; phylum Arthropoda; class Arachnida; order Pseudoscorpiones; family Chernetidae; genus Cordylochernes; species Cordylochernes scorpioides. The sequence goes on along the minus strand of CP092863.1, from coordinate 116,493,238 downwards.
GGGAAGTGGGTGATTGGAAACAAAGGAAACTAGCATAAACAAAAAAAAACTATCCCAGTCAAACAACCTTCTAGCCTTGATTTAAGTTTTGACATAATCTTTAATTTTTTGATATTATATACAGTGGTACCTCGACATACGAGTTTAATTCATTCCGCAACCTTGCTCGTATCTTGAATTACTCGTATCTCGAAGCAAATTTTCCCATACAAAACAATTGAACTACCATTAATCCGTTCCAACCTCCAAAATGTCACCCCAGTTATTTTTGTTACGTGGTTTTAAATAATAAAAACGTATTTATAAATTTCAAATATTTATTGCACAAAAACAAAAAAGAGAATGTAAAGAAATAAATTAGATATCCTCACTGGTCTTTGCCTTTTTCGCTACCTTTTTCTCGCTTTCACCTGTAGGCCGTTTAGAAAAAAACATGTCCAAGGATGTTTGTTTCTTCCTCCCTCTCAGAATGTTCCAGAAATGAGTTAGGCAAGTGTCATTAAAAAGGTCAGATGCACGACCTGTTGCAACTTTTTCTAGGTGTTTTTTTTTTCCACGAACTGTGAAACTCTCTCCCACATTCCTAAGATCTCCTTTATCTCACTTGTAGAAATTTCACATTTTAATTCAATACTCATCATCTTTTTCTTAGCACTTGACTTTTTACAAACTTTCTTCCGATCCATGGTTATAAAAATAAATGAACTAAAACTGTAAATATAAACGCAACACAAAACACAACTTATCACAGCGGAAGCACGCTGCTAACTGATCGTGATGGCGCGACTGCGTGTTACTACCGAACCGAACTCGTATCTCGCTCGTAACTAAAAGCAAAAAATCACTTACTCGTCGGCTCGTATCTCGAAAAACTCGTATGTTGGGGCGCTCGTATGTCGAGGTACCACTGTATATTATATAATATTTTTAGTCTGATTAATTTCTCAACATAGAGCAATTAAAAAAAAAAGTTTTTCTTAGTCATTAAAGACTGCTTCTTTTCAATATCAAAAATATAAATGGATAGAGCAATTTTAAGCTTTTAAGAGAGGGATATGGGAGAATAACAAAAGATTCCCCATGTAGCTCTGAATCCTCACAGAACTACTTAGACAACATTATAACAACAAAGATAGCAATTGTTTTGACAAATATATAATTTACAACAATAGATTCCAAGATCTTTATTCACTTGAAAAAGGGGCTACACCCTGAAAGCTTGTAAAGTTGAAATTTTACAAAAGAGACATTAGAGTCAATGTTGTAAAAGTTATCAAACAATAGAAAGGGTTAACAGACTATTGAACTATATATACAGGAGGGATGGAGAGACCCACATACCAATGGATAGATATGTGGGAGAAGATGGCTTAGTGGCGTCGTTGGTACGGATTTCTTGCTCTTCCACGGCCTCGGGCAGCTGAAACACACAGCCTGGGGTCAACATCGGCTCTTTTATACATTGTAGATGCCACATGAAACAAAGGACATTACCATTGTTGAATTAAAACTTACAATAATTATTTTTTTTACTTTCCCTAGTACACGTAGTAGCATGGTAATCATAGTTGGTGACTGCTTTTAATGCAAGTGCAGACGACACATGTAGAAAGCAGTTCAAATTTTGCAATTACAAGATGCCATAGTCCCATTTGGTTATTTACACTTACTGGTGGGGTTGGACTTTTGCAAGAATCAGGGGCCATTGGAGCAATTTTTTATTTAGAAAAAAAAAAAGTGCACAATGCAGGATTCGATCCCGGTTCGTAGTGGTCAAAAACCAATGGTTTAGATTATTTGTCCCCCTCTTTCAATAAGTACTTGCTTGTTACTTCAGTTTTTAATGGTTTCACAAGTTCTGTAAAACTAAAATTGAATGAAATAAATTGTCTGGACAAAATGGTACTGTTCATTAAACCAAGAATAACCACCTCATTGTTAACCAATCACAAGTATGGCAAATGTATTAAATCTGCTAATCTCAGCAGGAACCTAAACAATATGGCAAGCTCCTAACAAGTTCAAACACTTTCGTTGTTGTTATTTGGAAAGATATGTTACTATTGAAAGTTTCAGGGTGTAATTACAATAGTATTTATTAACATTCCTGCAAAGAGAACTTTAAAAATATACAGTAGAACCTCTATGAGAGCTACTCTGGCTAGAGGACATCTCTCTTACAAAGTTTTCATTGTTAAAATTTATAATTTTTTACTATTTAGCAGCTCCCCAGTAATAGGACATCTCTTTGTACACTTTTTGTAAATTGTTGTCCTGACAGAGAGGCTCTACTGTACCATATCTGGTTTTATCTAACAGCAATCCTGTTGCAGTACTTATCATTAATTCTACAATATTTTGATTCATGTTTTCATATCCCCATCTCCAGCCAATCAAATAAAAGCATTAATTTGACTAAAGATCATTCAGCACCATCAATAATTTGATCATTGTATTAAAATCAAATTTTGACAACATTCGATAATTCTTGTTTAAATACAAAATTATTGCTAAAAATATAACTTTGGTACATGGGGCACAGCGGCTGTAGTTAGTGTATGTGCATTGTACTTAAAGTGTTACAATGCTTCGCAAATATCTGCACAGATGTCATGCAATTTTTCTTTACCTCCTGGATGATTTAGGACTAATTAGTGTAGCTGCGTCATAGAAGGTATTGTTCTGCTATTTGAAATAGTAGACAGAAGAGGAAAGACATACATGCCTTTTGAAGATTGGTCAGCTAGAATGCACAATAGGGTTCTAGTCCAAAAGAAAATAGTCATAAAATATTTCTTTAAAATATATTTTTAAATAAAATGTTCAGCCTTTATTTTCCAAATTTATTCACTTTCTTTCATTGCATTTCTTCACTTGATTAAAAATTGTATTTGTAATTTTTCCTTTGTCTGAAAATGTATTAATGCAATTTTACCATCACTAAAAGTTAAACATGAAACAAACATTCTGAAAAAAAATTTAAATAAAAAGTCTCAATGGTATCAATTCACATCATAATTAATTAAAATATATATCAGTATTTTTAAAATTATTTTTATTATTAGGTTATCTACTTGAAAAATGTCTGCTAGCAGTAAATGTGATAAAAGTGAAAGTGTCCCTAGGGGGACATAGCGCTTTAAGTTGAAATAAATAATTTTGAAATGAAAACATCTAACAGATTAATTCAACCGAATGCCCTAAATCCTTGGGTGTTGAATAAAAGAGGTTAGACAATTTCAACAATCCTTAAAACAAATGGCAGGTTGTTAGAACAGTTCTATCCTATTAGCTGCCATGGCAAAGTACGGTTAGCTATAAGTAGCAAGCACTTTTACAGCCACAGAGGGTAGTTTTGTGATTTCCCCAAATTGTACATTAATGAAATACTTTTTATTGTAAATACTTTTTTTTTTTTTGCTTATCCCTAGTACACGTGGTACAGGCCATGATAATCATGATGGGTAGAAGTAGGCGACTGCTTTTACTGTAAGTGCACCACATGTCTACACACGTGAAAAGCAGTTCGACTTTGCACTTACAAATATGCCAGAGCCCCGTTTGGTTACTTGCACTCGCTGGTGGGGTTGGATCTTTTGCAAGAATCGGGGGCCATTGGAGCATTTTTTTTTAAACATAAAAAATTGCCCAATGCGGGAATCGAACCCGGGTCGTAGCGGTCGAAAACTAACGGTTTAGACCATCCTTCCACCGACCCCCATTGTAAATACTTAATCAACTACACTCTGCAAAAATTTTCTAATTTATTCGCATTGGCAAGCTTTCGAGTTAAAGAACTCTTCCACAGGAATTTCTTTCAAGTATATAGATTTCAAAATATATATACCCCACTTGCCCAAAATGTAGCTTGGCACCTGCAGCTCCAGAGCACATTTTGGCTTGTATTAGATGTACTAAACAGGACCTTTGGGAGAGGCCACTGCTTATCATAAAACAGCTCGAGGAGTATGAACTCATGGAATTCGTGTAATTTTTACACAAGGGGATAAGAAAAAACAACACAAAATATATATTTGTAACCAGCCTTAGGCGCAACTGGATTCAAGCCCATCAGACCTGGTTTGATTATTTCTTTTATAAAATTAACTTCAAATATTCACTGATACTTTGATGTCACCTTGCTGATACCCTCACTGTTGTGGTTGGATATGTGCCAATTGTACTTTTCTTGTAATATGAACAAACTGTGAGGTCAATGTTTATACTGTCGTATTGAGATGGTATTAAAGCTTATAAATATAATATATTATTTTATAAACTATGTTCTGATAATGGCATTCAACATTCTGCAGATTAGAAATATGATCAGTTTCTATTATGTGCCATGAGTGATTTAGAATCATTATTTCTTATATCCCTGCTGTGTTCTTTCATTCTCCTCTGTATATGGTTCTATATAAGTATTTTTATTGTACCAAATCTACTGGGCAAACAAAATATTTTGGCCTTTGTTTGATATGCATTTAGCTCCTATAGACAATGTAAAAAATATATATAAACAATGGACAAATCAAAAATATATAGAAATCAGATATATTTTTATGCTTTTCTTTGATACAAGAATTTTTTACTAATATTTTAATGCTGATAAAGGGTAATGCTATTTGTACATGCAGCTTGGTAATTTGCATATTGTGAATAGTTTTGGTAGACATTATGCAAATTTTCTCATAAAACTAAAATAAACTATGGAATAATTAAACCTTTTCAAAATATTACTTGAGGCCTTATCAGTGGTTCCTTTAAATATTTATTTAAATAAACTTTTTAAATAAACTTTTAAAACTGTTGCAATAAATATGAGTATCTTAAATCCACATACAATCCCAGTATAACACTTAAAATATATTTAAGAGATTTTATTTTTTAAATAAACCCAAATTTAGGGTTGTATTTTAAAATGGCAAATTTATTTTTTTTTGCATGTGTTATCAAATTATTTGAAGTATTCAGCCATTTTCCAAAATTATATATTGCAACTTGGGGGGGGAAATTACGAAAAATATTGCCAATATACATCGCGATATTTAAATTTAGAAAATGTTCTTAATGAAACTATTTTACCCTTTTTCTAATTTTTATTATACTTACCTTGTGCTCGCAGAATTCCCGACTTTCCTCTTCCTCCACCGACTCCTCGAGGCCCAGCTTTTTTAAACATGGGAGCATTTTTTAACATATCAGGTAATATCATGAACCTGATTTTGCTCCCTCGAATGTACACATTGTCCAAATTACTGACTTTTCCAGATCTGTTCGTAACTGTTAGCTCTTTCAATTGACAATTCATGTTGTCTTCTGCTTCAACCAAAGTACCGCGATAAACTTCGCCGGTGTTTGTTTCGCAAGTTACTATATGTCCTTCTGCTTCATGTAAAATCTTAATAGGAACTCCGATAGACATTTTAACAAATTTAGTAAATAAATATCATGTATACACTTGTAACTAGTTTAAAAACAGCAGCCAGAATTTTAGAACAGACTAGTTTTAGAGAATTGGAAAAGTTGATATACACAGAGTAATGTTTTTATAAATTCTTATCTATGAATTTATAAAATTATTTTTTATATAAAGCATATATTTTGCGCATATCTCATTAAAAATTAATTTCGAAACGGCGAAAATTTTATATTATGTATTTTAAAGATTAAAGAAAATTATCATAATATTTAAAATACAAATTAATTATAAATGTTTACTGTATACGCTTGAGCAATTTTAGTGTACTATATATAGACTTTAGTTAGCTTTTTAAATTACTTTTCACGCTACACAATTTCACAACACATAGATTAAACAGAAAAATATTAACCACAAATAAAGACAACTATTTAGGGTACAAAGGCTGGCCCATGACAAGAGAACGAGAGGTGTGATGTGTGAAGGACAATTTCTGCACTAATGATAAATAATGTCAAAGACCCAGATGGAGATTATAAGCACTGTCCTTGGACAATTCCCTAATAATTTGAGCTTATAGGAAAGAAATCCCTCAAAGCCATTAAGTGTCATACAATATTGGGGGGTCGCAAAATATTCAATTGTTCAATGTACTCAGAGGCCACAACTGTAAGTTTTGTTTATTTTGGTTATAATGGCCCTTTCGCCGATGGTTGGACTTGAAATTGTTGATCAGTTTTTAGGAATATTATCAAAGCATGATGATTATCTTAGTAATTACCTTTTAGACTCAGCTAGTAGATCAGCCTGTTTAACATACTTTTCGAGTTGACTTGTAGTAAGGCCCCCTTGCCACAAACTAAAGGCTTGGGTGACAGCATTTATGGGTATACTGGCCACGTTCCTTACTTCCTTTTTCAATGATATGTTTCCAAATTTCTCATGTGCAAGGCTAAAATCGGACTACCCTTATTGAATGATCGATGAAAGAAGGTTATAAAATTTCGATTTTTTTTATATGAATGATAAGGATAGAGACAGTATGTTGGCAAGGTGAAAGGGGAATTTGCTATTTTTTTTTAAGGCAATTTCTTTTTAAGGCAATTATCGTTATTTATCGTTAATTTTTGTTTCGATTTTATTGAAAAAAAAAACGATATGGTGCCTTTAAAAAATGATCTTTATTACTATGCAGTTTTCTATTTAGTCAATATACCTAAGTTCATGTTGCAAATGTAATTATCTCTATCGATTTAGTAGGTGAAATGCAAAAAAAAAAAAATCGACATGATGAAATCTTTATGAAAATTCACATTTTTATTTTTATATTTTCAAGACACACACAGTTTGGGGCGGGACGTTTCACAAGAGAGACATCCACGGCGCCAATTTATAATTGTAACGAATAGTATTTTAATTAAAACATTTTAAAAATATATACGCACTCGGTAAAACCCGGGCGTTGCCCAGGCCGTTCGTCTAGTAGTTTATAAAATGCTAAAAATGAAGAGAAAAAGTTTTCTTTATTAAAATATATACGTTACAAGCTTTCGGGCACCAAGTCCTTCTACAGGTACAACGTATTGTTACATATGTGTATGTTACGTATTGACAATACGTTGTACCTGTAGAAGGACTTGGTGCCCGAAAGCTTGTAACGTATATATTTTAATAAAGAAAACTTTTTCTCTTCATTTTTAGCATTTTATAAACCATTAAAGAGAAATTTCGTGATTTTCGTTTTAATATATATATAGTCATGACCGTCTTTCCTCATTCCTCATCGGCCGCCTCTGTCACGGATGCACGCGCACAGGGAGGTCACGTGCTCGCCGGCAGCCAACGGGCGCGCGCCGCCGGCATTACGTCATAGATTATAAACACAAGGTAATAAGGCCAAATAAAAAAATAGTGTGTGATAAGGCACAATTTGGATTATCTACTTATATAATTACCTTATTCTGTCTGTGTGAAGTTCACGGACAGATTTTGGTCAGAATGGATAAAATAAAAAAAAGTGTCAAGGGATGGGAATCGAACCCACGACCTTCCGCTTACCAGCAGATGCCATGACCACTAGGCTACCCTGGACATATTTTTCCGTTCACATTTTTATTTTTATATTTTCAAGACACACACAGTTTGGGGCGGGACGTTTCACAAAAGAGACATCCACGGCGCCAATTTATAATTGTAACGAATAGTATTTTAATTAAAACATTTAAAAAATATATACACACTCCCCCTGCCCGGGCCATTGTCTAGTAATAATATATTGGAAAATATTGTATAATAATGATGAAGTTTATTATTAAGGTTTAGAATTATCTGTCATTCCAGATATGTTCAAAGAAGAGCATTGTTTAGTGTTAGAAAAAATAACATTAATTTTTATGTTACCTAATTTGAAATAATAAATTTTTATTAAAAGCTTTACATTTAAAATATGAAATTGAATTGAAAACTTTAAAATATTATTCTTAAATTTTTTTTTTTTTTAATATTAAATGCGATATCTTGATTTGGGTTGGAAACATTTTTGGTTTAAAGATGATTGGTTTTAAGAGAGAATCAAATGCATGTCCTCATGTAATTCCTTGTATTACACACTATCTACAATATTACAAGAAAATAAGACCTAATCCAAATAATTTAATAATGTGTGACAATGCTGTTGCCGAAATGTCATACACTATTAAATTATTTGGATTAGGTCTTATTTTCTTGTATTATAATCTATAATCCAAATTGTGCTTTATCATATCTACAATATTATAAGCCTTAATGCTATATTTAGGTATATATATTAAGGTGTAATGGGGTAAATACCAAGCCTCCAAGGATAGGTTTTATTCACAAATCTCTCTCTCTCTCTCTCTCTAGCATGGAAGACCTACAGAAGAAAAATACTTAAAAAGAAACCTATCCATTTCTCACATGACCTCAATCAGTCACTCAGCATTGAAATCATCAACCAGGGTACATTATGTTTTTTAGCTCAGTGATTGCATTAAGCAAAGAGTTTCATAATAAATATAAGATTGTATTGTGTGTTTGATTCTCAGAATTTATTCTTTTTGGGAAGGGGGAATATAAAAAATTTTCTTTTTTCATATTTCTCTCTCTCAGTAGAACCTTTCTTTGAGGATATTTCTCTCTAAAGAACATATTGGCATTTGCTTTCATCATTACAAATTCGAACACTCCTCACAGTAGCAGGCAGACTTAGCGCAAATATAAAATGGCTGCCTCTGACATGAGGAAGAAACATTACACTGCTTAACCTATGTCTTTAGATCAAGAGCTCTAACAAAGTACTATTAGTCCAGTTAGCTGAACCAAGTTTTTTTTTTTTTAAGTGAGCTTGCTACATCTTCCCCTTCTTTCTTTTCATCTGAGCTTTAGACAAGTAATGACTGACAGGATATATATACCAAGAGAGGCATCTCTCCTTTTAACTATGCATCAGAACAATTCATCATATTCATTACCCTAGTAAAAAACTTTGTATTGTACGGATGAGGGCCATATTCCAAAACCATGGTATACAGTTGGCTTTTGTCTGAATTTTCCAGAACAGATATTGTGGCTCATTCTTCATCAACACTAGTAGTTTTTTTTTTACTAGGGAGATGAATGTAATGCTTTCTGATGAATATTAAAAAAGAAGAAATGCTTCTCTAGATACATGAATATAATCTGAAACAGAGGGTCGGTGGAAGGATGGTCTAAACCGTTGGTTTTTGACCGCTACGACCCAAGTTCGATTCCCGCATTGGGCACTTTTTTTTCTGATAAAAAAAAAGAAATGCTCCAATGGCCCCCGATTCTTGCAAAAGTCCAACCCCACCAGCGAGTGCAAGTAACCAAACGGGGCTCTGGCATATTTGTAAGTGCAAAGTCGAACTGCTTTTCACATGTGTAGACATGTGGTGCACTTACAGTATAAAAGCAGTCGCCTACTTCTACTCACCATGAATATCATGACCTGTACCACGTGTATTAGGGATAAGCAAAAAAAAAAAAAATGTTGCATAAATATGTATGTATGGTACTTAATTAATATTGTTACTGCCATTCGACTGAGAGGATCTCTTTAAGAATAAGTAACTTTATTAACTAATGTAGTTACTGGTAAAAGTCACCAAAAGAATATTTATTTGGATTTACAGTTGGCTGATAACTTCTGTACACTACTCCAAGAGTCTGGGTTATGTAGAATTTCATTATTTAAACTTATCCCAAGTACACATATGGTACACACCATGATAATCATGGAGGATAAAAGTTAAAAAAAAAAAGGAATAAAATAAGTACAGTAGGAAGAAAGATTAGTCTCAATGGAGGCAGCAGCAAAGAAATAAAGAACTCAAGAAAGTAGCATGGCACCACTATAGACCAGGACCTGCTCAAGAGCTGAGAAACTGAAGAAGACTAGGGGTTTGCAAATGCTTTTACTGTAAGTGCACTACAAGTTTATAAATATTCGAGTCATTTTGGCTTCCGCACCTACAAGATGACCGTTCTGAAACTTGTCACCTGAAACCAATGTACACAGAATATAAAATCTCTCTAATGAGGACTCCAATACTCTGCGCCATATATGAAATAACAGATTTTATATTTATTTATTTATTACCAGTTGCAAATAAAGACACGCCATATCTGTATATATAACAGATAAAATAATCCCTTGTATCAAAATTAAGGTGGAAATATGCCTCCAGGGATATATGTTTCTTTTTAAAATTTTTATTCACAAATCTCTCTAGGTTTCGACACAAAAGCCCTTCTACAGGGAAAAAAAAAAAAAAAAAAAAAACAAGATACAATAATGATACAATATAAAAATACAATAATGATTATTGTATCGTGTTTTTATCCTGTAGAAGGGCTTCCATGCTTGAAAGCTAGAGATAGATTTGTGAATAAACATTTTAAAAAGAAATCTAACCCTGGAGGATTGATTTTGTATCTTAATATGAAATAATAAATAAAAAGGCTTCTGAGGATATATATATGTGCGAGTTTCTTACTTTATTATATACATTACATATTTACATATTTTCTTCTCAAGCTTTCGCATTTTACAAACCCTTCTATAGGATTGTATGATTATATCTGCTTCGCAATGATAGGAAGAACCTACATCGAAGGATCAAAAAGCGACGTCGTTATGAACGCTTGGCCACCACAAGCCAGTTATATGGTTATATCATACGATGATATAATCATATATTCCTGTAGAAGGGTTTGTAAAACGAAAGCTTGAGAAGAAAATATGTAATAACATAAGAAACATATCCTCAGAAGCCATTTTATTTATTATTTTGAAGACTTCAATAGATTAGAGGATTGAAAACTCAATAGGCAGCTTTTTCCAATATATAGATAAGGTATAATTTGGATAATGAATTAGAAACATAAGGTGACAATAAAAAAATTCAATTTTATAACATGGTAATAAGACCAAATCCAAATAAATAAATAGTGTGTGATGTTAACAACACTGTTACTGAAACGTCACGCACTATTTATTTGGTCTTATTACCTTGTGTTTATAATCCAAATTGTGCCTTATCAATAAATTATGATGTTTAGGTAACAACTAATATTGGCAACAACACTGTTATGGAAATAGCATGCAAAACTTTTTCATTTGGTATTGTTCCAATGTTTTAAAGTATACAAAAAGCGGGACATGCGCAATCTTGAATTACAATAGAAAATTTGAAATAAACTTAAGATTGATTGATCTGAGGGTTTTACTATACAAGGCAATTTAAAAAATAATAATAATAATATCTACAAACACAAGGTAATAAGACCATATCCAAATAAATAAATAGTGTGACGTTTCGGTAACAGTGTTGTTACCATCTTCAGAAGAAAGTACTCATTCATGGCCTTATTACCTTGTGTTTATGATCTATAATCCAAATTGTACTTTATCACAAAATATCTACAATCTTTGTTATAAGATTATTTTATCTGGTATTGATGTTCAATATTCTTTTTAATTTCCCATATACTGGATAATGTTATTTTGATTTTATAGCAAGCATTTGTGGCCAAAACAAAGGAATAGCTTGTTTATAAGCAAGTTTACTGTCAATTTTCTACAGCCACAATCCAAGTTCAATTCCTTCATTAGAGGTACTTTTTTCTAAATTAAAAAATTGCTACAAAGGCATCTTGATTCTTGCAAAAGTTCCATCTCACTATTGAGTACAAATAACCAAATGGGGCAAGTCAAACTGGTTTCTTCATGTGTAAACATGTGGTGGACTTACAGTTAATGTAGTCGCCTACGGCCTACCATGGCCTGTACTGTATGTATTTGAGATAAGTATAAAAAAAATAGAAAACCAAATGGGCTTCAGTACACTTGTGAGTGCTTGAGTCAAACTGCTTTCTTCATGTGTAGACATGTGGTGGACTTACAGTAAATGCAGATGCCTACTACCTACCATGATTACCATGGCCTGTACCATGTGTATTTGAGTGATAAGTGAAAATATATATTAGAAAATATTATTGTACTAATGGTGATGATCTTTGATAAACCAATGCAGACAAATAAAGAGAAATGGCCAATGATGAAGAGATGGCTGAAATTTTTTACTTCACCCTAATCAACCCAGTCCTAGATTGACGAGGGCCATAACCTGAACCCATGGCATCCAGATGACTTTCTGAATTCGCCCAAGTAGATGTTGTGGCTTTGTCACATTGTAGAGAGTTGGTATATGTAGTTTTGTGTTGCGTGTGCATCTACAATAAAACTTCTTCAATTCAACCAACTATATTTCAATCATTACTTTAATTGTAATCTGTACAAAGTACAATGCCATAGAAACCTCCCCAGATCATATTCTGTCAGAATTAACAACCACAGAGGACCATAACTACCATATCAAAGCTAGAGAAGAGTGGAGACATAGTCTAAGGAGATAAGCACAACCACCATTTTATTTCAAACAATTTTTCAAATCCTCAAACAACCTATTCAAACCTATTTAATTTAACCAAAAATTCTGATCCCTTTGGATGTCGAGTTGAAGAAGTTTGACAGCATTTTGACAAGAGTGAGATGACATTCTTTATCAAGGCCTTCAAGGAGACAAAGGTTGTTTAGGTAACTATGAGGAGACACAAGGAAGGTTATAAGACAAATTCCGTAAAAAAAGAGTGACATTTCGGTAACAAAACTGTTACAGACATGTCACTATTAATTTGTCTTATTCTCTTGTGTTACAAGAAAATATGACCTAATCCAAATAATTTATTAGTGTGTGACGTTTCCGCAACAGAATTGTCACCATATGTCAAGTCTACTTGATACCAGTATTATTTAAGAACTTGCTGTGATATTTTTTCTCATTTATTCTTTTGTCTGATGATGGTGACAATGCTATTGCCGAAACGTCACACACTAATAAATTATTTGGATTAGGTCTTATTTTCTTGTGTTGTTAATCTATAATCCAAATTGTACTTTATCATTCTCTTGTGTTGTTAATCTATAATCCAAATTGTACTTTATCATTCTCTTGTGTTGTTAATCTATAATCCAAATTGTACTTTATCATTATCTTGTGTTGTTAATCTATAATCCAAATTGTACTTTATCATTATCTTGTGTTGTTAATCTATAATCCAAATTGTACTTTATCATTATCTTGTGTTGTTAATCTATAATCCAAATTGTACTTTATCATTATCTTGTGTTGTTAATCTATAATCCAAATTGTACTTTATCATTATCTTGTGTTGTTAATCTATAATCCAAATTGTACTTTATCATTATCTTGTGTTGTTAATCTATAATCCAAATTGTACTTTATCATTATCTTGTGTTGTTAATCTATAATCCAAATTGTACTTTATCATTCTCTTGTGTTGTTAATCTATAATCCAAATTGTACTTTATCATAGGTAACTAAGAGAGAGTTAATATTGATTCAAGTTGAAGATTTCAACCTTTTTATAAAATTGTATTGTCCTTTTGACATTTCAGTGAACCACTGTCAAACTTTTCAAAGATGGTGTTAAGCTTATTAGTGAAGTATTGTCTTTTGAAGTGAAATATTATTTATTAACATAGGCAATATTTCACTAATAAGCTTAATGACCTTTTATGACTATTATTGGAAATCTAACGCTGCATATGACTGGTACAGAGCAGAAGGGACAAGCACCAGTTCTGTCCTCCCAAGAGAACAACAGTCTTTGATTTCCAGACTTAAGTCTAGTCATCTACGGACAATGACTTTCCAGAATGGTTGCAAGGTTTTCCCACTATGTACTAAGTGTCAACCTGCAACCCCAAAACACATTATTGACTGTATTGGCTCATCCATTGATGAGCTCTACTTATCCCCAGCAGACACCATCAAAAGTCTCAAGCTTTACAAGCTTGATATCCTCATATGATTGAGTGGAGATAAGAAAGAAGAAGATGACCTTTTATAAAAGGTTGATAAAGTCTCCCACCATGAATTAATCCAAATCCAACCTACAATTATGGTAATCTCTATGAGTGTTTAGAGAGTTGAGAAGGTTTCTAGATGGTATTTTACTACAGTACCTTCTATCTGTGAAAATATGTATAATCATCATTATAACTGCTAATTATTTGTTCTATAAACACAAGGTAATAAGACCTAATCCAAATAAATAAATAATGTGTGAAGTTTCGGTAACAGCGGTTGTTACCATCTTCAGGCAAAAGTACTTAGTGTTACCGAAACATCACACACTATTTATTTATTTAGATTTGGTCTTATTACCTTGTGTTTATTATCTATAATCCAAATTGTGCCTTATTATTTGTTCTATTATTTATAAGACAAGAGATAGAGAAAATTAAAGACATCTTTTAAAAATATAGAACCAAAAATAATTAGCAATAATATTGATGATAGCTTTATTGTGTGAATGTGTATGGTAACAATCTAAATATACTTGTATCAATGAGCATCAGAACAATGTTTTACAAGAGCACAAGAACATTCTCCCACGAGACACACAACACCAAAGCAGAACACATAACACCAGAGCGTGTAGATGTTAATGAGTGTCGAGGTGATAACCTGGCTGATTTATTAGAATGAACAGGGAATGTACAGGTGTTGAGATCAGCGTCGACGTTGAAAGAGTGTTCTTGCTCGACCTCTTCCCCTGGCCGCTGTAGCAACACCAGCCAACTGTGAGAATCACTGACAACCTAAACTAGGAGACAAAAATGTATGCTTTCATTCAAGCTGTGCTATAGTGCTTTTTAATAACATCTTCAAAGGTTAGCACTATGATCTCATGATTAAGAACTGGTCAAAACTCTGCCTTTGCCAGTTACAAGCCCGGATGCAAAAAGGAGGAGGGAAGGCAGTAACAAGCTAGCTAACAAACTTGAGCTAAGCTGGCCCGGCTGATAGTACCCTGTAAGGTCTCCAGGGATACAGGATGTACTCCATGTTAGGAGTTGTTGCACATGGTATCTGTACCTCATGTCAGAGGCGGCCATTTCATATTGGAGCTAAGTCAGTGGCCTGCTACTGAGTAGTGCTCCCAGTGTTAATGACAAACGTATTCTACTTCATCCAATCATGTTGGTTGTCAAATCTCCTTTGATGAGCTATACAGGCTTGTTACCGTAATATAATTGAGTAGAGAAGAGAAAGGAGAGAGAACAGGTCACCTCAAAAATGCTTATCTTCAAAGATGGAAACAAAGACTTCTACCAAAACCACAGATCTCAGCCAACAAGTTCACAACATTTGATCAACAATCAGGGATTCCATACAAAGGACCTCTTCATTGAATCTTTGGAGGTTCTAGAAATGTCCAGGAGTTGCTTTAGGATTACCTTGGAAAAAAAGAAAGAGGTAGTTTTCAAGAAATAAAAAAAAATTAGATGGGTAAATATTGACCTTCCAAAATGGAAAATTGCAGTAAACATATACACAATATCTGAGAAGATTTTGTTGTATACACTCCATTAAAGAACACTTTCATTAGAGGACACCTCTTTACAAAATGCAACTATCAGCTTCAAATTACCATTTTTACGAATTAGAAACTCCCAGGTAAGAGAACACATGTCTTTAAAGGTCACTTTGGCTCTGTAACTATGCATTGTCATTTATATATGAGGTTCTACTGTATAATTGCTATCCGCAGCCTGTTTTAAGTGTATCTTTAAGGACATCTTGTTGGTGAGTGTAAAGGTTTGTGAGTATGGTTGTTCAGTGTGCCTGTACAGATGCGACCAAGGATGGGGAAGTAACTCCTTTAAGACGCTAGAAGAATCCTCAAGATGAAATGGACATGTAGGATGAAAAACAAACAAAGAAATTTGGAGAGAAGATGATGAACAAAAAAATAAAGCCTTCTCTCTCAAGGTAGAAGAGAGTTTCTCCCTAAGAACAAATGTCTACATTTTATCACCAAATTGTAATTAATATACTTTTATATTGTTCAATTTCTCATTAGTTTTTGTAACCATTGATTTAGTGTCAATAAAATATTATGAATTGTCTAAATGAATTAATCAACAACAGGAAAGTGCAAGAAATTATCTGGAGAACTCCATACTGGAGCAATACAATGACCAAGGAAGGTGTCGTATCGCACTGCTTCACTTCAGCCACAAAACAACTCTTATGCATGATAAGGCACAATTTGGATTATCAACATATATAGTCACGACCGTCATGGGCCGGCCGGCCGGTTCTTTCACGGGTGCGCGCGCATAATCATTATGTGTACACATGTGTAGACATGTGGTGCGCTTACAGTAAAAAGCAGTCGCTAACTACCCACCATGATTATCATGACCTGTACCACGTGTATTAGGGATAAGCAAAAAAAAATTATAATAAATAAATATGCAAATACTCAACAATCTGAAAGAATAGTCTGTAAGATGAATTGCACAGAGCAGGGCCTTATTCCATGATGACCTCTGTAATAGAGATGCCTGTACTACATGATGTTGAAGTACAAAGAAGCCATCAATAAGTCTGGAGTAGGACAAATCTTGATCATTACAAGAATACAAAGGAGACAAGGCCACATGGGTAGTAGATCTAACACCCTCCTCTACCAGACCATGAAAGGTTTAATACACACACAAGCCTTTATTAAGACATTCCGTCTTAAACAGACTCCTGTTAGAAATGAATCTAAAAAGAAATGAGAAGCAGGGGAAGAAACCTCGCTCAGAAAAGAGAAAAAGAAGAAAAGAAAAGAATATCTATGTACAAAAGACTATATACATCGTGCATAGAACACAGTGAGGAAGTAGATTATTGA
Source organism: Cordylochernes scorpioides (assembly GCA_030710605.1). Lineage (NCBI taxonomy): Eukaryota > Metazoa > Arthropoda > Arachnida > Pseudoscorpiones > Chernetidae > Cordylochernes > Cordylochernes scorpioides. The sequence continues at coordinate 116,476,500 of CP092863.1, read as the reverse complement.
GTAAATGGTTACATCTTGTGAAGAAAAAAATATTTCCACACAGTTCAGTTACTTGAAAGGTTTAATACACCTCAGGACAAAGAGGAAGACTATGAATGAACATCAAGAAATGGACACAAGGGAATAGAATCAAATCTAAATAAATAAAGAAATGGATCAACTTATCTCTCAATACTACCATTTGAACAATATCCTTAAATGTAGGACTATGGATTGAAGATGATTTGCTATAACCAGGTAAATTCTTGTGGTGGGATAGCGTTAATATATGGGGACTCAAAATGGATAATTTGAGACACACAGGAATCAGGGGGACACAATAAGTGGGATGAATGATGAAGCACAATTTGGATTATAGATACAGGTAAATATGACTTAATCCAAATAAATTAATAGATTTATTCTTTTGTCTGATTATGGTAACAATGCTGTTACCGAAACGTCACACGCTACTATTAATTTATTTGGATTTGGTCTTATTTTCTTGTAGCTAAAAAGTAGGATGAAATTATATACACTCATGGACAAAACTTAAGGAAGTTGTACCTTTCAGCATGTATATCGGGATTCAGACAATAACTCTGATTACATTGACAGTGATCTTTATTGAAGACATATGAGATAACCAAGTGTGAACAGCCTCTGTCTCATTCAAAAAAAATTGACAACCTGCGATATCAAAGATTTTCCACTTCCTTAAGTTTTTTGTTTGAGTGTATAGTGGCATAAGTGCCATTACTATATTTGGCCTTTGTATTGGAAATGTGTATGAGAGAGAGAGAATATAAAATATATGAATAATATATTTGTCAACACAAAATCAATATTTCATAGTTTTGCCAAACTCCCCTATGGTGACAAACTTTACAGGCAAAAAGAACAACACAAAAGAACAAGTGTGGTAGATTAAACTGGTACAACTGCTGGAAAGGCTGATGAGCCAGGCCACTTCTATAAATCCAGTATCTAACCTCTTTAATTCGACACCCATAGGGATCATAGTTTGGGTTGGATTAAAGTTAAATAATTTCACCCTAACCCTCACTGTAGGTGAACATTTTTCTAGGGGATAATTAAATACATTATTAAAATATTGATTTTAGGAAATATATACTGTTCTAATATATTTTAATTAATATAATGTAAATTGATACCATTGGGACTTTTTTCAGAATGTTTCATAATTAACTTTTAGTGATGAAACACAAAGTAATAAGACCAAATCCAAATAAATAAATAGTGAAATTTCAGTAACAGCGTTGTTACCAAAACCTCACACAGTATTTATTCATTTGTATTTGGTCTTATTATCTTGTCTTCTCTTCTCAGGTTCTCTTTTTAATATACAGATTCCAGCAAGGATGTTCTTTTGATCAAAAACAGAAATTCTAGAAAATTCCATTTACATTCAGTATTTTTGTATGAAGATGGTAACAATGCTGTTACTGAAACATCATACACTATTTATGTATTTGGTCTTATTACCTTGTGTTTAAATTCTAGAAATTCTTTTAAATTTCATGAGTTCAATATTGATCCTGGAAGAAGAGCATTGACTTATAGACAACAGCACAATTTCTAAAATGATTAAAAAAACCTCCAAGCTAAAAAGTAAACGGCACCCAATCCATATAATCAACAATTAACTTACCATGACACATTCTGATAACTCCATTGTTTACAACAATTATCACCCGAGCCTAATACGTAATAAAGGTGGATAATATATTTTGGGTCAAAACTTTGTAAATTCTAATTTCTCTCTCCCTCTACAAGACAAATCCAAATAAATAGATAGTGTGTGACATTCCTGTAAAAGCTTTGTTACCAAAACGTCATGCACAATTTATTTGGATTTAGTCTTATTATCTTGTAGTTCTAATCTATAATCCAAATTGTGCCTTATCATTCTTTCTTCCTCTCTTTTTTCCCCCCAGTCCTTTGCTGTTTATCAGGAGAATCTGTAAATACACTCATGGACAAAACTTAAGGAAGTTGTACCTTTCAGTATGTATATCGGGATTGAGACATTAACTCTGAAAGATATTACAGTGACCTTTATTGAAGCCATACGAGATAACCAATATACACTCATAGACAAAACTTAAGGACGTTGTACCTTTTAGCAGGTATATTGGGATTGAGACAATAACTCTGAAAGATATTACAGTGACCTTTATTGAAGATACATGAGATAACCAAGTGTGAACAGCCTCTGTTTCCTTCAAAATAACAAAATGACCAGAGACATCAAAATATGAAACCTCCCCAAATTTTTTTCTATGAGTGTATGTTTGGTTTTGTGCCGACTGTAGATTCGCTGTATTGAACACAAGACTACACTTTGATCTTTGCCAAAATGCCAAGAAGCGATGAGTGTATATATATATGTGCTGTTCTAGACTGTAATTAAATCTTTGTTATTATTTGTAGATGTTCTTTTGGTGGGGACTTATAAACACCTATGTATTTATAAATTTATATATGTGTTGTTTCTCAATTTATTTATTTTAAACTTATTACAAAATTTTAAAATCTCAAATATAGATTGTAACTTGTCATGATATTCATGGTGGTTAGAAGTTTGTGTAAAGTAACATTTTATTATCCACACATTTAGAAAGCAGTTTGACTTTGTCCTTACAAGGTTTGAATACTTGTGGGAGATCTGAAGATAACTTGCCATCTTAAACTAATACATTTGATTTCATCTGCCTATCAGATCAACAGAGCAATTAAAATTGCAAAAGATAGCCAGAAATTGGTCTAGATTGTGTCACTTACCTTTTAATGATCTGGGTTTTTAGGCTTAGGTATGGTAAAGTTAATTAAGTATGATTAGGTGTGATCATGTCATTTAATGTAAACAAGACTTATTAACATGGCATATAAATGAGGCAGCGTCTGGCCAAATGTGGGTGAGTAACTGAATAAGTTCACCACATGTTTACATATACAGAATTAGTTCAATTTGATACTAACAAGTACCAAAATATAATTTGTTTTTTTACCTTTGCTCAGTGTTTGAACTTAACAATGAATATAACAGTATATGTGAGAATGCAATCTTAATTTAAAATTTTAAACCTTTAGTCATGAGTAACTTTGTACTCACGAGGGGGTTCTAAATATGATTTTGACAAACATGCCAATGAAGCATTAATTTAAATTACAATATGATAAACTTACCTTGCGCTCGTAATATTGCTGATTTACCCCTCCCTCCACTTGCTGTGCCTCCTCGACCGCCAGCTCTTTTGAACATCGGAGCATTTTTTAACATGTCCGGTAGAATCATAAATCGAATTTTGCTACCACGGATGTAGACATTTTCCAACTGAATTGTTTTGCCATCACGAAGCGTTACAGATAAATTTGACATTTGGCAATTCATATTATCTTCAGCTTCAACAAGCTTGCCTCGATAAACTTCACCGGTGTTAGTCTCACATGTTACAATATGGCCTTCAGCCTCATGAAGAACTTTAATCGGTACACCAATAGACATTTTAGAAGGATTTAAATTATTTCTTTAATGCGCTTTAAAATATTTAACACTTTAAGTATAATATAAGAAAACGCCAAAATAACAAAGAGCGGAAAAAAAATGGAGAAAACTTTATGATGATATCAGATCAAAATAATGAAAAATTTTAAAAATGAAAAACTTTTTTTTTTACGTATAAATGCCTTTGAAAATGAATTCTTTAGAATTATTAGTTAATTTTGTAAAATTATTTTTGGAATAGTTTTTCCACTTTTATTTTGGAACCTTTATACATTAAATTTTTTTGTACTTATCAAAAGCGATTGTGAATCAGTAGTTTATAACAGTGAGTAATAGCTCTTTATATTTAATTCATTTTAAAAATAAAAAATGACTGATAATAGTTATTTTCAGAAATGAACTTATTTTAAATAATGCTCAATCTAAAAAAATGATTTATTATACTATTTTTTTCTGATACTGATTTTTATTATAAAGCCTTCTGCACATACACACAAAGGGGCAAAATGTGCAATTGAAGTTATACCTTAATTTTGCTTTTATTTTCAACAGACTTGCAGGTAAAATAGTAGAAACGTTATTTTAATTTTGTATAATAATTATAAGTCTTTTCACTGTTTGTTCTCATTAAAAAAAAAGATATTGTTACACTTGTAGGGTTAAATAATTCCAATTGCCACACCTAGATAGCGCTGTGTTAAACTTTGTGTGCTATAAAAGTTACATTTTGTAAATGTAAATATTTAATTATTCTTTTTTAAATTATTTTATATTTTATTGTAAACAATATGTTATATTTCTTTTTTGTTAGAATACCATTTAACTAAGAATTGTATGCCTGAATAAGACGAGAGACTTTTTTGAAATAAAAACATTTCGTGGCCCTCTCGCCAGCTAGCTCTCTACCTGTGCACATCTTTGTTCTCCTGCTCTTGCCATGAACCCTGCCAAGAAAAAGAAGAAGAATGCCCAGAAGCCCATCGTGGACGTCGCTGCCCTGGATAAGGAGGGCGAAATGGTGCTCTCCCGCCACCTCCAGGTCCTGATCGGCGTTGGCCATCCCGCCCTCAAGCCCCTGCACGAAGACATGATTGCGTACATCGCAACGCGGAATAAGCAGGTTAAGGCCCTTTGCTCTGAAGTGGAGAGCCTTACTGACACGCTCAGTGCCTTCGCGGAGCTGGACGTCATCACTCCAACTGCCAGTCACAGCACCCAAACCAGCCCAGCTCCTTCCTGCATGGAAGCCAGTTCCCAAACCGACCCAATCAAGCCCGCCACCCCTGTTCCTTCTGCTCTCCCAACTAAGAAGCCTGCCCCCATCGTGCCCGCTCCTGCTCCCTCAAAGAGGAAGCAGCATGAGGCTCCCAACCCGCCCGCAAAGAGGACCAACCTGAAAGGTCCCGCAAAACCTGCACTATCCCGCGTCTCCAAGCCTGCGGCCGCCCAAGTGGTCCTCCATGGAGAAAAATCGGCGCCCACATAGTGGATCTCTGATGACCCACAGGCTGACCCGAGGGAAATGCTTAAAGCTGTCCGCGCTGCCCACACTCTACCCCAAGGCGTTTGGGCCTCCCTGCGAACCAAAGGGAAGCTTGTCCTCCACTCCAACAACCCCGATACCATCCCAGCTGTTACCACCTCCCTGGCCAACAAGCTGGATGGCATGAAGGTCCGCCAACAGAAGGAGATCCTGCCTCGCATCTGCCTCTTCAAAGTGGGTGAGGAAACATCCAACTCCACCATTGAAGAGACGCTCCTGGAAACCCCTGCTGTCAGCCAACTCCCTGGGGACAAGGTGGTGCGCGTGGCGCACCGTTCTGCACCCAGAAACGGGACCTGCACCGCCTTCATCGAGGTGGACCTCAAGACCTTCAGAGCCCTGGGCAATCGCGGAAGGATCGTGGTGGATAGAGTAATCCTCAACTTCGAGGAGTCCATCCGCGCCCGAGTCTGCTTCCGCTGTTGTGGCTTCGGCCACAACTCTGCCCAATGCACCAGAGCTCCTAAGTGCTTCCACTGCGGTGAAGGCGGCCATGAAGGCCGCGCCTGCCCCTCCGTTGCCGACCAGCACACTTCCAAGTGCGCCATCTGCTGTGCCAAGGGCCTCCCAGACAAGCACGAGGCGAGAGCCTCAAGCTGCCCCATCTTGAAGTCTAGAGCCCTCAAGTTCTAGGCTTCCAGGACCTCCTTCCTCCTCAACTGGCCTCCATCAAGGCTTCTCACCGCATCAAGGCGCTGTTTCCCTGACCTCTCCAGCTTCCTCCACCCCTGCGATGACACCTCCACTGCCAGATCCTAGGATCCCTTGCCACCATTTCGCGTTCTGCAGCCATAGTAGGGCTAGAAGACCACATTTGATAGGCCAATTAGCCCGGAATCTCAAGAACCTCGAAATAAAAACATCTACATCTACAGTCCTTCTCGCTCATCGTTCATCTTTGCTCTCCTGCTCTTGCCATGAATGCTGCCAAGAAGAAGAATTCCCAGAAGCCCATCGTGGACATCGCCGCCCTGGATAAGGAGGACTAAATGATCATCTCCCGCAACTGCCAAGTCCTGCAGGCCTTTGGCCATCCCGCCCTCAAGTCCCTGCACGAAGACATGATCAAGTTCATCGCGGGGAGGACTGATCTGATCAGGATTCTTTGCGCTGAAGTGGAGAGCCTTTCTGGCACTCTCAAAGCCTTCACGGAGCTGGACGATTCCACGGAGGAAACCAAGCCTCCAACTGCCTGTCACAGCACCCAAACCAGCCCAGGTCCTTCCTGCAAGGACTCCTGCTGCCAGACTGACTCAGTCAAGCCCGCCACCTCTGCCCCTGCAGCTCTCCCTGCTAAGAAACCTGCATCCACCCTGCCTGCTCCTGCTCCAACCAAAAGGAAGCAGCCTGAGGCTCCCAACCCGCCCGCAAAGAGGACTAACTTGAAAGGTCCTGCAAAACCTGCGCCATCCCGCGTCTCCAAGCCTGCGTCCACCCAAGTGGTCCTCCATGGAGAAAAATCGGCGGCCCACACAGTGGTCATCTCTGATGACCCACAGGCTGACCCAAGGGAGATGCTTAAAGCTGTCCCTGCGAGACATCTCCTGCCGCCAGATCCCAAGATCCCTTGCCACCTGACATCGCGTCTGCAGCCATGAAGAGGGGGCTAGAAGTCCATCGCCCTAAATTGGACAATTAGCCCGGAATCGAAAGTCGTCGTTGAAATAAAAAACCTTTTAATGGCTAACCGTGTCTGTGGTGATTAATGATCCTACAGTGGTGAGAGCCGAAACGCTTCTGGTCAGTCCCATCTGCCCCCCCACCAGTGGTAAGGCTGCGGGATACTGCCAGAGGTAAGAAGACCCACTTTGATAGTGGTTTCTTAATTCGTTGAGGTGGATAAATAGGTCTCCTTTGGTCAGTCCTGATTGTCCCCCTACCAGTGGTAAGGCTGAGGGATACTGCCAAGGGAAAGGGTGCGCAAACCTTAAGTTTGTCGATATCATAATATTTCATAGTACCTCAGATAGTGCCACGGACCGTTAAAGTTGCCACAGTCCAGTTTGAAAATTAATTTTGCATAATTTTTTTTAAAGTAGCTTTTGTAATTTTAATCTTGCATTTTTGATCTAATTTGCATTTTTGATCTTTGAAAAAGTAGCTTTGGTAATAGTTTAAAAAATGCAAGTAAAACAGGAATCGGAGACAAATAAGGTCTCGATCAAAATACCGCCATTCTGGTCAGACAAACCAGAGATTTGGTTTTACCAAGTGGAAGCTAAGTTTGCCATTTCAGGAATCACGCAAGAGTTCACAAAATTTAACTATTTAGTATCCCAACTAGAGCCGCAAATTGTAGAAAATTTATGGGATATAATCCAAGATTCCCTGAGCAATAACAAATACACAACGGCCAAAAATCGTCTCGTATCAATTTTTAAAGAGAGCGAAGAAAAAATCTTGAAGAAGCTACTAACTGGACTGGAATTAGGCGACCTAAAGCCTACCCAATTACTGAGGAAGATGAGAACCCTCAATACCGATAAAGACATCTCGGAAAAAGTTCTCCAAATATTATGGATGGACAAATTACCTGAAATCATAAAAAATATACTAGTAGTGAGCGAAGAAGGCCTGGACAAGCTTACAGAGATGGCTGACAAGATTCAGGAAATGAACCCTCGACTACAAGTTTATGAAAGTAAGAACAAAGACCCAAAAATTTGAGGAAATTACTTCTACAATTGCGTCACTGAAAGAGGAAATAGCAACTTTGAAGCTAGAGAATCGTACTAGGCAGAACAGGCGTTCCAATTCGCCTCGTCCAAGACAGCGATCACGATCTCGCTCAGGTAAGTACAACCCTAGTGGCAAATACTGCTATTTCCATTACAGGTTTGGAAACAAGTGCCGCCCAGATAAATGCACTTCGCCCTGTCAATGGAAGAAGCCATCGGGGAAACTCCAGCGGGTAGGGGAAGCGGCGACAGATCCTACTGCCCAATGGACAAACGCTTGTTGCAAATCCATATTATTCGTCGGACGCAAAAACGGGAATGCGATTTTTAATAGACAGCGGGGCAGATGTTTCCCTTATCCCATTCCAAGGCAACGGTACACCTACAGAGGACATCCAATTGTATGCTGCTAATGGAAGCCTCATTCCAACTTATGAATTTCAGATATTGGAGGTCGACTTGGAACTACGAAGAAATTTCAAATGGCGCTTCATCACAGCGAGAGTGTCCAAAGGTATTCTGGGAGCTGATTTCCTCAAAGGGCACAATTTATTAATTGATTGAAAAACAGGCAACTTATTGATGGTTTCAATATCCTGAAAATTAGAGGCGCAGTAACCTCAATGAGCTGTGGCATCAGCACCCTAGACAAGAATTCTAAATTTTATAATGTTCTTTCTTCGTTCCCGAATATAACCATTCCAAACTTGCTGAGGCCCAAAGTCCAGCACAATGTTAGGCACTTTATAACAACAAAAGGTCCTCCAGTTTTTGCAAGAGCAAGACCATTGAACAGCATGCTCTTGAAGATCGCTAAAAAGGAATTCCAATACATGCTGGACAACCACATAATTCGACCATCTAGATCGCCGTGGACAAGCCCCCTACACATGGTAAGGAAAAAAGAAGGCTCATGGAGACCCTGCGGTGATTATAGAAAACTCAACAGTGTGACCATTCCAGATAGGTATCCGATCCCCAAACTCGAAGACTTCAACCACATATTGAAGAAGACCCGTTACTACTCAAAAATAGACCTCTTCAAGGCTTATTACGAAATCCCAATCAATGAGGAAGATCGAGAGAAAACAGCTGTTATCACACCGTTTGGACTGTTCGAGTTCGAAGTGATATGTTTTGGATTATGTGGCGCACCTGCAACATTCCAGAGGTTCATCAACGAAGTTTTATGGGGTCTGGATTTTGTTTTCCCATATTTGGACGACATCCTTGTAGCTTCGAAATCCGAAGAAGAACACGAGAGTCATTTGAGAGCAGTATTTTTCAAGACTGGATCAATATGGACTACGCATCAACCAAGCGAAGACCGTCCTAGACGTCAATAACGTCGAATTCTTAGGATATTGGATCACTCCAGAAGGAATAAGACCAACAGAATCGAAAGTTCAAGCCATAGTGGATTACAAAAAAACCTGAAACAGTGCAAGATCTAAGACAATTTTTAGGGATGCTAAATTTTTATCGTCGATTCTTGAAGAATACAGCTGAAGATCAAGCTATCTTGAACGATTTCTTGAAGGGCTCTAAGAAAAATGATAAGCGCCCTATCCCCTGGACGGAAGAAGCTGAACAGAAATTTATAAAGTGCAAAACAGAATTATCAAAAAGCAGCACTATTGACATTCCCTGACCCCGAATGTCCTTTGGCTCTATTTACCGACGCTTCCAACAGAGCAATGGGTGCAGTCCTACAACATTTCATAGATGGAGCTTGGAAGCCCATAGCGTTCTTTTCAAAGAAATTGAGCGAAAGCCAGACCAAATATAGCACTTATGATCGCGAATTGCTAGATATTTTTTTCGGCAATCAAACATTCTAAAGTTTTCTTGGAGGGTCGAGATTTTACCATTTTTACTGATCAGAAACCACTAATCTACGCCTTCCAACAAAACCTCGAAAAAGCTTCTCCCCGTCAAGTTAGACAGTTGCAATACATCTCTCAATTCACGACTTCGATTCAGCACGTCAGCGGCAAGGACAACATGGTGGCCGATACGTTGTCAAGAATATCTGAAATCATCTCAATTTTGAGGAACACCAAAGGACTCGTAGTGGTAGAGTGATTCATCCTCCCCGAAGATTTTTAACATAACGTGACCTCAGTCACTGGAGGGGGAGTGAATGTAGGGTTAAATAATTCCAATTGCCACACCTAGATGGCGCTGTGTTAAACTTTGTGTGCTATAAAAGTTACATTTTGTAAATGTAAATATTTAATTATTCTTTTTTAAATTATTTTATATTTTATTGTAAACAATATGTTATATTTCTTTTTGTTAGAATACCATTTAACTAAGAATTGTATGCCTGAATAAGTCGAGAGACTTTTTGAAATAAAAACAACTTTTAATAGCTAACCGTGTCTGTGGTGATTAATGATCCTACACACTAATATTTGAGGATAATAATAAAATAAAATTATCAAGATAAAAGATCAATTACACATTTTGTGACTTTTCTTGTGCAAACAGAATTATACTAAATTCCTGTTATGAAAACACACTCAAACTTTTCATATAAGCTTTATTTAAACTCATTTTTTCAATAAATTATATTGCAAGTAATTTTATTGCACCTTTGAGCCTACATCTGCCAAATTTGGGGTTCTGAATGAACTAACAACCAATTGCTAGTAAGAGCAAAAACAAAATAAAAATTATAGTGTGAATTCTCAAATTATATATTAAAAAAATAAAATTTGTGGTTGTCAGGACACTTTTTGACTTAGGTATATAAGTACACCACCTAACATGTGTACTTATATACCTAAGTCAAAAAGTGTCCTGACAACCACAAATTTTATTTTTTTTTTAATATATAATTTGAGAATTCACACTATAATTTAAAAAAAAAAAAAATTATATAAGTACACCACCTAACATGTATCCCAGGTTTTTCCCTCCCTCGACGAGAATGGGTGCTTCTAAACCGCTTTAGGACAGGACAGGGAAGGTGTGCAGAGCTGATGAAGTTATGGGGCTACACCAAAGATCCAAATTGTGCCTGCAACGTCCCACAATCAATGTCCCATATACTAGATGACTGCCCGCTGTACAAATTCAATGGAGGAATCTCCAATCTCCACTCTGTCACCCCGGAAGCCCTGAACTGGCTGAAGGCCTTGCCTCTCAGACTTTAATGACCGAGAAGTCCTCACTTCTTTTTTCTAGATTTGATTCATTTTGTCTCCTCTCTTATTGTAAAGACGTTGCTGTATCACCTCATAAGCATAAATAAAAAACCTAACATGTCTCCCCATTCTCCCTCAAATCTGCAAAGATTTGAGGGTTGTGAGGCGCAAATTGAACCTAAAGGCTTCAGCCTTAATGGCATCAAGCCAGAGTCTGAAAAATACTCAAACACCCCTTCCTTGTGTTAAAAAAAAATGAAGAGGTTGTGCAGTGACTGTTACGTTTTACTATTTCCAAATCACTAAATGCCTAAAAAGAGGGGCGCCAGTGGTCAAGAAGCGCGAAAAAATCCCTTACAAGCCCCAGTATTGTTGATCCCCCCCCTCAAGCTCTCACCACTCATCAACTCTATTTGTGAGAAAAATATTAAAATCTGAATATTTAAAAAATGCATTTCTAAAAAAAAAATAATGAAAATATTTGATTCTGAAAAAAAAAAGCGAATAAAGAAGGACATCGAAGGACATCAAGGAATATGGACATCTTGAGGAAGGGCCAGGGCTCATGGTAGAGTTAGTGTTCTGTTTGAGATGATTATGTTATCAGCCACCATGTCTTACCCATAAGGATAATACATTTAGGTAGAGTTCATGCTGACAAAAGTCATTTAAAATGTAAAATAGTGGTATTCTAATGACAGGAGTAGTCTAAGCGATTAGTAAAAATCAACTTACAAATGTGCCTGTATTGTGTCATTTTGAGCTGCAACAATAGTAACTGTCATAGGTAAAATTGAAGCTCAAGAATGAGCGGAGATTTAAGCTTAACTGCATATCAAATAATCGAAATGGATTAATATCCAATGCTGACAATATATGACATTTTTTCGAAATTATCAGGAAGTACAGTATTCTCGACTTTGGATCTGTCAAGGTCGGGCGTACCTGCAGGTAATTTAATCTGAAAAGGCCAAAACACACAGTAGTGAATATCAATACTATAAAATGATTATTCACATTTAAAAGCCTACCTTATGGAGTAATTATGGCTCTGAATAAGTTTCGAAGGATCATGGATAATATTTTCACTGATATTTTGAGTGTCATGCTATATTATTGACATATTTCTAGCAATAAACTATCCTAGAGACCATGAAATGAACTTAAGACTAGTGTTAAAAAATTTTCAAGAAAAGGGTCTAAAAATTAATAAAGGAAAGTGCCAATTCCTAGGGAATGATCTTGAATATTTAGATTTTAATATTGATAAATGTGGTTTGTATCCTTTGATTGTTAAAACACAAGCTGTGAGGGGAAGCTCCAAAGCCTACAAATGTTACGCAATTAAGATTGTTTATCAGTCTACTGTTGTATTATCACCATTCCTAATTTTATACAGGGGACATTTTAGCGCCATATATTAACTTTTGTTGGTGAAAAATTCATAATGTCTGTAGAGAAAGAACATTGGGTATTATTTAATAAGCCCTAGTGTCATTTTTAACCAGCCAGTTTGTTTTGATACATTATATTGACACAAAGGAACTTGTTCTTACATGTGACGCCTCGAGATCTAGGAGGACTATTAAGTCATAGTAATGACAGGAAAGAGAAAAAGCCACTAGTTATCGCTTCAAGAAAATTGTCTGAAGCTGAAAGGCGTTATTCTCGATTAGAAAGCAGGCCCTAAGCATCATTTATGGGTGTGTAAAGATCAGGAAATGCTAATTACTGCTAATTGCTAAATGCTAATTTATGCTAATTACTGACAAATGATATTCAATACATATTCATTGCAGAAACATATTCCAGTTTGTGCTGCACCAAAAATTTAAAAGTTGCGATTTAAACTTGCTGCTTTCAAGTAGGCTCTAAAATTTATGAAACTTAGAATGTTGACATGTCATCACGTTTTCCTATAGGAACAAATGAAGATGAATCTTTGGATGAAGCTCAGGTTTTTTCCTCCGAAAATTGAATGAGGTGCCTTTCTCATTTAATTCCCATTCCGATATACTAAGTAATATAATCAAAAACAATTGGCAGAAACTGAAGCTCTTCAAGGAGAATCCTTTGTTTCCATATTTTAAAATAAAATATGAACTTTGTTTATAATTTTGCTGTGTATACAATGGAAAAAAATAATTATTATTTATCAAAAGTTGAGAAAGATGATATAGCAGGATTTGCATGAAATACATTTTGGAATAGTCAAAATAAAAATGATCGCGAGGCGTTACTTTGGTGGCCAGGTTTGAACAGTAGCAGAAAGGATTTAGCTCGCGAATGCAAAGTATGCAAAAAATCGATTAGTATGTTGCCTTCCATCATTTTAGTATGCACTTTGACAGAACAGCCTTTGCATCTTTGCACGTGGACTTGGCAGGCCCTTTTATGGGAAAGATCTTCATAGTGTTGTTTACAAAATAGCTGGAATTTCCCCCCTAAAAATACCTCAAGATAGTCCATAATCGAAAAGCTCTTAGAGTTGGTCACCAGATTTGGTTTGCCAGAATTTGTGGTAACCTATAATGGAAGGCAGTTCAATTGAAAAAAAAATTAAGAATTTAAGAATCACGAAAATAAATGGTTTACAAAACACAAAACTAAGTCACCCAGCACAAATGAATTGACTGAGAGATTTGTACAAAAATTCTCTGCTAAAGAACAGTGGTCTAGATGATCTGAAGACGATCCTACAAAGATTTATAAACACCCGTTCGGTGATATCCACTCACTGGTTGGGCTATATTTCATAATAGAAGACATTGGATAGGAAAAAAAAAATGCTCAATGCAAAATTCGATCCTATGTCTCATTGATTCTTTCAAAGTTTTCTTTTCATCTTATTATTGTACCTCCACAAAATATGAAAGTGATTAGCTTCAGGGTGAGAGAGATAGAGAGCAAGATCTTAAATAGACTAGATAGATAATTAAATAAATAAGACAATTGATTGAAAATTTATTGTATTTTATCGCTCATAATGGCAGTATCTATATATAAAATTTTATAAATTTGAATAATTATACACAACACCTTTTTATTTTCAGGGGAGGTGTATATTTATTTCCTATACTCTTTATAAGGAAATTCATAATTTATAAAGAAGATAAAAATAACAAATCTTAAAACGGGCTTTAAAAACCTTTACATTTACTTTCACCTTTTTTTTTTCTTTGTAAAATTTATCGCACTCTCTATATTTGTTAAATTCAACTTTTTGTTTATAATTCTTCGTTTTTATAAATTGTGTAAATTGTAATTGTGTTGGGGCACGTTTTTTGTAACCATACCCCAACAGAAGGCGTATGTATAATCAAATCAAATGTATACATGGCTTCCCTCCCACATAGACTTACAGACCATTTTTTTTGCCCAGAAACTTAGACACTTGGTGACACCAGATGTGTAGAAATGTAGGGTAGTCGGTTCACAAAACACTGAGCGAGATTCGGTAGAAGAATTCGCTGTGATGATTCTTTGTGGGCTGTTGCAAGGATTTAAATAAGATCACTAAATAGCAGAAAGGAGGGGGTAAAAATCTCCTTCTAACTAACTTTATTTAATACATATTAAGAGGACAGAGGAAAACACGCGACTGGTGGGTAGCAAAACCAGCCGTGTTCTGGATGTTTATGTTGGCGGCTCCTTTGATGCAGGCAGACGCCGCCGTGTTTACAATCGACACTTGAGCTCGTCTGGGCTGGATCTGTCTGGATCTCCACCATTCCACACACACTCCCACCTGTTTTTATCTAGGCACACAGAAAAACACAAATACTCGTCCAATCGGTTGGGTTTACAAATGGTTCTTCCCGATCTAGTCTGTATTTTTGCAGTTTTCTCTTTATCGTTCAGCAAACGCGAAGAAGCTGCTGTTGATGATATTTCCAAGGGATATATTTTCTGAATAGGTCTTAGGAAGGTTCCTACTGCGGTTTTCACCTTCACTAATCTATTCACTCCATCTCTTCCAAATAATATCTCCTCGATCACTGCTAATGGCCAGAAGTTACGCTTTTTATTGTCCATACCAACTAGGACAACATCCCCAGCCTGGAGTGTTGGATTGTAAATGCGTCTGTTTCTCTGGACCAGGAGGGACAAATATTCCTTCCTGAATCGTGATTTCAACTCCTCCCTCAGCTTGCTCAAATAGCGCAGTTTCTGTGTCGTTGGATTAGATCCCATATTCTGGCACTCGGGAAACTCGACATCTGTCTGTTCTTGTAGAAACATGGAAGGTGATATAGTCACAAGATCATTCGGATCGTCGCTGACATAAGTCATGGGCCTTCCATTCATCACTGCCTCTGCATGACACAGCAGGGTCATCAATTGTTGATATGTTAATGTTGATGTTCCAAGCATTCTTTTTAGTATGTCTTTGAGGGAACGAATCAATCTCTCCCACCAACCACCCCACCAGGCAGCAGTGGGCGGGATGAATTTCCATTCAATACGCTTCTCTTTCCTGTCGTTAGAAACGCGTTCCCAATCAATCTTTTTAAAGAAGTTATTGGCTCCTACAAAATTTGTTCCGTTGTCGCTGAAGATGGTGGATGGACGTCCTCGTCTCTTGATGAATCTCTCCAGGGCCATTAGGAAATCTTCTGTGCTGAGAGATATTACCAGTTCCAAATGTACACAGCGGTACACAGCACAGGTGAAGAGAACAACCCAGGTCTTGGTCTGATCTTTCAGATAGAGCGGGCCCGCCAGATCAATCCCTACCACCTCGAATACCTTGGCGTTATGTACTCGAGTGGCAGGTAATGGAGCGTCTTCCACCACAACGGGTTTAGCGGAGAAGCGGCGACATGTGACACATCTTCTCACTATTTTCTTAATGGTCTGTCTCGCTTTTACTATCCAATATTTTTCCCGAAGTTTGTTCATCAAAAATTGTACACCAGCGTGGCAATTCTCAACGTGTGAATCACATATCATTTGTTCAATCAACGGATGAGTCCCATGTAATAGTACTGGCAAACGGAAGCCATATTCGTCGCTGCTGTAAATCAATTTTGTTTTCACACGCAGGATTCCTTCTACTTCACATACCTTCAGACCAGGAATAGAGTGGCTAGAGAAACACTCGGCCTGAACTAATTTCAAAAGCGCCAGCTCCGCTTCATCGATCTCCTTCACAGAAAGTTCGCCCTTTACTTTCGTTGAAGATCGGAGGTTGTTGATGAACCTTCTAATCCACGCCATCATCCGCACATTTTTTATGAACGAGGAGAAATATTTCATGTACCAATGATCGGTACTCTTAACTGTTGTCACAACAGCAATTTTCTTTCTTTCCGCACAGATTTCTTCTTCATTCAGGTCTTTATACCTGGAAGGCCAAAATTCTTCGGAGAGTTTTAACCAGGAAGGGCCCTCCCACCATCTAGACTGTATCAGTCGGGATAGGCTGCATCCTCTGGAGGGTAAATCAGCTGGATTGCACTCGCTAGGAACATATCTCCAATTTCCAGGATCACTAAGTCTGCATATCTCCTTCACGTGATTCCCGACAAAGGTACCCCACTGATCATCGCGCTTTATCCAAGCGAGGGCTGTTGTGGCATCAGACCAGAATACATTTTTGATATCTTTTAACTCTAGAGCTTCAAAGATCATCTTGTTTAATCGTGCTCCTACAACACAGGCTAAAAGTTCAAGTCTTGGTATCGTAGGTCTCTTGAGAGGAGCGACTCGAGACTTAGCCGCCATCATATGCACTTCAACTTTGTCACCAACCCGAGTCCGAAGGAAGACCACAGCAGCATAAGCTTCACTACTAGCATCAACAAACGTGTGTATCTGCCAGTCCTTCTGCGGTACCATCAATGGATTGAAATTCCTAGGAATTGCCATGCCTTTGTGCACCTGAAAGTCGTCGAACCATAGGCTTAGTTCATCCTTGTAGTGACGGTCCAATTCATCGTCCCATGCCAACTTTAGAGTCCAAGCTTTTTGCAATAGAATTTTAGGCTTTATTAATATTGGACTCAGAAATCCAATAGGGTCATATATCTGAGCTAAGCAGGACAGGATACTCCTTTTGGTTATCTTGGGGGGTATGGCTACGGGAATTTCACATGACAAACAATCATCCCTTTTATCCCAACATACACCAAGCACTTTAGATATCTCTGCTCTTTCAAAGGGGTAAGTATCGGAGGCCACGTCCAGGCTATGCTCCCAACGGCTTAGCTCCAACCTAGCATTATCCATGATGGACGTTGCGATCAATTTGAGATCTTGTAACTCTTCAAAAGAGTTCACGCTTGTGACTAAATTGTCCACATAAAAGGATTTCTGCAACCTCTGAGCTAACGGTTTATGTTCAGGTCGAACATTAGACAGGTGGTATTCGATTACTGCCCCCAAAATGAAAGGACTACAGTTAACGCCGAAAACGACACGTCTATGTCGGAATACTTCTGTCTTTTCTCCATTTTGGGAATACCACAGAAAACGCAGGTAATCTCTGTCCCTTTCATTCACCTCAATCTGAAGAAACGCTTTCTTAATGTCTGCCACGACACCAAACTTGCCATTTCTAAACCTTAGCATAAGGTTGGGAATCATCTCTATGAGGTTAGGTCCCTTTTCAAGACAGTCATTTAAAGATGGGGATCTATAGACTTTGCTAGAAGCATCAAAGACAGGCCTGATAGGCGTAGTCCCACTGGAGAGTTTCACCACAGGACGATGAGGTAGGTAGAAGGCCTCAGCGTCGTGTTGTTCAGCTGGGACTTTCTCAATTATCCCATCATCCAACCAGCCTCGGAAAATATCATCATAGTTCTCATAAAGATTCAAAGAAATTAATTTCTTAGTCGTCTGTTCTAATCTCTTCATAGCAACCTCCCTGTTGTCCGCGATTTTAGCTTTCTCTACAGTCCACGGGAGGGAAACAACATATCTTCCAGAAACAGAATGATGAACCGTTTTTAGAAAATGTCGACGCGCCAGTGCATCTCTCTGATCTCTCTGTTTAACCTCAATAGGATCCATAATGCCAAGAACATCGAGATTCCACAGATTTGTTATACTGCTCTCCGAAATTGTCATCGTTGTAACATGATGAGCGAGTGAAACGTCACTACCTGGCTGACATTCTCCCATTAAAGTCCATCCGAAACGCGTCTGCGACGCAGTCAAGCCATTTGACAACACACAAGATTTCATCATGAAAATAGATCCCAATACATCGCATCCTAGAAGTATTTCAATTTCCATGTCATCCTTTCCAATATCAGGAACCCAGATTTTGCGGGCTTTGAGTTCTTTCAACCATGGCCCGCGGCTCAATCTTGGTAGGCTACCACAGATTTTTTGTTGGTCAAGAAGCTTCGCAACCATCTTAAAATTCCCCGATGCATGACCCAAATTGACTCTGTATTCTTGGTGGACACGTTCACTAGTATGACCTCCAAACACCACATGTTTAAGTGATTCCTGGCCAATGGGAGATAGTCCGAGATCCTGGGCAGTTTTAGACAAAATATAGGATCGTTGGGAACCTGTGTCAAGGAGGGCACGCACTACTTTCGTCGAAGTCGCACCTTCGACTTTAATCTTCAGAGTCTGTAGCAAAATCAGAGACGAAGCGCTAAGACCGGAGAATGAAACTCCGTTTTCAACTGTAGGAGAAGCGTCACAGTCTTTCACCTGTTCCTTGTCTTCATCCGCTGACTCTCGTCCAGGAGCATTAAGAGGGCATAAAATATCAAGATGCTTCTTCTTACATCGAATACATTCAGTTATGCGCCTTCTACAATTAAAAGAGATATGACCTGGTTGGAGGCAGGAGAAACAACATTTAGCGTTTTTAATACGCTCTCTTCTTTCTTTAATGCTCATTCTGCGCGCAGCAAGACATTCTGTGTTCTTATGATCTTTATTACAAAAGATGCAATTCTGGGCACGTCCAGCAAAGAGTCCAGAGGCCGTAGGTATCTTAGCAGGATGTAATTGTCTGCCCACGTTTCTATCTTGTTTCAGAGATCTAAGTCCAAACTTGGATCCAGCTAAGGCTCTGTCTTGTTCTGCTGCAGCTTCCTTTTGGAGAAACTCCATAATTAGGTCAACTCTAGTTTGAGTCGAATCATTAGCATCAATCTTGACATCATGGAGGGGGCTTCTTTGCCAAGCCTTCATGAGTTCCTCTGAGAGACATGCCTCAATCATTGGAAATATAAATACAGACATCTGTCTGGCCTCAATCTTTAAGGATTCCAATGCTCTCAAATGAGTCACCAACTCATCATAAAATGAAGTCACCTTCAACTGTTGTTTGGAGGAGCAATCGATTATAAGGCGTATAAGGTCCCTGACATAGACTTGTTGCAACAGTTCAGGCCTTCCAAATCTTTCTGTCAAAGTTTCTATAACTTTGGGGTAATTCTCGGCAGTCAGGGGGTAACTATCAACCAGTTTACTAGCTCTGGTTCCCGGCGACATAGACTGCACAAGATATTGAAACTTGTCGCTGTCTTCTAAAGTAGGATCGACATGTATCTTGTTGAACTGTGCCCACCATCCCAGCCAATCTTTTATTTCTCCTGTAAACTTCTTTAATTCTATCTTGGGTAGTTTTACAGTTCTATGGTGTGAGCTAGAAGCGAAGCTCACTTCACTGGTCGTGGGACTGGATGCAGTGATCCTGGGTTCAACAAGAGCGAGACATTTTTTATATATCCTCTTATATCTCTGGGTATATTGCAAGGCTTCCTCATCGTCTTGCTCTAGTTCCGCTTCGCTAACGTCTGAAGTTAGCATGAAGTCTCTTATCTTGCCTTGGATCACAAGAAGCTCACTGTGAGTTTCTTCAATTATCTCTCTATTACATTCAATGTCCTCTACTGGTATCGGTGGAGTACCTGACAGAAGCTCTTCTGTCGTCTTCAAGCTGCGAGTTAGTCGCTTTCTAAGTAAATTTCTATGTCTTTTTAAAATTTCCATTTTTCAAAAAAACACTATAAGCATAAGGTAAACAAAAGGTACTTATCTTAAGTCTTGAACTTGTACTCCGCCGTTAATCCACTTGATCTTGCCTTGTCAGAAGCCCACCCGGGGACGCCACTTTGTGAAGAAATGTAGGGTAGTCGGTTCACAAAACACTGAGCGAGATTCGGTAGAAGAATTCGCTGTGATGATTCTTTGTGGGCTGTTGCAAGGATTTAAATAAGATCACTAAATAGCAGAAAGGAGGGGGTAAAAATCTCCTTCTAACTAACTTTATTTAATACATATTAAGAGGACAGAGGAAAACACGCGACTGGTGGGTAGCAAAACCAGCCGTGTTCTGGATGTTTATGTTGGCGGCTCCTTTGATGCAGGCAGACGCCGCCGTGTTTACAATCGACACTTGAGCTCGTCTGGGCTGGATCTGTCTGGATCTCCACCATTCCACACACCAGACTTCCATGCCGAAAGCTGATGCCTGGTAAAGAAGAAGACATCCAGAGACATCCGAGCTGGAAACTGTTGTTTCATATGTACATATATTCCCCTCACCAAAAATTTAGGTAAAGGTGACCAGAAAAAAAAAAAAAAAAGGAGAAAAATGGAGAAGGAAGATCTCTAAAGACTGAAACTTATAAAATATCCTTCCAGAGAAAGGAAAGCATCACATTACAGTCCAGGTAAAAGGGCCTGGGTCAATTTTAGCCAAGACGGGGGGGCGATATATATACCATCCCGAGAAAAAGGGAGGATTGTATTTCAACCCATGTGGAAAGAGAGGGGGGGCTGGCGTCTGAAATTTTACACTATCGCCGTAGATGTTGCCCTCTTTAGATTTTTGTTTTGGTAATACTATATGTTCTATTTTGATGAGGCCTGGGGCGTCTATGAAATTGATACTGGAGCCGTTGGCCAATTTGATTGGTGTTTCTTTCGGCGAATGAAAATGGAGGGAGAGATGAATAAAAGAAGGTTCTTTGCCAAAAGGCAGGATTCGATCGGAGTCGCTCAGTGAGAAGGACGATTTTTAGTCGGGCCTGAGACGTAGAGGAGACCAGACCTTGCCGCCACTTTCGAGAAAAGGTAAGCCATTTGTCATTATGACTTAGCGCCTTCCCCCCCTTTTTTGTGTAGTAGCCAACCTAGATTTCGCATGGGCCCTAAAGGGCTATAAAGTAACTTCAGGTCACCTCTATCTAAATTTTACTATGTACATAGCATATCTCTTCAGTATAGACATGTTCCCAAATTTTAGGATATTTAAATAAATATCTAGAGAAATTTTCTTGTTTCCTCTGTTACCTATTTCATACATAATTTGCCTTATGGTGCTATTCCCACTGTTTAAATGAAATGTTGTATGTTTCTTACCTATTTGAAGGGAATGTTACTAATAATCAAGTCTCCCATAAATTACCGGCCACATACATTGCCGCGAGTGTCTGTGTTTCAGTGTTTTATAGATTGCCCAATTTAATAACGATTTCATGGGTTGTCTGATGAAATTGTATAATAGTGTCGCGGCTGTTTCCATCTTTAGACCATTGTTCTGACAAAATTATATGCTCGAACCTTGTTTTAGCTCAACCCTTAATCAATTACAGAGTTTTTTTTTTCCCTTGTGAATGTGATGATGTAAAGACATATGCCGATAGTGCATCACTGACAGCTGTGCTGCTATTATACAACATTAAGGTCTTCCTGCGGGTTATATACATGGGGTTGTTGGCCTAATTTGTTATATATATATATATACTTAAGTAAAGAAACTTTTAATAAGTCACATTGTGTATCCTCCCTTTTCAACTATCCAAACCGGGAACCCATCAATGTCGCCCGCCGCGGGGCTCGAATTTAGTATATGTTTCTTCCCCTATACTTTAGAAATATATACCTAATGAAAAGCCATACTATTTTTAAGTATTGGTGAAGTAGTCCACGCATCCTGAGATTAACAGTCTATTATAAATCGTGAATTTTAATTTACGCTTTCCGTTTCACTGGCATTTTATCAGGCAATGAAAGTTATGTTGAGGCGGTGTATACCGCATCTCTCGCCGCTGTCTTTTACGATTCACATTGTTTGTGGCAAAACCTTAATATTATCATTGATTTCTGATATCAAAGTAAAACGTCTATGGGGCTATTTTCTATTAATGCTATTGTGTTTTCTGAATAATAGAAAATCAATTATAAGCCTTTGATATTTGCTGTTTATGTTATTGTAATGTATTCTAGGTTCTCCTAATGCGAAAGTGTGACATGTTCCTTTGCAGTATTGGAAAATTAGAGACCTATTGTCTTGATTAATAACGTTGCGTCTATGTTCATATATTCTATTGCTGACTCTCCTTCCTGTCTCCCCTGCGTATTTGGCTTGGCAGCTGTATACACTCTGACAAGGGAAGGTTATCTTAAATTGATAAATGTGCAATTTTTTTTTTTTGCCTTAAGTAGAGATTTCCAAGATTCTATTTCTGAAACATTTTTTTTGGATGAGGACAAATAAAACCATCTTGATAGTATTAAATCTGCAGTATACATTTGCCAGCAGAAGGCATGATGAGATTACATGAAATTTAAACCAGTTATATGTTTAGTATGTTCCTTCAGTTGTAATTTGACACCGTCTTGAAATAATGAAATTGGACGGTGCGCTATATCTTGATGCTGGATATTTCTGTGTCAGAAAGGTGTAGTTATTCTGTTTAATGAGAATTCCAATAATTATCGAAATTTAGCAGATTATCATTGGGGATTTGAACAACTGTCTTGAAAATTTTTGAACAGCCCGAGTAGATAGAAGAGTCCTAGAGTTAGAGTGGAGAATTAGTAGTACAGACTGACCACTCGACGCAGATAACTCTAGGGAACAATTACTGTGTTAATCCGCCGTAGACAAGAAGAACATTGATTCTCAGGATACTCGATAGGCAGAATTTTGAGAATTGATAAAGTCATGGTTAAAGTTTACACAGGCATGTGGGAGTAAAGACAGTGATTTAAAGAGGCAGCCTTGTGTCTTAAATACTTTCAGTGGAAGCAGATGCCACTGCAAATATTCAGGTCTAATAATTTCCAAATTTGAAGTCATGCATGACGGGTTAGCACGGGATTGACGCCTGGACGGGTTTCCACTGGGATTAATCGAGCTTGCGAAAGAACTAGAAGAAGTGTGACATGTCACGCCACTGTACTAAATTAATAATTGAGAAGATTTATGTTGAGCCAACTGAAATTAGTAAAGAATTAAGAGATTAAGGTCTTATTCTTTGAGTTTTACACTAATTTCAATTACGCGATATGGACGGCGTTATAAGTTGGGTGGAAATGATTCGGCCGCAATGGGATGGTCTCCTGGAGATGGTACGATCAAATAATACTTATTGAATGCCGGGCGGGATCGCATAAAGCATTAAACGATATCAAGAAATGCTTAAAGAAACACCCTAGAAGATTGGGGATCGACAAAATGACGACATGGAAAATGCTCAACATTGTACATTGGCAGCAAAATGATATCTTGCTATTGTATGGACGACCACTCCTTCCTGAAATGTGCAGCGGATGTTAGTCCCAGAATTAGGTCCTTGAGGCGACACTTTCCTTTGCAGATGACATAAAGACGCATGACAAAACAGCACATGAGCATTTAAACTAGCTTCAATTCCTGCCATTTATTAATTTAGTTGACCAATAGCTATAGAACCACTGGAGACCTCCATACCTGTGTGAATATTTTAGTGAGAAATGAGCGATTCAATTCTATGAGCCATGAGGTATCCTGTAAGATCGGAGTTGTACCCCATTCAATTTTTTTAAATAGTAGCCAGTGCGAGATATTTCCAGGATTTTTTTTTTCTAACTGTCATATAATTCGAAAACTAGAAAACTACACCATTTTAATACAGTTTACGTTTAGCATCCATGTGAACTCAATATGACTATTGAACGTAGATTGAAGATTAGTGAGCGAGCCAACCTAGAGAGAACGAGTTTAATAGGCTTACAATCAATAGTTGAAGCAAACTATTCGCACAAATTTGTTATGTTCTCTCTCTAAATGATCTATGACATTATAGGTTTTCTTAACAAGGTAACTACCCCGCCGAGTGTATATGGAGTTATAAAGCTTAAAGGTCATAGGCTGTTGGAATAGAGTAGTTCAAAATTAAGAGTGATAATAGATCGGGATCCAGATCCCGATGACGGGTTTCGAGGAAACACCAGAGGGATGAAAAGGCAGTGAAATGTGTAGAAAATGATGGAAGAGAGATGAGAGAGAGGTGATGAAAGAGGTGTTGAAAGTGATAAAAAGAGTGAGAAAGCGTTGAATGTTGATGAGAAAGAGATAGAGAGATGCAGAAAAATGTTGAAAGAGAAAGAATTGGAAAGGGTTGGATAAAGAGTTTTGTAAATAGTAGATAAAGGTTGATAGAAGAAAGTACATTTAATGTATAAAGCGTAGCTGTCGACCGCAATATCGCCTCGATAGAACTATTTCTTTTAAAATAAGACATATTATGCACTGGGGGTTTGTGTAAGCTGATTTACATAAGTTTCAGCGATTGTATACACTATTTAATATAGATAGGTCTTTATTAATTACAATATTAGGTTATATATTAAATAGCAAATAGGTCTTAGTGTTATGGTGAACTTTAAACAGTTTGCAGTTTTTTTTTTTTTTTTAACATGTGTTCTAGTGCTAAGTGTTGAAAGGAGCTTTAACACCATGTTTCAGGGTTTGTGTGTTATTTGTCTCAACCTTGTCTTTGTGCAGAATACCGTCTCACAACCTTACTGTAGTGTTTGTTGCCACCTTTAAAGATCTTCACAATTTGTTTTAATATTAGTGTGTCATTTAGAGAAAATTGTCACAACCTTATCCTTGTATAGAACACCATTTTACACCGTTTTATTTAATAAGTTATATGAGAGATTTTAGATATAGTATAAGAGTTACTATTTACATGAGCCAAATCGACCCAACAGTTAGAGCAAGAGGGGGGAACTCAGATATTTCCTCCTTTCACGTGACGCGACTGTTCACCCCGACCGGTCGTGCCAGATAAGAGGGAATACCAGGAAACTCTGTCCTCCTTGCACTTCGGGTTTTGTGATAGGGCTCCATGCTCGCTACAAGGACTACATCTTGGGTTTTCGTGTTCTCCTAGTGTAGAATTGGCTCAGCCTCATTTTTAGTATAGTATATAATTAAGAGTTGTCTCACAACCTTGTTTTAATATGACACACCGTTTTGAAGAGCTTGTACAACCTGTCAGGATATGATTTAGGAAAATTTTAGTTTCTTTTTATTGTTATGTTACAATTTTATCCAACAAGGGGTGACAACCAGAGCGGACTCAGAAGTAATGAGACGAGGGGAAGTCGACAGAGTTAGTGTGAACAGTTTAACTTTACGCAGGTCTACAAGGGTAAAAAGGCCCACACAGTGTAAATTCTGCTTAGACTGTCGCCTCTAACTAGGATTTTGGAGTGTGTACGGAGAATCAGCTCGATAGAATGAGAAGTTTAGAGATTTCAACCTTTTTTTTTTTTAAACCTTTTTTTTTTAAAGTAGAACTTCATTAGGATTCCTTTTTTTTTTTAAATAATACAAACTATTTCTTGTTAAAACCCGAGTTTCAAAGACCGATGAGAATAATGTATACCATTGTGAATTAACTATTTAGTGTAAATCTGAAATTTTAGTTATTATCAGGAGTAATAGGTGAAGGAAGGTGTAGGAAATCACAACTTAGAGGGGGGCTATGTCTAAAACAACAAACCTAATAGGCATCCTATGGCTTGTGTTGGGTAATTCAGAAACCCTATAATCCCTGGCCTTCAGGTAGTAGCTTTGAAATAGGTTTCTAATGAGGACATGAAAGGTCAATCTTTCAGAGTAAAGTTGTGAAGTGTAGGGACCCTAAGCCAGGGGTAGAAGTTAAGTAGGCCCAGACCGTAGTCGATCCTCGGAAATCACTTGAGAATGTTAGTGTTGGGTAGTGAATCGTAAACCCTATAAATCCATCTTTCAATAGAGTGTTGAGGTCGGACAACTGCAAAGGGGGCAGACGCACGAGGAAGTAAGAAGAAAGTGACTTCACCCACGGTGGCTAGGGGAATGACTCAATTCCGCTTTTATGAGGTGTCACGTTTAATGGTCCTTTATTCACCATTATAATTTGTGTGTGTCTTTATAGAATTGTCGTGAAAAGTCGCTTAGTGTCAAGGCAAGGGCAGTTTTTGAAGTTACACTGATTCTTTTTTTTTTTTGGTAGGTTAGCTTCCAGATTATTTAGAATTGTTAACAATTATTGTTAACAATCATTTATCGAGTATAAAGTGTTAGTATATATAGAGCTTGTACAGAGGCATTTTCTTTGAGCAACCTAGGGCTTTAGTTCCCAATTTGTTTTAATTAGAAAACTTTATTTGATTTCACATTAGTCCTGGAATTTAGAAATTGTTAGGGTTTATTTGATAGAGATTATTAAGTGTTTTGGCATTTATAGCAATTTTTAACTTTAGTTTGTATGCAAGCCGTGAATGAAGGGGGGGAGGGTGTATGAATGGATTGGCTTAATGAATGTGTAAGAAGGTTAAAAACTAGTATACTGTTAGACCAAAATTATTTTAGAGTAGTGTTAGGGAATTTAATAGGTTCAATTTTCAATTTTGATTTCTTTATTTGTTAAGAACGATAGCCTCACAGGACTGTAAAAACTCTATTGTTAGGAAAATATTCGCTCCATTTTTGTTAGGTCTCCTTTTGGAGGAGTATAAATTTTTTTTTAATTTCTATTACTAGGGTAATAAAGTACTCTTTGTTATTTATATCAACTTGAATTTTAAGAGTCGTAGATAATGATCATATCTCGATTCCCAGACTGGAAGGTTGTGGGAGGTTATGATCAGACCAGAAAACCCACAAAACTTCTCCTCATTAGAGGAAACGAAGAGGTATAGATTGAATTTTATGCAGGATGGGGGATTTGTTTTAGCCATGCCGTATAACCTGGGGTATAACGGCGCGACCTTGGGTAACCGATCTGACACCGTAGTTTCGACGCTTTTAGCGTGGCTGGAGTGAGGGTGTTCTAGACGGGAGGTCCTGTAAGATTGGCATGTAGGCAGAGATTGCCCAGTTATTCTAGACGAAGTAGTTTCCGTCTATTGAATTTTTTTTTGGTACCAGTTTGATCCCCCATAGCTAGCGGAAGTTTCTTCTAATAAAGGATTCGCCCTGCCATACGTTTTGTTGGAATGAATTCGAGCATAAGACCGATTCGAGAGGCAGAATAAGTAATTATTAGGACCTTCAACGAGTTTAAACTCGTTTCATGATAGGATAAGATTTTAAAGTATTAGTTAACTATAAGGACCGCGAACGAGACGCCAGAACGAGCCAATGAGTCAAAGTTTTAGAAGTGTTGTATTGAGGACAGTAGAATTAAGAGCAGTTATACAGGGAGTAGAATTCTGAAGGAATTTGTAAAAGAACCAAAAATTTCAGATTGATAAAATTCAAATTTATAAGATGTAGATTTGTAGGATTCAGGTCAATGAATAGAGGGTATATTATTAGATGAAAGTAATATGAATTTCTTGGAAGGGGGAGGTAGCTGAACTGTACACACCCCAGAGACAAGGTAAACGGAGTCACAAACAAAATAGTAGAAATTGATTAGTCGCTCTGCCAAAACAGAAAAATTCTCTTCATACGGTTGTCACCCTAGATTTAAAGGGACTGTGTAGTTTAATAGAGGTCTGGGCTATGCTCCATTTGACCAAGATTCTAAATGACGTTCCCATCTGGGTTGAGAGAGTATTGTAATTTGAGGAATCTAACACACAAGAGAGAACCCACCCTCCAGTAGGATCGGGATAGACGAATATTACCCAGTGACCAACTCGTGATTCCAGACTGGATAAGATTGAAACTTAACTGAGATACTAAACCTTGAACCTTCAGCGCACAAATATATATTATGTTTACATTTTCTTTTTCAATATGCTATTATTTTTATATCATATATATTATATTATAGTCATATACTATTCATTTCAACAATTTTATTTTGACATTCATGATATTAATATTTATATTAAATATTTAATTATATATATTTTGTCACCATATATAATCTTGTAGTAGTTTTCTTTTGTCATCTATCATGGGATGATTTTTGTCACCTATATCTTAACATATTTAATCACTATCTACATGATATGTTTTACTTCAATATATATGTTATACTCATCATATAACATGGAAGGATTCATTTTATCATTACATATTTCATGCCTTATTTAATGATTACTCACATAATTTGTTTTCTGTAATTTTTTATTTAGCAAAAGTCATCATGTCATAGGCTAAACATTATATACCAAGATATTTCTTTCAGCTAACTATAATTATCCTTTCCTTTGATTGTATATGTATAACTATACCACACGAATGTCTTGATTGGTACTTAAATAAAGATGCTGGCATGTTTTAGGAGTTGGACTAGTCAGTTATTTCTAAACGACTTCTTGGCGCCCAAATTTTTTATATATAATATGTAATAGGGAAATGTCCTAACTGTATTGTTAGCAGAAAGAAGGTAGCAATGAATCCAGCACCCCAAGAGGCAAGGATGGGGTTGAGAGGACTTACCACAAGGAAGGTCTACTCCTCAAGGCCAAAGAAGAAAGTGGAAGGGTGGTATATATACCCATGAATGGTAAGACAGATGACCTTGCTTACTTCCATACATATGATATGACTGTCCCCCATAACCTATTTTGATAACAGTGTGCTGACAGAATAATAACACATAAAAACCCCTTTGCCAGGATGCGCAATGCCCACTAATGTTCGGAATAATAAACATCTAGAATGGCATACCATCGTTTTGACTAGCCTTATCTTCCCTATAGGTTTCGGCATACCTGGCTTCACCTAGTAATGGAAAATGCATTTTGCTAGAAATGGGCCTGCTTTCATAGTAACTGATGAAAGGCAGATGAATAATGAATAGCACAAACGCATTTGTCCATTACTTGGCAGGGGGAGGATTGTTGGGGCACGTTTTTTGTAACCATACCCCAACAGAAGGCGTATGTATAATCAAATCAAATGTATACATGGCTTCCCTCCCACATAGACTTACAGACCATTTTTTTTGCCCAGAAACTTAGACACTTGGTGACACCAGACTTCCATGCCGAAAGCTGATGCCTGGTAAAGAAGAAGACATCCAGAGACATCCGAGCTGGAAACTGTTGTTTCATATGTACATATATTCCCCTCACCAAAAATTTAGGTAAAGGTGACCAGAAAAAAAAAAAAAAAAAAGGAGAAAAATGGAGAAGGAAGATCTCTAAAGACTGAAACTTATAAAATATCCTTCCAGAGAAAGGAAAGCATCACATTACAGTCCAGGTAAAAGGGCCTGGGTCAATTTTAGCCAAGACGGGGGGCGATATATATACCATCCCGAGAAAAAGGGAGGATTGTATTTCAACCCATGTGGAAAGAGAGGGGGGGGCTGGCGTCTGAAATTTTACACTATCGCCGTAGATGTTGCCCTCTTTAGATTTTTGTTTTGGTAATACTATATGTTCTATTTTGATGAGGCCTGGGGCGTCTATGAAATTGATACTGGAGCCGTTGGCCAATTTGATTGGTGTTTCTTTCGGCGAATGAAAATGGAGGGAGAGATGAATAAAAGAAGGTTCTTTGCCAAAAGGCAGGATTCGATCGGAGTCGCTCAGTGAGAAGGACGATTTTTAGTCGGGCCTGAGACGTAGAGGAGACCAGACCTTGCCGCCACTTTCGAGAAAAGGTAAGCCATTTGTCATTATGACTTAGCGCCTTCCCCCCCTTTTTTGTGTAGTAGCCAACCTAGATTTCGCATGGGCCCTAAAGGGCTATAAAGTAACTTCAGGTCACCTCTATCTAAATTTTACTATGTACATAGCATATCTCTTCAGTATAGACATGTTCCCAAATTTTAGGATATTTAAATAAATATCTAGAGAAATTTTCTTGTTTCCTCTGTTACCTATTTCATACATAATTTGCCTTATGGTGCTATTCCCACTGTTTAAATGAAATGTTGTATGTTTCTTACCTATTTGAAGGGAATGTTACTAATAATCAAGTCTCCCATAAATTACCGGCCACATACATTGCCGCGAGTGTCTGTGTTTCAGTGTTTTATAGATTGCCCAATTTAATAACGATTTCATGGGTTGTCTGATGAAATTGTATAATAGTGTCGCGGCTGTTTCCATCTTTAGACCATTGTTCTGACAAAATTATATGCTCGAACCTTGTTTTAGCTCAACCCTTAATCAATTACAGAGTTTTTTTTTTTCCCTTGTGAATGTGATGATGTAAAGACATATGCCGATAGTGCATCACTGACAGCTGTGCTGCTATTATACAACATTAAGGTCTTCCTGCGGGTTATATACATGGGGTTGTTGGCCTAATTTGTTATATATATATATATACTTAAGTAAAGAAACTTTTAATAAGTCACATTGTGTATCCTCCCTTTTCAACTATCCAAACCGGGAACCCATCAATTGTAGAAAATGTTATTTTTTTAGTTCTCTTTAAAATAATTTTAAATTAGAATTTCATATTATTGTATTATACAATTGTATTATAAATCAAAAATAAATATCAATGAAATGATTAAAATATATTTGCGCCTGTTACCGTGTTTATTAGTTTTTAACTTTCAAAAATATTTTTTTTTCAAACTCCAAAAAATATTAATTTGACCAACACCTTTGACGTCGTTTATAACTATTTATAATAAAAATAAAAACACATTTCGAATTGGATATGCTGCTAAAAATGTAAACATAACAAAAGATTTGACGGGTTTTCTAAATAACATTTAAAAGCCTTCGCTGTATGGATGAACCAATAGCGAGCCCCAATCTTAGTGCCGACGTTTCATGGAAGAATCGGACATCGAGGCTTCCCACAATGAATCCCACCATAGGCGTAAATTTACGCGTGACGGGACATTGTAACCAAGGTGGGCGCAAATATATGGAAGATGCATTTGTAGTGGCTTATCAACAAAGTGAAGACCAAAAAAATTTAGAATATGCCTACTTTGGAATATTTGACGGACATGGTGGAAGAGAAGCAGCTCTTTTTGCGAAAGAACATCTCATGGATTTTATTGTTAATCAACGAAATTTTTGGTCTAACAACGATGAACTTATACTCAAAGCCATTAAAGACGGTTTCGTAGCAGCGCATCACGCGATGTGGAAGGAAGTGGGTGAGTATTTTGGTATGCTTCTCGTTTAGTTTACCGTTGCCAAATGAAAATGTATCCCATAATGCCCTGCGGTCCGACATGTTTGTTTTGATTTTTGCACTTTGTTTTCAAACTGTTTCCTTTATTTTTTCGGATATTTAAATAAGAAATACCATATACATATTAGACATTTTCGATTTGAAACATTTATATAATTCTTAAATAAAATTAGACACAGATTGAATAAAAATACATTTAAATTCATCTCAACGGTCTCTTTATACATTTTGACATTTAATATATATGATGATAATTGTATTAAATACCAAACATAAGAAACATTATTTAAACTATAGATATGTTTTTGATTATTTAAGAGTATTCTAAACCATCTTTTAACACAAGAACTTTATTTTTTACTATTTTTTTAAACAAAAGATTTTGTAAAAAATTTTTTTCTTTCTGCAATTTGTTTTGAAAATTTAACAAAAGGGTAATATTTTATTTATAAAATTCATTTTTTCTGTTCTTTAAATATATAACAAAAAGTCAAAAGATTACCTCAATTTTAAAAAAATGGGATAATTTAAATATATTATTTAAAAATTTTTAAACCATTTGCACACATACACAATAATAAACTCAACAGAATTATCAATGATATTCATGTTATTTCTTTTATATAGTTTACAATAGGTTTGATTTAGTGTTTGGTTGAATTAATGAATTTACCTCGCTACATTTCATGCACTTTAGTGCACTTCTTCTTTCTTATCTCCACTCAATCATATTAGGGTATCAAGCTTGTAGAGCTTGAGACTTGACAACCATCATGACTGGGTGAAGTAGAATGCGTTTGCCTTTGTCATTAAGACTGGGAGCACTACTCAGTGGCAGGCCGACTTAGCTCCAATATGAAATGGCCGCCTCTGACATGAGGAACAGATGCCATGTGCAGCCGCTCCTAACATGGAGTACAAACGCTGCTCATCCTGTATCCCTGGATTAGGAGCCCTTACAGGGTACTATCAGCCGAGCCCAGGTTTTTTAGTGAGCTTGTTACTGCTCCCCCTCCACCTTTTTCATCCAGGCTTGGGACCGGCAAAGGCGGAGTTAGTGCACTTATGATCATGATTTATGCTTTAACTTATGATTTAAGCTTTGTTAAGGTTAGTATGTTCTCTAAAAGTACTGTAGGGTTTTGAGAAATGACATTTGGTTTCAATCCCAATGAATAGAAAACCCCTATTTGTGTCTCCCAGTGTGACTACAACTCTGGCAAAGGACAAACAACATCCTAATGGGATGGTAACTAACACAAAAGTGGACTGAATGAAAATTCTTGTAATTTTAAGAAAAAAAATTATTATCTCTAGTACACATGGTACAGGCCATGATAATCATGGTGGGTAGAAGTTGGTGTCTGCTTTTACTGTAAGTGCCCTACATGTCTACAAATGTAAAAAGCAGTTTAACTTTTGCACTATGATGAAGCACAATTTGGATTATAGATTATAATACAAGAAAATAAGACCTAATCAAAATAATTTAATAGTTTGTGACATTTTGGCTACAGCATTGTTACCATCATCAGATAAAGAAATCATTCTTTTGTCTGATGATGGTGACAATGCTGTTGCCGAAACGTCACACACTATTAATTTATTTGGATTAGATCTTATTTTCTTGTATTGAAGACTTTTGCACTAATAAATGTGCCAGAACCCCGTAATGAAAAAGAACACTCTATTGTCCTTAAGGAGAGAGGGAGAAGAAATTGTCTCAAAAAGCTGAAGAGACAAATATATTTGGCCAACAGCATAGACAGAAGAAGGCACAGACATTCTGTACCAAGCAGAGAGAAAACTATATGGATCAAATATCTAATCTAATATAGTCTCCAAAAGTTACATTTTACATGATAAATTCTAACAACAAAGTAAGGTCATTTATAATACAATATAATGCGTCTTATGTTGTAGAACGACATTTGAAAATTATCCCGCATGTGTTTCTTTTGGACGAAAAATATAAATTTATTTTAAGGAGAAATAGCGATTATTTCTAACCTTAGGGATGAAGTATTAAAAGGATGAATTGTGAAGAGTAATGATGAACGGAAAAATTCTTTCAGGGATTCCCATCCCTGGACACTTTTATTTTTACGTTCATCATTACTCTTCACAATTCATCCTTTTAATACTTCATCCCTAAGGTTTAGAAATAAAAGTTATTTCTCCTTAAAATAAATTTCTATTTTTCGTCCAAAAGAAACACATGCGGGACAAATGTCGTTCTACAAAGTAAAGTCACTAGATGAGCTGAGTGATGGTCACTAACACATCAAACTGGAGAATATTTGTCCATAGTGTCACCAAAAGTTGATTTGATGGACACTAACAACAACAAAGTTTACTAAATTATTAGATATAATTTTGATTATATAGATTTTAAACACATAAGGTAATAAGACAAAATAAATGATGTGTGACATTGTAGTAACAACGCTGTTACCGAATTTCACACACTATTTATTTGGTCTTATTACCTTGTTTCTAATCTATATTGTATCATTTATTAATCTTTGTTGTTTGTGTCCATCAAATCAATTGTTTTTTTTTTTTTTTGCTTAATCTAGTACACGTGGTACAGGCCATGATAATCATGGTGGGTAGTTAGCGACTGCTTTTTACTGTAAGCACACCACATGTCTACACATGTGAAAGCAGTTCGACTTTGCACTTACAAATGTGCCAGAGCCCCGTTTGGTTACTTGCACTCGCTGGTGGGGTTGGACTTTTGCAAGAATCGGGGGGCCATTGGAGCATTTTTTTTTTTAACAGAAAAAAGTGTCCAATGCGGGGATCGAACCCGGGTCGTAGTGGTCGTAAACCAAACGGTTTAACCAGCCTTCCACCGACCCCCCAAATCAATTGTAAGGCTAATAAACAATCTTAAGCCCACCATAGAGTGTTTTAAGAGTCTTTATGCATTCTAAAAATAGCATTTAGTTTGTTAAATAAACATAAGGTTTTTAAAAAAATTTCCCATTGTATAATTATACAATGTCATGGAGACTTATTTAGTCCATAAGTCTTCATGATGGGTAAAAATAACTGCTGTCATTGGTTGGTTATCCACCTGACAGTCAGAATTTACCCCTTTAAACACAAGGTAACAAGACCAAAAAAACCAAAGTAAATTGGTGAGACACTCATTTCCAAGAACCATGAAAACAAACTGGCAATTGTATTACCAGGTCTATTAGTATGAAACGCGAAAATGGGCGCCAGAGGCCGCTGTGCAACTTTATTTGAGCCGAAGATGGCGCTGTTGTAGGCATTTTGTTCTTTGACTCACGTGGCATCAGCATGCGTGCAGTTTTAGAAAAATTCAAATCGTGAAAAATTTCTGGAGCCTGTGGAAAATGGCGATTTCCGAGCCAAAAAGTGCCCATTTGCGGGAAGTTTTGTTGTTCGCCTTCAACTGGAAGAAAAGTGCCACTGAAGCCCACCGAATGCTCGAGGAAGTTTACAGCGACCACGCTCTGAGCAAATCTCAGTGTTACAGGTGGTTTGAAAAATTCCAAAGTGGTGATTTTGAACTTGATAATGAACCACATGGAAAACCGCCCCAAAAGTTCGAGGACGCTGAACTGCAAGCTTTGTTGGATGAGGAAAGTACCCAAATGCAGGAGAAACTCGCAAAACAGCTCCAGGTGTCTCAAGGTGCTGTTTCTTTACGTTTAAACAGCCTCGGAATGACTCAAAAGCTTTCCAGATAGGTCCCCCACGAGTTGAGCGAAAGGCAGCAATAACAGCGTCTGGTAACCTGCGAAAGGCTGCTCGCCAGGCATCAAAAGAAGTCATTTTTGCACCGAATCGTAACTTCTGATGAGAAATGGATCCACTTCAGCAATCCTACCCGGCCAATTTCCAAAACAGACGCCTAGGCCCAATCGCTTCGGAAAAAAGGCAATGCTTTGCGTATGGTGGGACCAGACCGGCGAAGTATATTTCGAGCTCCTGAAACCTGGCAAAATGGTCAATACTAGTCGCTACGAACAACAAATGCACAGTTTGAGAGAGGCGTTGAATGAAAAAATACCGGAATGGCGTGAAAAGCACAACAACCTGATACTGCAGCATGACAACGCTCCATCCCACAACGCTACGGTGGTCAAAAACACCATAAAAGACTTGGGCTGGGAACTCTTACCCCACCCGCCGTACTCACCAGACTTAGCGCCGTCGGACTACCACCTTTTCACATCTTTAGGACACGCCCTAAAAAACCAGGAATTTTCGAACTCAGACATACTCCGAAAATGACTTGTTGACTGGTTCGACTCAAAAGGAATAGAAATTTTCAGACAAGGAATTCGAAAATTGCCTGAAAAGTGGTCCGAGTGTATAGCTAATCAGGGCAGTTACTTTGAATAAAAAATCTTTTGTTGTATGGAATTGGTGAACTTTTGAATTCACTGAAAATTTTCGCGTTTCATACTAATAGACCTGGTAATTTAAATTTGACCTACTAGAGGTAAACAAAAATAGTTTCTTCTTTTTTTCTTATCTCCACTCAATCATATTAGGGTATCATGCCTGTAGAGCTTTATGAAAACCATCATGACTGGGTGAAGTACAATGCGTCTGCCTTTGTCATTAAAACTGGGAGCACTACTCAGTGGCAGGCCAGACTTTGTCCCAATATGAAATGGCCACCTCTGACATGAGGAACAGACACCATGTACAGCCGCTTATAACATGGAGTACATCCTGTATCCCTGGAGTCCTTACAGGGTACTATCAGCCGAGCCAGCTGAACCCAGATTTTTTTTAGCAGACTTGTTACTGCTCACCCTCCTCCTTTTTCATCCGGGCTTGGGACCAGCAAAGGCAGAGTTGCCATTGTCATTAAGACTGGGAGCACTACTCAGTAGCAGGCCACTGACCTAGCTCCAATATGAAATGGTGACATGAGGAACAGATGCTATGAGCAACCACTCCTAACTAGGAGTACAGACGATGCTCATTCTGTATCCCAGGAGCCCTTACAGGGAACTATCAGCAGTTTATCTTTAAAACAACCTGATTTGACCTATCTGAATACACTCACCTAGAGTATTGAAATACTTGGAAGCACCTTGTCGCTAGTATTGAGTATATCTCCCCACTATGGAGGAAGGTTTCAACTTGTCTCGACACAGTTATCAAGTACATAAACAAGGATGGAAAGAGATAACAGAACCAATGTTAATATAAACATATCCCACTGTAGTTAGAAGCTTATCTGGCTTCTTATTTCTTATCTCCAGGGTATCAAGTCTGTAGAGTTTGTTGATGGTGTCTGTGCTGGGGATGAGTAGAGCTCATCAATGGATGAGCCAATACAATTATGAGGGATTGTTGCAGGTTGAGAATTGCACTTAGTATGTAAGCCTATCTGTAAATATCATAAGTATTTCCTTCTTTCCAAATTCTTCCTTCATTTTGAATGAAAAAGGCTTTTTTTACCTTATATCTTGAAATAAAATTTTCACATTATATCTGGTAGTTATTTTTGTTTCTTTTAGGTTGAACAGATTTTTATGTATGTTCTACAAGAATGCAAATTTTTCACTTTTATATCTTATTTTATAAAAAATTCATGGTTTTCCATTCTTTTTCTGGTTCTGGCTGTTTGTCCTACATAGTCTGAGTTTTCACATTTCATTTCATAAATTAGACCAGCCGATTTGACAATTGGATGTTTTTGTGTCTTGAGAAAAGAGGTTTAATGTTTTCCATACATTTTTTTGCCATACTTTTTAAATGTGTTGGTACAGTTTGTTGCAGGTTTTTGGTTTATAAATGATATTTGATGTATTTGGCTTCCTATTGTGCTTTTTTTGTCGTTTTTAGAGAGGTGTCTTCTTACCAGAGTGTTACTAACTAGTGTAAAAATGGTAATTTTGGCGATGAAAACTGTCCTTTGCGGAGAGGTGTTCACTCAAGGAGTATGATGTATCACAGCTGTGTCTGAGTTATTTCCTTCCATATCACGAAGTTGAGAAACATGTAATGTGATACAGGGAGTGTACAGTACCTAACTATCCATTTATTCACATTGACTCATCCCCATTGTTATCTTTTCTAGAAAATCATTTCTTTTTAAACCATATATTCTCTTGTGTTTTCTCAGCATAATCTATAATTGGAAATTAAGAAAAATAAATAAATTTCTTGTTACATTATGTTTCTAATCTATGCACCTAATTGTACCATATATCAATAACTAAAATATATTGTTTCAATTAGTTGATATTTATTCCAATATAACAATATTCCATCAGAAACTTCAGTTGCATGATCCTATTTCTTAACAAAAATTTGTTTTCGTGCCATTTCTTTCAATAACTACACCAGTAGCCTCTTTAATTCAACCAACTAGAATTCAACTTACCTTAAATCCAATCAATTCTTCACATCCCAACCATTTCCCTTCCAAATGACCATCTTTAATTCCCTTCCAAGGAGACAGAGGCTGTTCACACTTGGTTATGTCGTATGTTTTCAATAAAGGTCACTGTAATATCTTTCAGAGTTATTGTCTCAATCCCGACAGACATACTAAAAGGTACAACTTCCTTAAGATTTGTCCATGAGTGTACAGTATAACCTCTTTAATTCAACAAACTACAGTTGAACCTCTTTAATTCAACGCCCCATGGGATCAGAGCTTTCGGTTGAATTAAAGGAAGTGTTGAATTAAAGTTAGATGATTAGGTAATCATCTAACTCGCTAAAATAATATGTTTTTAAATAGCTTTGTAATATAAATTAATGATATTAATTGAAACCATTGTGTGTTTTTATTTTATTTTCATGATTAACTTTTAGTATCTGTGACAAAATGGCATTAATACATATTTTAGAAACATAAATAATTGTAACAAATAAATTTACTGGCAATGTGTTTCTTTTCAGTAATATAATCAAATATTAACTCTACAGACATTAAAATATTAAATATAATATATTAAATAATATTTTATTCTAATTGGAAAATATAGCAGTTGAAAAGAAATAAATATGGTAAATAAAAATAAAATTTTAAAATATTATTTTAAAATAATCATGAAGATCTTTTAAAAAATTCCTTTATAGATGTCTGTTTTTGCACTGAAATCCTATTCAGGATGTATTCCAGATAGTCATTTTGAAAAAACATGCATGTCTTTCTTCCTCTGAAATGTCTTTTAATAAATAAATTTTAATATATTAAGGTCATCCACTGCTGCTGCAGGTGTTATTGATTTTGTGTTTAAATCTTTTATAATAACACAGAAATGGAATATCAAAATAAAATGTTATCATAATCATTGCGGCTACATTTTAAAAAGATTTATTTATTTAAAAGGAAATTATTTGTAAATTTTAAAATAACTCAAATATTTTAATGCTGAAATTAAAAAATAAAATACAATTGTTAATTAGCGCACGAAGCCTAAATCCCAGCGTAAAAAAAAAAAAAAAAAAAAACACTCGCGACATTGCGCAACGGCACTGCAAAGTGAAACCTAAACTAACCAGGAACCAAAAGTGCACGCGCGATCCTATCGGCGGCCGCCAATCGCCGCTGTAATACCTTTTTAGCGGAAAGTTTTAAGTAAAAAACATTCAACTGTCGAAATTCTAATTTTAAAATGGTCGAACTATAGGAAGTGTCGTATTATCGATATGTCGAATTACGGTTTGTTATTTGATAGGCTGGAGGTCTGGACATCAGAACATGGTC
The DNA here is from genome assembly GCA_030710605.1 of Cordylochernes scorpioides. Taxonomy (NCBI): domain Eukaryota; kingdom Metazoa; phylum Arthropoda; class Arachnida; order Pseudoscorpiones; family Chernetidae; genus Cordylochernes; species Cordylochernes scorpioides. Next base: position 116,437,585 of record CP092863.1, on the reverse strand, counting down.
GAATTATCACCGAGTGTCGAATTGGGATGTGTCGAATTAACGAGGTTATACTGTATATATTAACCTTTTTTTTTTTTCAAATCCCCATCCCAAAGTATCTACTTCAATTTAACCAACTATAATTCAACATCACAATTCAACAGCAATATCACCTTTCTATCTCCTGAAGCTTTGAATTGAAATAAGTTTGACTCAAGTGTGTCTTTTTGTAAAAATGTACTTTATAATAGTGTAATTTTTTTTAAAGCATCATTTTCAGGACATTTTGTTTTAACACCTGTTGAAACCACATTTTAAACTTACTGCAACGATAAAAATAATGAGGGGGCCTGGCTCATCAGTGATGAACCCTCCCAGCAGTTTCGTCAGTTTAATCTACCACATCGCTGTAATATTGCATTTGGCTGTTTTCCATTATACAGATACTGAAGCTAGATTCTCAGAAAGAGTTTACCGCCGATGAACCAGGCCCTCCCATTATTTTATCATTGCAATAAGTGACGTAAAAAATAATTTTAATTCAAAAAGAATCATACGGGTCAAAAATAGTTCAGATTTCTGATAACAGATGGTGCACTAATGCATAGTGTTTATATTAAATTTGCATATTGTTGAGAGTTTTTAGGACTCTCTCTTTATGTGTGGAATCCTCTACGAGCACAACAAGAGTTCTACTGCTGTAAACACCTGCTATTGGCTGCAGCCCTTGTGGTTTTGCTGAGGTTTTGTCTGTCACAGGGGGCTGGCCCAAGACCATGTCAGGGCTACCCAGCACCTCCGGCACCACTGCCAGTGTGGCCTTCATCAAACAGGGCAAGATGTACGTGGGCCACGTGGGGGACTCCAGGATAGTTCTGGGGTACCAGGAAGCAGGTGAGTGCTGATTTGCATAACTCCCTAATTCATCCATACTAAAAAGTTGCTAAATAGTAAAAATGCTCATTTTGCAAAGAAAACTCTCCTTTGATAAGGCACAATTTGGATTATATATTATAAACACAAGGTAATAAGACCAAATCCAAATAAATAAATAGTGTGTGACGTTTCGGTAACAGCGTTGTTACCATCTTCAGACAAAAGTATGTAATCAGATGGTAACAACGCTGTGACTGAAACGTCACACACTATTTATTTATTTGGATTTGGTCTTTTTACCTTGTTTTTAAAAATGTCCTTTGTAGAGAGGTATCCTCTAAAGGGAGGTTCTACGGTATATGCAAATCATATATCTTACATATGAAAACAGTCATTTCTTAGCGTTCATCAGTCACACCTGTATAAAAACCATGAGGTTTGAAAGCTCTTTATCTCGCTATAATAAAAGAAGCATTTCTCCTTCGCTCTTTAAATTCTCATTATTTATCTAAGATTGTTAATTAGTTTACACTCATGGACAAACCTTAAGGAAGTGGAAAGTCTTTGATGTTGCCGGTCATCTATTTTTTATTTCTTTGAAGAAGACAGAGGCTGTTCACACTTGGTTATCTGGTGTGTCTTCAATAAAGGTCACTGTAATATCTTTCAGAGTTATAATCCTGATATACATGCTAAAAGGTACAACTTCCTTAAGTTTTGTCTCCATGAGTGTATATTGGTTATCTCGTGTGTCTTCAATAAAGGTCACTGTAATATCTTTCAGAGTTATTGTCTCAATCCCGATATACATGCTGAAAGGTACAACTTCCTTAAGTTTTGTCTCCATGAGTGTATATTGGTTATCTTGTGTTTCTTCAATAAAGGTCACTGTAATATATTTCAGAGATATTGTCTCAATCCCAATATACATGCTAAAAGGTACAACTTCCTTAAGTTTTGTCCATGAGTGTATATTGGTTATCTCGTATGTCTTCAATAAAGGTCACTGTAATATCTTTCAGAGTTATTGTCTCAATCCCGATATACATGCTAAAAGGTACAACTTCCTTAAGTTTTGTCTCCATGAATGCATATAATTTAGCTAATAGTTGAAGCCCTTTGTTAGGAAGTGACAGATCCTAGAAGTGAAGGAAAACTCCAGTTTCCCACCAACCAAGGGCAGATAAGAGCTCTGTAGCCTTGATCTTCATCTTATCTAAGATAGAAGTCAACATTGATCCCCCCCAAATGTGTATTTGGGTTCTGGGAACCTTTGTGCAATATTTGCCTCTTGGGTCACCTTGTGGAAAATTGGCTTACTCTAGGGTGAAGTGACATTTCATGATGGATGAACCTATGGGTCTCATTTAGCAATACTTGATATACAGTATAACATCGTTAATTCAACACATGCAAATTCGACACTCTACCTTAATTCGACCTAATTCTGATGTCCCGACCTCCGGCCTATCAAATAACAAACCGTAATTCGACAGTATCGATAATACGACAGTTCCGATATTTCGACCATTTTAAAATTCGAATTTCGACAGTTGAATGTTTTTTTACATACAACTTTACCGCTAAACGGTATTACGCCGGTGGCAAGCGGCGACGACGGCGGGCGCCGATAGGATCGCGCATGCGCACTTTTGGTTATGTGGTGTTTTGCATAACAATAGTTATGTTTAGATAAATTGTCGAGATATGCAAATAAGGTTTTGCATAGTGTTTGTTTGTTTGTATGTTAATTATTTTTATGTATATATATGTATCATTAAATTGTAAATATTCAGTCATATTAGTGTTATGAAGCAATAAAGGTTTTATCTCTAACTTAGTGGATCTCGGTGACCTGGAGTAGTTGTAGAGACACAACATTGGCGACGAAGGAAAAGTGAGTGAACAATGATGAACATTGAACAGTTCAACCCAAACAATGGAAATGAAATATCAAGTTATTTAGAGCGCTTTGAATCCTATTGCATAGCGAATGATATAGTAAAGGTCGTTAAAAAAAGGGCAACATTTTTCTCGCTATGTGGAAGAGAAACGTATAATATAATACGGACGTTGACCTCCCCCAAGAATCCATTGGAAACAAAATGGGAGGAGGTGGTAACAGGGATTAAAAAATACTTTGATCCAACGCCAAATATAATAGTGCAGCGTTTTAAATTTACGAAAAGGCCTCAAATGCCAAATGAAACAATATCTGAATTTATAACAGCTCTAAAGAAAATTGCCGAGAAGTGTGAATTCCCTGATTTGGAAGATAGGTTGCGTGATGCCCTAGTATGCGGTATTCTAAACGGGGAGATACAATCAATGCTGTTAATGAACAGTATGCTAACATTTAAAGTGGCTCAAGAAATGGCATTGGCACATGAGGCTGCGGTAAAGAACGTTGCAGAAATTAAAGACGGAAAACCTCAGGAAGAAATTAATGTAATGGGAAGAGCTGTTAAGGTGAGACTGAGGAATGAGAAGATTTTTAAATGTTTCCGCTGTGGATACACAAATCACAGAGAAGAGCAATGTTTCTTTAAAGATAAAAGATGTTTTAAATGCCAGAAGTTAGGGCATATATCTAGGGTCTGTAAGAACGGGAACTGGAGGAGCGATCGTAATAATTGCTCGATAGATGAGGAGGCAGAGGCAACTAATGGCCTTTTTAATATAAATCAAGTGAAGGACACAAGTAACATGCGGAATTATATGGTAAAAGTACGGACTAGCGGTCGAGATATGAATATGCTCATTGACTCAGGAACAGGGAAAAATATTATTTCTGAGAAGACGTATATAGAAACTTGGGTGAAGTCAGAAAGGCCTAGAATAGAGAAGGATTCTACCAAGTTGGTGCAATGGAACAGACAGAGGTTATCCATTCTGGGTAAAATAAAGGCCGACGTAAAAGTGAACAAAAGAAGTATCACAATGGAATTGCTTGTGATCGAAGGTCCGGGCCCAAATCTGATTGGAAGGGAGATGTTTGACCAGATTGGAATTGGTCTTGAATGGATAAATTATGGCGACAGTGTATGTCAAATCAATGAGGTAATTATGGAAAACGGAGTGACAGCAAAAAGACATCAGGACCAATTGATGAGAAGAGTCAAGGAAGAAGTATCGGAGGATGTGGAGAAGAAGGAGGAGTGTAACACTGAAAGAAGGGGGGAACAAATGAATGACCCAAACGAATCACCGGAAAGGCTGGAGGAAACACCTGGGCCAAGTAGACCAATAAGAAACCGGAGACTCCCCGAATACTTAAAAGATTGTGTAACAAATTGGGGGTGAGAAGATGTGGTGTTTTGCATAACAATAGTTATGTTTAGATAAATTGTCGAGATATGCAAATAAGGTTTTGCATAGTGTTTGTTTGTTTGTATGTTAATTATTTTTATGTATATATATGTATCATTAAATTATAAATATTCAGTCATATTAGTGTTATGAAGCAATAAAGGTTTTATCTCTAACTTAGTGGATCTCGGTGACCTGGAGTAGTTGTAGAGACACAACAGGTTAGTTTAAGTTTCACTTTGCAGTGCCATTGCGCAATGTCGCGAGTGTTATTGTTTTTTTTTTACGCTGGAATTTAGCAATCGCGCGCTAATTAATAATATTATTTTCTTTTTAAATTTCAGCATTGAAATATTTAAGTTATTTTAAAATTTACAAATAATTTCCTTTCAAATAAATAAATCTTCCTAAAATGTAGCCACAATGATTATGATAACATTTTATTTCAATATTTCATTTCCATATTATTATAAAAGATTTAAACACAAAATCAATAACACCTGCAGAAGCAGTGGATGTCTTTAATACAATAGTTATTTAAAACACATTCCAGAGGAAGAAAGACATGCATGTTTTTTTAAAATAGACCATCTGGAATATATCTTGAATAGGATTTCAGTGCAAAAACAGACATCTATAAAGGAATTTTGAAAAAGATCTTCATGATTATTTTAAAATTTTCTTTTATTTTCCATATTTATTTCCTTTCAACTGCTATATTCTTCAATTAGAGTAAAAAATTATTTGTAATTATTTTCTGTTTCAAAAATATGTAGTATTGCCATTTTGTCCCTGATACTAAAGTTAATCATGAAAATAAAAAATAATACAAAAAAGGACACACACAATGGTTTCAATTAATATGATCAATTTATATTACAAAGCAATTTTAAAAAATATTATTTTAGTGAGTTAGATGATTAGCTAATCATCTAACCTTAATTCAACACTTCCTTTAATTCAACCGCAAGCTCTGATCCCTTGGGGTGTTGAATTAAAGAGGTTCGACTGTATATACTCCGTGGATTTATCACCTATATATAATGGAAGCATACAGTAGAACCTCCATGAGAGGACACTCGCACTAAAGGACACCTCTCTATAAAGGATAGTTTTCATTTGCAAAATTACCATTTTTAACTATTTAGCAACTCTTCGGTAAGGGGACACCTCTCCCTAAAGAACTCTTTAGCTCTGCAATTAGGTGTTGTCCTTTACAGGGAGGTAGTTTTACTGTATATGAATATATAAACTATAGGGCACATACCCCTCTATTTAAAAAAATAATACAGTAGAACTACTTCCCTTTAAAGGACAACACCTAATTGCAGAGCCAAAGTGTCCTTTAGGGAGTGGTGTCTTCTTACCGGAGAGTTGCTAAATAGTAAAAATGGTAATTTTGCAAATGAAAACTGTCCTTTGTGGAGAGGTGTCCACTAGCGGGGTGTCCGCTAAAGGGAGGTTCTACTGTATTTCAAAAATATTGAGAAGACCTGGCCCATCAGTGATTAACCCTATCAATAGTTTCGCCAGTTTAATCTATCATACTGCTCTAATATTGTATTGAAGCGTTTTGATTTTTTATCCGATACAGAAGATAAACACACTTTTGGCAAAGGTAGTTTAAAAAGGAACTATAAAGACAATCCTTTAGGACAGTAGTAAAATATATATAAATACACATATAGATATGATTCAGGCATTGCTCTTCTGCAAATATATTATAAAGATCCAGGTATATATTTTTTTAATGTAAATAAAAAGGCTTGGATGCCAGTATATTAGCTAAGAAAGAGAAATGTTCTTCTCAAAAGTAAGCAACAGCCTACTTACCTCAGTACAGAGTATTTTAACCAGCGCCATGTCAAGTCAAAAGGTTGCTCTGTCCCTGTATACAAAGTAGTAAGTAGGAACTCCTCCACTACATGATTGATCATCATAAGGATATCGTTGTAATGACAGATCTGACTGGAATGTCTTTATAAAATGTCTGTGTGTGTGTAAGACTGGTGTCTTAATAAAGGCTTTGTATGTGTGTGTTGTATAAGACTGGTGTCTTTATAAAATCTGTGTGTATGTAAATAAAAAGTTGTGTTATTATAAAATGTGAAGTGTCCAGCTGATTTATCCCGGCCTCTGTGTGGTGTATCCAGACAGGAAGAGCTGGTCCTGTCAGACACTGACGAGGGACCACAAGCCGGAGAGTCCGGCGGAGAAGGCCAGGATCTACAGTGCTGGAGGCCGGGTGATGAGGAAGGCCGGGGTGGAGAGAGTGGTGTGGCGGAGGCCGAGGTTGGGCCATACAGGGCCGGTACGCCGCAGCACACCGTTCGACCACATCCCCTTCCTGGCGGTGGCCAGGTCACTAGGGGACCTCTGGAGTTACAACTACCTCGCGGGGGAGTTTGTGGTCAGTCCGGAGCCTGATGTCTCAGTGGTCCCGCTGGACATGCGACGTCATCGCTGCATCCTCCTGGCCTCCGATGGACTCTGGAACATGCTATCACCCTGGGAGGCCGTCAGAATTGCCCAGGAGGCAGAGCTACAGAATGAAAGTTTGATCCTGGAGTCTGCCCTGCATCCTTCCATGGCTGTAAGTCCTTCATTTTGACACTTCTCCTCAATGTTAAAACAACTTTTGATGTCATCATGATAAGGCACAATTATAGATTATAATCTTGTACCTTATCAAAAAAACCTTGATACATTTTACACATTTATGGTCTGGAATCGAAATATATGAAAAGGTTTGATGATAACAGGGTAAAATGATGATTAGGCACAATTTGGATTATAGATTAGAAACATGGGGTAATAAGACCAAATAAATAGTGTTATTCAGTAACAGCATTGCCTGATGATGGTAACAATGCTATTACTGAAACATCACATACTATTTACTTATTTGATTTGGTCTTATTATCTAGTAGGGTAAAATGGCATTCCATGATAGCTGGCCTGTACATGCTACGCAACATCAAAAGGTAATAAGACCAAATAAATAAATTTTACTATTTATATGCACACACCATTTATTTGGTCTTATTGCCTTGTGAACTTTTGGTGTCGTCTTGTAGCACAGCCATCTCAGATGTGAAGTCCAGCTCTATCATGGAATTCCATTTTACAATTACAATATAAACAATTTTATTGAATATTTTAATCAAATTTTATAAAGGTGGAAAAATAAAAGAGTAAAAGGACATATAAAGTGTAGGGGAATATATATACAAATGTCTTCAGCAAGGAAGGCTTCCCCACCTTGAGAGAGTCCTCCTCCAGACAAGGTCTTCTTGTACACTCCTCAGTTCCACGTCGAGGAAGTACCTATAGATGCGCGTCTGGAATTCCATTTTATCCTATAAGATAATAAGACCAAATAAGTAAATAGTACGTGATGTTTCAATGATAGCATTGTTACCATCATCAGGCAATGCTGTTACTGAAACACACACTATTTACTTATTTGGATTTAGTCCTATTACCTTGCCTTTCTAATCTATAATCCAAATTGTACCTTATCACCATTTTACCCTGTTATGATCGACCCTTTTCATATCTTCCTGATTCCAGACCATAAATGTGTAAAATGTATCAAGGTTTTTTCTTTTTTTTGATAAGACACAATTTGGATTAAAGATTAAAAGCACAACCAAATCTAAATAAATAAATCGTGTAAATTTGTCTGATGATGGTAACAACGTTGTTACTGAAATGTCACACATTGTTTATTTGGATTTGGTGTTAATACCTCATTCATCAAGGTTTTTTTTATTAATAATCAGTTTTTCTTTTCAAACGATTCAGTGGCAGCATTTCAAAAATAACAAACATTTTCCCCAGGTTTTCTCAATGACTTTATTCATATTAGCATATGAAGTAGAATTTCTCTCTAAAGGGAAACACACAGAGCCAAAGTGTCTTTTAGTGAGAGAAAGGGTTTCTAACTAGTAAAAATGTTTGATTTGGCATTGAAAACTGTCCTTTGTAAAGAGGTATCCTCTTACTAAAGAGTTGCTAACTAGTAAAAATAGTTAATTTGGTGATGAGAAAACATGTCCTTTATAGAGAGGTGTCCTCTTATTGGAGGGTTGCTAACTAGTAAAAATCCTAATTTAGGTGATGAAACTTGTATTTACCGGAGAGTTGCTAACTAGTATAAATAGTTAATTTGGTGAGGAAAACCTGTCCTGGAGTATGTTCCACTGTAACTACACTGTAATATAAATTTCTGACCAACCACCTGTGGTTACAGAGCAGCAAGGCTGTGATATGCAACCCCTCTAAGTTGCTGGTGGACCGAGCCCTCAGCAAATGGATGAGTTTTGGCATGCGGGCGGACAACACCAGCGTGGTGACAGTCCTGCTGGACCCCCCAGGACCTCCTCGTTCTGAGGTCCTGCTCCGTCAGCAGGTCCTGCAGAAACTTCGGCCCCGGGATGACCTGGATGGTAGGACATTGTAGAACACACCTCTCTTAACTATTATCCCAAGTACTTATCATATAGGCCATGATAATCATGATGGGTAGTTAGTTGGTGATTGTCATTTACTGTAAGTGGCACTTAATTTAGAAAGCAGTTTGATTTTTATGCTACAAATGTGCCAAGAGAAGAGACTCCTATATGAATATTCGAAACTGATAAAGTACAATTTGGATTATAGATTATAATACAAGAAAATAAGACTTAATCCAATTCAGATTTTGGAAAATTCCATCTATTTGTAAAGAGAAATTGGATTAGGTCTTATTTTCTTGTAAAATATTCGAAACTATTATAGACATGTATGATTCTTTTGAAAATTAAACAATTTCTACTGCCCTTACTGCAATGGAAAATGAAAGGGAGGGCCTGGCTCATCAGTGGTGAACCCTATCAGTGGTTTTGCCAGTTTAATATACCATTAAGACTCCTATATGGTTACTCACACTCACTGATGAGGTAGAGATAAGACTGTTGGGGTATGGGCAATGACTTTCCTGTAATGACTGCAAGGTTTGGCAAAACTTACCGAAATGTCGCATACACCATATATTTATTTGGATTTGGTCTTATTACACCTAATGGAAACAATATCTATTGCAGTAAATGATACTGTCTTTGCAAGGCACATCCTACCATTATGTGTATTTTTTTTTTTCATCACTCTTTTTTTCTACCCGAACAAACACCAATCTTGTGTTGATTCCGCAGGCAGCCTTCTTCTGGACAACCTGGACAAGTCCTACGCGCGCAAGCTGCAGGATTGTATACAGGACCGCCGGACTCTTCCCAAACCTATTGTCCTTACCCCCGCGTAAGATTCTAGTCCGTCGCTCCAAGGAGAACCAATCTCCCTCCACCCATCCAGGGCTGGGACATCCAATGAACAAGTCCCCTGCGGCGGAGGATTTCCTCAACGACACCTGCGCATTCATCCGTGCCTCCCTAGCTGCCCAATCCTTATTGGACGGTTTCCTGCGCCTGGCCCCTTCCGGTACACCACCCCCAGTAGCTGAATGTCAACATTGCCAGCTTCAAGCCAGATTCCCTCTGGCATTCGGCAGTCACAAACACTGCACCAACAAACGCAAGGCTTCATACGACGACGATGACCCTAAACCTCTCACCACATTAAACTCCTGTCTCACCTTACCTACAGGTAGACGTAAAAGAGTACGGTTAAAAATGGATACGAAATAAGTTTTTTTTCTTTCTTTTATATATATATATATCTAATATTGTGACATCTTGTAAAAAATGACACAAATTTTGTATTTTTTTTTTTTTTGTATACATTCCCCTTTCTTCCCCCCATATCCCCTCCCATACACATCTATACAAACGCAGCAAAACACACAAATATAGATAGAATGATATCAGACATAAGAGAGGATGTCAAAATATTGTAAATTTATATATATATATATATATATTTTTTTTTAACCTTATTTTTGTAAAAAAATTGGCTTCACAGGGTGAAATTTGAATTTATAATCTTCACATGTTTTTTTTTTTTTGTAAACAATGCTTTTAATCAACTGACAAATATAGGTCTTCGTTTGTTTACAGGATCTGTGTTGTTGTTTCTTATCCCCCTCTGTGTAAAAATTACACAAATTCCATGAGCTCAAATCAACATCTGATCTCATGAATTGAGGTGTAGAGGTGCAACTTTTGTTGATCATGGCACCATGATCTAGGCATACTTTGGTGAAAGTCTGACTTTGCCTATCTGTGCTAAAAATGTGAAGGTCTTAAGTTCAAATCCACCCATGTGAGCCGATTTTTTGAGGAGATATAGGGAGATCTTTGGCCGAATTCGCAACAAAGATTCCGATTGGCCAAAACATCATAGTGACCCCACCATGTAAACAAACATTGCAATTGGTCATTCATTGGCCAAAGATCTCCATATCTCCCAAATTTTTGTTGTAGATATCATTTTTTTTAAGACTCCCTTTTCACATCATTTTCTTTTTTTTTTTGCTTATCTCTCTTTATTTCACTTCTTTCTTTGTTGTTGAACTCGAATGTTTTTTTTTTTTTTCTGTGAGTTTTTACCCTGGCAAGCCTTGTGGTCAGTGTAAGTAAAAAAAAAAAAAACCTTTTTGTTTATTTGGTTATTTCACCATCTGCCAAATTGGAAGGCCACTTGTAAATGCCAAGAGTTCCTATATTGTGTATAGAAAACATTTGTATCATTTTTGTTAGTTTTTTTTTTCGAATATTTTTCTCTTTTGTAAATGTGGTGCGTACCTTTTTTTTCCCCCTTTCTTTTCTCTCTCTCTCTCTCTGGAAACGAAAGGTTTCAATGCTCAATGCCAATCAAACTGCATGCTTCTTTTTTTTAAATATATAAATAATCTTCTAAAAAAAAAATCTTAATATTTCTTTTTTTTTTTTTGGAATCTATTTTCTCTCCTTGCTCAACTCTGAAAATACCTCATCTTCTCGTTGGTGCAAACCTTGTTTGGCCTCACCTCCTATAAATCTCCTTATATTTCATTGGTGCAGATCTTGTTTGACTCCGCCTCAAACCCCGCCCCCCTCATATCTCATTGGTGCATTCCCCATTTTTCTCCCCGCCTCCTCACAGAGACAACCTTTTTGGAATAAATTATTTTTCTAGAGTTTATTCTTGTATAAAAAATATATATAAAAATAAATAAAAAAAATTGATAACAAAAACTACTTCAGGCTTTTAAAATCGTGATACTTTTATCTGTTATGTAAGCCAAAATATAAATTATGAAAATAAAATTTTTGCACACGAATTATAAAAAAATTCAAATCTATAGATATATATATAGATTAAATAAACAATTTCTTTTTTTCAAAATTTGAATATTAAAAAAAGTGAATTCTTTAATTATTGATAATTTTATTTTCTTTGACTTTTTTTTTTTCTAACTTGAATTTAATCTTTGAATTCAATTTTTTTTATTTTTGACCGTATTAGAATCTATTTGTAAAACCAGAATTGCTCCTTGTTTTAAAGGACAATTGTGTGGATATTGTTCATGGTAGAATAAACTTGGTTTATTTAACATTTTTATGTTTTGTTGAATACATATTCTTTTGTAAATTTTTTTTTTTTTTTCGCTTTTAGTTTGTTTACATGTAGCCTTTGTTGTCTAGATATGGAAGAGACTAGACCTTGTACAATATTATATATATATACAAAAATAAAACGCAATAAATAACTTTAAATAAATTTATTTATATAACTTGGCATATATAATATGTGTTTGTGTCTTTTTTTTTTATCCCAAAACACATTTCGGTAACAATGTTGTTACTATCATCAAACAAATTCCATTCATTATGAAAAAGGCATCTCCTTATCGTGCAACTGAGAGTTGCTGATGGCTTGCGCCATCTATCAGAATAAATATCAACTATTCTCGTTGAATTTTAATTATTCCAGAATTGGCCAAATACCTATTTTTGATTAAATCAAGAAAAGCTAACCACGGACGCGTTTCGGGCTGTTGGCCCTCATCAGTGTGGTGCAAGCTGTACCTCAACGACCAAAAAAACAGGTCATTCAGGCATCCTGAAAAATCATGAAATGGGTAGTTAAGACTAGAATTGCGTGAGACCACAACACAATGTCCACTCAGTATTTTTGTTTAATGATAGTAACAATGTGGTTATTGAAACATCACATATTATTTATGTATTTTGGTTTGTTCTTGTTACTTTGGTTTTGAAGGCAAAACCAAACACTTCCCAAACTACACAAAATGTCTGGCTTTTGAGACATCCCCGGAGTACATCCTGCAGTGCTGAACAAACAAGATATCTACAACAGCAAGTCATCAATATACTAGGAGGTCTGTGTGAGTTGTTTTAAGCAATCAACTGATGGATTAGAAGAAAAAAAAGTAAAAATAGGAAATTTATTCGAAAAACAAAAATTTTGTACTTAATGATAAGACACAATTTGGATTATAAACACAAGGTAATAAGACCAAATAAATAAATAGTGTGTGACGTTTTGGTAAGAGCGTTGTTACCTTCAGTATGTTTGTCTGAAGATGATAACAATGCTGTTACCGAAACGTCACACACTATTTATTTATTTGGATTTATTACCTTGAATTTTGTAATTAATAATTTCATGTACAGTCTTCCCCGGCAGACACTTATCAAAAGTCTCAAGATTTAAAAGCTTGATACCTTAGTGTGATTGAGTGGAGATAAGAAAGATGTACAGTTGAACTTGTTTCAGTGATTGTCATTAAACTTTCCTTTTGTGTTCCTTTGCAGGACTTTTGGGAGGGACTCTCTGGTTAGGAGTCAACCAGTACTTCAGAGTGGTATCTGGCAAGGTCCATAGCTACTTTTGTGGTGAACTCTGCAAGTATTAATATTTGCTTTAAAAAAAAATCAATAAAAACACTTTCAAATGGATTAATAACAGATGACTAATACTAGACAATCCTTTATAGACCACTAGACGGGTGCCACGGGCTTCGCCCCGGGATTGACCCGTGTGCATATCTACCCGAGTGATATATATTTAGAGAAGATTTTTTTAAATAATTGTTTGTTATTAGCATTATCTATTTGTTTGCATCAGCATAATTTAAACTAATCTTTGATAGAGGGCGCTGTTCGTGAGCTAAGTAGAATAATTTGAATATATAGTTTTAATAATTGATTTATATATTTTTTAAAATAGCCTATTCCCCGTATTTTTTTTACCTATGTATGGAAATTTTGGCTTGAATTAGTGAACTACTGCGAATTTGTATACCGGACATACAAACAAACATTCATTTTTATATATTAGACCATGTACTTGCATAATCCCTTCTGTTGTTGCTTATTGGGCAACTCTGTGCTTCACTTCCATCAATAATTGACAATATGACCCAGAATAAGTATATTGCTACGGCGTTTTATGGTTTCCACAAGTCCATATCTCAGAAGAAGGCCAAGTGACACTCACTCTTCACTTTCTTACTGCTACTCTTTTTGTGTTGTTTTTCTTGCTTCCCTCTTTCTCTTTCTTGTTTTTTTTTCTTTTTCTTCTGTATATATCATTATTTCCTTTGTCTCACTGCTTTGTTCTTATGCATACCTCTGGTGAATCCTGTATAGGGTCAGTGACCCTAAATAAAGGCTTTTTTGTTGTTTCTTATTCCTCAAGTCATTTAAACGATCTCCATTAGGTTCTATTGTCTCAGGTTTTCTATTATATAGTCCTGGGGTTTTCCCAGTGGTCTTTTTTTGGAGGATTTGATACAATAGATGTTCAGGACTGGCTGGTTGGGAATCACATTTGGGATAATCCCTTCTGTGAATATTATAGAAAAATCAATAAAAATCATTTTAAAGTGAACCTTCTTCCCCTGACTTATAATTTAATAGAATCAATAAAGCATCTCTCCAGGGCTGAGTTTCTTATATAATTTTATTTCTCTAGCTAACTATATATGCTGAAATTATTCATAAAAATATGCAAAAACTAATTTTATTTACATATTTGAATCATATATATGAGCATGAACTCATGGAATTCGTGTAATCTTTACACAAGGGGATAAGAAACAACAACAACAACAAATATGACTCTTTAATTAAAAAGACATATATTGGATCAAAATATCATTTATTTTACCAATATTTCAGTTGGCTGAACGCCAACCTTTATCAAGCTGTTATGACATTGTAAAGTGTGTCAAGAACAAACTCAGTGCCACATGAGTTTGTTGTTGACACTTTAAAATGTCATAATTAAATACAACATAACTGCTGGAACCCTGGCGGCGGACGGTTGGCTTCGGTAACACTAGAGCTGACTCACTTCCTGCTGATGATGTAACCCTAGCCGGCGGTGTTGCCACGCCATTCCTTCTCTCCATGTGTGTTTACTTTTAATCTATATCTAATCCCTTTACCTTGTAGTTAATTAAAGTATAATTAACGTTGAACGCTGTGTGTAATCAATTGGAATACAACAAAGATTATGAGACTGAAGATGCGCAAGGCCTAAAACGTGAAACTGAAGAAGCACAAGACTTAAAACGTCAGACTGAAGAAGCGCGAAGCCTAAAACGTGAGTAACCAAATTTCCTTTGATTACTTGGACCATCCTTTTTTCTACTTACCAAATATTTTGTAAAATGGCAAACACGACGATTACAAAATTAAATGGTGCTAATTACTCCAGCTGGAGCTTCCAGATGAAACTCGTTCTAATCGAAAACGATTTGTGGAGTTTGATCAATCCAGGAGAGGCTAAGCCTGACCCTAGTGACCTTGTTGCGACAAAACCTTTTTTGTCGCGGGAGGGTAAGGCGTTTGCAAAAATTTGCCTCGGGATTAATGATGAACAACAATTGCATGTTCAACATTTGAATACTCCGAAAGAGGTCTGGGAGGAACTGGAAAAATTATACGCACCAAAGGATAGTAGATATCGAGCCGTACAACTAAGAAGGCAGTTATATGGCGAAAGGTTGACTCAGCACAGCAATATGGAAGGGTATATGGGGAAGATTAACCACATTGTAAACGAACTGGCCCAAATTGGCGACAAAATTGATGATGGCGATTTGGCTATGGTTCTTTTGGGTGGATTACCAGAGGATTGGGACACCGTTGTCTCAACCATATGTAACTTGCCTGATTCAGACTTCACGACCGCCACAGTTAAAAGACGGCTGTTGGCAGAAGCAGAAAGGCATTCGTCAAATCTACCAAAAGATGTGGGTGCCATGGTCGTTAATGCCTCTTCGAAGCCCATTGAAACAGAAAAACAATTTAAAGCAAAGGTTGTTTGTTTCAAATGTGGAGGTAAAGGCCATTATGCAAGGGAATGCAGGAAGAAAGGAAAGAATGAACAAAGACCAAAGAGGTTTGACCAAAACAAAGGCGTAAATACAAGGTGCGTTCATTAATTTCCAGGACTGGTTAAAAAATAAAATAAATAAAAAAGCTAGAGAAAATATTTTTTTACAGAGTTGAATATTGGACATTCGACCACACCTGACTGAAAGCACGAGTCTTGTGGCGCACGCGCCGATCTAAAAATAGAACAAAACAAATTCCTTGTAAGGTTCGCATTTCTAATTTTAAAATGGCCATTTTCGAAGAGCAGAGAATCTGCATTAAGTTTTGTTTTAAATTGAAGAAAGTGCTACTGAGACATATGAATTGATTAAAGAAGCTTTTGGCGATGCAGCTTTATCCCGTTCAAGAACTTTTGAATGGTTTTCACGTTTCCAAAAAGGTCGGGAAAAGGTAAACGATGATCAGCATACTGGGCGTCCAAGATCATTTCGTTGCGAGGAAAACAAGCTCAAAATAAAGGATTTAATTAAATCTAGCAGAAGAATTTATATTAAAGACTTATCTTCAGAGACTGGACTATATGTTTATTTGGGGATAATGAGGTGCTTAAGGGAAGCAGTGCGCCTTAATAGACCTGAAAGATGGCAAAACAATGACTGGATACTTCACGTCGATAATGGCGGCCGCACACAGCCCATGTTGTATTGCAGTTCTTGGCCAAGCATTCAACCATACAGATCCCTCATCCACCCTATTCCCCCGACTTAGCCTCCAATGACTTTTTCCTCTATCCTAAATTGAAATTGAACTTGAAAGGAAGGAAATTTGACAACGTTGATATGATACAAGCTGAATCGAAGGCAACCTTGAGGAACCTCTCAAAGAGTGATTTTATCTCCTGCTTCGACAATTGGAAAAAAATATGGAACGGGTGTATTGAGGCAGGAGGGGCATATTTTGAAAATTGTAAAATTAGTTTTTTTATTTTTTCAAAGATACAGAGCAGTCCTGGAAATTAATGAACGCACCTTGTATGTCGGCAATGTGCAGCACTTTGTTTGGAGCTACCGCCGAGACCTGGATCATAGATTCTGGAGCGACGCACCATATGACTCCCAAGAGAGATTACTTCACATGTCTGAAAGAGTGTACAAGCAATATGAGTACCATCACTATTGCGAATGGCTCTTCTATAGAAGTATGTGGTATCGGTACTGTCAGTGCCAATATTGTCGGACACAAGGGAGATGCCAGCAATATGGTTGCCCAGAACACCTTGTACGTTCCAGATATGCGTCACAGTGTTCTGTCTGTACTCCAAATGATAGAAAACGGTAGAAAAGTTGTCTTCAACAGGAGTGGTTGCCACATTATGGACATGAAAGGTAAACTCTTGATAGAGGGAAAGAAGTTGGGTAGACTTTACTACGTCCAGACTACTCCATCCTCTCCAATAGATCAGAATGATCGTGTTTCTCTTGCATCTGAATGCAAGGAAGAGTTTACACTGGAACTTTGGCACAAAAGGCTGATGCATGTGAATGCATATACGATAGCAAAGATGGCCAAGAACCAAAGCGTAAGAGGACTTGATTGCAACCCGGCAAAGCCAGAAAAGTGCGAAGACTGCTTGATCGGCAAGTCTTACCGTCTGCCATTCCTTCAACACTCACACAAGGAGGAAAAAGAAATCATGCCGTTGGACTTGGTGCATGCGGACTTGATGGGTCCACTCGAAGTATTGAGCTGGGGAGGAGCCAAGTACGTCTTAACCATCATTGATGAATCTACGAGATATACAACTGTATTTTTCCTGAAAAACAAAGGCGAAACCCTGGGAAAAGTCAAAGAGTGGATTCAAGAATCTGAGAAACAAACCAGCCGGAAACTAAAACGAATACGTACGGATAATGGCTTGGAATTTTGTTCCAAAGAATGGGACACTTTCTGCAAGAGCGTTGGAATAGTTCATGAACGCACTATGACGTATACACCCCAACAGAATGGTGTGGCAGAAAGAATGAATAGGACACTCCTAGATCTTGTCAGGAGCACTATATCTGGAAGTGGTCTGCCAAAGGCTTCCTGGGCGGAGCTGACTTACACCGCAGCCTATGTCAGAAACAGAGTTCTCAACAACCACAATGGTGAAAGCACGCCATATAAACTGTGGACAGGGAACAAGCCTAGTCTTAAACACCTAAGAGCTATTGGCTGTCAAGTATTTGTCCATATTCCAAGACAAGTCCGTAGATCCAAACTCGAAAGGAGAGCTGTCAAAGGTAACCTTGTTGGATACGCACTCAGAGGACGTGGCTACAGAGTGTGGATTCCTGAGATGAAGAAAGTGGTGGAATCTCGGGACTGTGTCTTCAAAGAGAGTGATGTATCGAGGAACGACAGCAACCAGGAGGTGCTTCCATCAATTGAACACTACAGCTATGGGACTCAACGGGAGATTGAAGAGAATCCAGTGTCTTTATTAGATCAAGAAGACGTGATACCTACAGAAGAGGACAGCCATAATGAAGATACTGTGAAGCCTTCTCCTACTCGATCTCATCCAATGATCCTAAGGAACCAGAGAGATGCTCAGAACTCAATTGAACTCCTCAGTACTGAAGTAAATAAGGGAGATCCTACTTTGTATAAAGAAGCTATCCAAGGTCCTGAAGCTGAGCATTGGCTTGAAGCAATCGAAGAAGAATTGGAGTCCTTGAGAAAGCACAAAGTTTGGGAACTAACAGAACTACCAAAAGACTCTGCCCCAATTGCTTGTAAGTGGGTACTACACAAGAAGACCAACGCCGAGGGTCAAGTAGTTAGATACAAGGCCCGACTTGTGGCAAAGGGTTTCACTCAACAAAAGGGAATCGATTATGATGAGATTTACTCACCTGTTTCTAGTTTTGAAACGACAAGACTGCTCACAGCAATAGGTGTTGAAAATAACTGGTTCATAGACCAATATGACGTGAAAAGTGCTTATCTCTACGGCAAGCTTGACCGAGTGATCTATATGGAACAACCAGAAGGCTTTGTTAAGCCTGGTGAGGAACATCTTTACTGCCAACTCAAAAGGTCTCTGTACGGACTGAAGCAAAGCGGCAGATGTTGGAACAAGTGCCTTGATGAGTGGTTGAAGAAAAAGGGATTTGTGAGGAATCCAGTTGACCCTTGTGTCTACAAGCTCAAGCTGAACGAAGGAATGATAATCTTATCATTATACGTGGATGATATTCTTACTCTGACGGAGAATCAAGAAGTGAGAGAAAAGTGCATTGAACTGCTGAGAGGTCACTTCGAAACAAAGTACATCGGACCAGTATCCTACCTGCTTGGTGTCAACTTCACTCGATCAAAGGGTGGATGCGTAACTCTAACACAAAGAGCCTATATAAAAAGTCTACTGGAACGCTTCAATCTTCAGGAAGGAAGAGAAGTCTCAACGCCGATGGAAACCAGACCAGAACTTCATGAGGAAGAAGATGAAGAAAACTGCCAAGACCTTCCCTACCGTGAACTAATTGGTGGACTGCTCTACATTTCACAGCGGACAAGGCCAGACATTGCCTATGCAGTAAGTCAATTGGCTCGCTATTGTTCAAAGTACACTAGAAAACACTGGGTTGCTGCGAAACGAATTTTAAGATACTTAAAATCTTCAGAGCATCTAGGCATCACCTATAGACGGACTGGGGAACAACTGTGTGTCTATACGGATGCAGATTGGGGAACCAACCTGGAAGACAGAAAGAGTACATCGGGTTACGTAGTGATGTTTGCAGGCGCTCCAATCCTATGGCGAAGTTCAAAGCAAACTGTCACCGCCCTCAGCACAATGGAGGCGGAATACATTTCCCTATCATCGTCAGTCAGGGAAGTGACATGGATCAGGGAGTTCCTGAACCATTTGGATATATCACATAATATGGTTGAGCCAACTCCGGTGTGGTGCGATAACCAAGCGGCTATAGCACATGCCAAGAGCTACATCAGCCGATCCAAGACCAGACACATCTCCATTAGATATCACTTTGTCAGAGAGAAGGTGGATGACGGTGTGATTAAACTGGACTATGTTTCAAGTGGAAGAAACCTAGCGGACATTTTGACCAAGCCACTGGGGAGAAACCTACACGAACTTCATCGTTCGAGACTCTTAAGCGGCGAAGTGATCCATGAATAGGAGGTCACTTCGAGGGAGGAGATTGCTGGAACCCTGGCGGCGGACGGTTGGCTTCGGTAACACTAGAGCTGACTCACTTCCTGCTGATGATGTAACCCTAGCCGGCGATGTTGCCACGCCATTCCTTCTCTCCATGTGTGTTTACTTTTAATCTATATCTAATCCCTTTACCTTGTAGTTAATTAAAGTATAATTAACGTTGAACGCTGTGTGTAATCAATTGGAATACAACAATAACAATATACAACATAAAAATTAACCTTGATATAGGTTGGCGTTCAGCCAACTGAAATATTGGTAAAATAAATTATATTTTGATCCAATATATGCCTTTTTATTTAAAGATTTATTTATGGATTGCTTTATTTTAAAAATACATGACTCTATTTTACATTGAAATTTGCATGTATAGTTAGCTGGAAGTTATACACCTAGTTGCTCCTGTTGAAGGATATGTTATCCAGAAAGCTAGAGGAATAAAATATACAAGAAACTTAGCCCTGGAGAGATGCTTTATTTGTTTTATTCAATTATATTTAAAAATTCCTTCTAAGCCATTCTTATCATATATCAGTCCAATGGTATAACAGTATGTAAAAAGAGAAATACAAGTAATATAAAAAACAGATTTATTTCACAATAGGTTTTTTTTGTTAAACTATCAACAATAAATTTCATTTTTTGTATTTTTTTAAGAGTGAAAAACAATATTTTTTTCGTTTTTAAAGCCTTAACCTAAATCACAGAAAAAAATAAAGTAACTATAAATAATTAGGATCAGAGTTTGTGTGCCATGTTCTTCAATATAGGCCGGAGGCGGAGCCTAGTTGTAAAGTAGGCGGAGCCTAAATGCAGAATGGGCGGAGCTAAGAGAGGGTGTGTCAAGTGTGGGAGGAGCCTGTCTGGGAGAGATGTTTGACGATGTCTACCCAGTCCCATCCGCGGGGCCTTACGCCATTCTCTAGCTGCTGGTGCATCTTGCGCTTCGCCCTCTTGCTGAGTCCTGCCATGCTGGGAGCTTTCTTATTGGCTGATGCGGACAGTGGAGGTGGGGAGTCAGCAGTGGGAGGTGGAGCAGCTTCCGGCATAGTGGGCTGTAAGAACACAGAGGTCCAAATTGATTCCCCATTAAATCTTTATTCCAATCTTCATATACAGTCTGTCTTAAACTGGATTAAACCGCTGGGAGGGGTTCACCACTGATGAGCCAGTCCCTCTCATTATTTAATCGTTGCAGTAAGTTCATTAGAAAATTATTTTACTTAAAAAAGAATCATATGTATCAAAGATAGTTTAAATTTCTTCTAACAGAAGACTCGCTAATGCATCAAATTAATTAGTCCGTCACTCATTAGTTAAGGGATATATTCCAAAGTTGAACAGTCAGCTAAGAGTGTCAAACAAAGAAGATATAAGGGGGGGGGGGGGGGGGGATTGTTGTGTTCCAAATGTTGCAGTAACAAAAGGAGGATGTCAGGACATGTACTCTGAGAACCAGAGTGTATGATACACAGGGTAGGATGACATGTGTGGGATATGTGGAAGACCAGTGTCTACAATGTTGTTGTTGTTTCTTATCCCCTTGTGTAAAGAGTGTCTACAATAGAACAGACAAGTGTCTACAATAGAACAGACAAGTGTCTACAATAGAACAGAAAAGTGTCTACAATAGAACAGACAAGTGTCTACAATAGAACAGACAAGTGTCTACAATAGAACAGACAAGTGTCTACAATAAAACAGACAAGTGTCTACCAGACCTCAGGAAGAGTGGAGGGTTGCTGGCTCAGAAGGTACAATAGAACAGACAAGTATCTACAATAGAACAGACAAGTGTCTACAATAGAACAGAAAAGTGTCTACAATAGAACAGACAAGTGTCTACAATAGAACAGACAAGTGTCTACAATAGAACAGACAAGTGTCTACAATAGAACAGACAAGTGTCTACCAGACCTCAGGAAGGTGGAGGGTTGCTGGCTCAGAAGGTACAATAGAACAGACAAGTATCTACAATAGAACAGACAAGTGTCTACAATAGAACAGAAAAGTGTCTACAATAGAACAGACAAGTGTCTACAATAGAACAGACAAGTGTCTACAATAGAACAGACAAGTGTCTACAATAGAACAGACAAGTGTCTACCAGACCTCAGGAAGAGTGGAGGGTTGCTGGCTCAGAAGGTACAATAGAACAGACAAGTGTCTACCAGACCTCAGGAAGAGTGGAGGGTTGCTGGCTCAGAAGGTACAATAGAACAGACAAGTATCTACAATAGAACAGACAAGTGTCTACAATAGAACAGAAAAGTGTCTACAATAGAACAGACAAGTATCTACAATAGAACAGACAAGTGTCTACAATAGAACAGAAAAGTGTCTACAATAGAACAGACAAGTGTCTACAATAGAACAGACAAGTGTCTACAATAGAACAGACAAGTGTCTACAATAGAACAGACAAGTGTCTACCAGACCTCAGGAAGAGTGGAGGGTTGCTGGCTCAGAAGGTACAATAGAACAGACAAGTGTCTACAATAGAACAGAAAAGTGTCTACAATAGAACAGAAAAGTATCTACAATAGAACAGACAAGTGTCTACAATAGAACAGAAAAGTGTCTACAATAGAACAGACAAGTGTCTACAATAGAACAGACAAGTGTCTACAATAGAACAGACAAGTGTCTACAATAGAACAGACAAGTGTCTACCAGACCTCAGGAAGAGTGGAGGGTTGCTGGCTCAGAAGGTACAATAGAACAGACAAGTGTCTACAATAGAACAGAAAAGTGTCTACAATAGAACAGAAAAGTATCTACAATAGAACAGACAAGTGTCTACAATAGAACAGACAAGTGTCTACAATAGAACAGACCAGTGTCTACAATAGAACAGACCAGTGTCTACAATAGAACAGACAAGTGTCTACAATAGAACAGACAAGTGTCTACAATAGAACAGACCAGTGTCTACAATAGAACAGACCAGTGTCTACAATAGAACAGACAAGTGTCTACAATAGAACAGACAAGTGTCTACAATAGAACAGACAAGTGTCTACCAGACCTCAGGAAGAGTGGAGGGTTGCTGGCTCAGAAGGTACAATAGAACAGACAAGTGTCTACAATAGAACAGAAAAGTGTCTACAATAGAACAGAAAAGTATCTACAATAGAACAGACAAGTGTCTACAATAGAACAGACAAGTGTCTACAATAGAACAGACCAGTGTCTACAATAGAACAGACCAGTGTCTACAATAGAACAGACCAGTGTCTACAATAGAACAGACAAGTGTCTACAATAGAACAGACAAGTGTCTACAATAGAACAGACCAGTGTCTACAATAGAACAGACAAGTGTCTACAATAGAACAGACAAGTGTCTACAATAGAACAGACAAGTGTCTACCAGACCTCAGGAAGAGTGGAGGGTTGCTGGCTCAGGAGGTTCTCCACATTGTCCTCAGCCCACTGCAGCAGGACATATGTCATGGCCGTCCCGAGGTACTTCTCCACCTGACAACAACAGACATTCAACGAAGGTACAGCTCCACTTCCATATCAGATAGAATCAGCCCAATTCCCCTGTAAACCTCCCCAGGTGGTAACAAAGTGTAATACACTAGGAAAATATAAATGTAAACATACAGAGAGTTGAAACTACTCTTTATTACCATTTACATATAAGGCTATATAAGGTTAAATACAAAATAAATGTATAGAATAAATGAGAATATATAAAATATTTGATAAATATATATATGATACATTAGCATGCCATTTGTTATGAGAATTCAAAACTATTATAGACACGTATGATTCTTTTTATAAATAAACAATTTTCTACTGCCTTTACTGGAAACAAAAATTAATTTGAGCCAGGCTCACCCATTAATTTTTCATTTCAGTAAGGGCAGTAGAAAATTGTTTAATTTTTTAAAAGAATCATACGTGTCTATAATAGTTTTGAATTTATATATAAAATATAAACAATGTTGTCATTAGTTGCACCCACTGCGGGAAAGACTCCGCCACCGATGGAATGCGAGAGTTCTTTCCCACAGAGTGGGCAGGTCGAGATGTTGGCTGGCATTAGAGAGAGAGAGAATCTTTAACAATGTAATATATGGGAAAATTACACAAGTTGAAACTTCTAACATATTTTACCCTATCGTTTACCTTATGTTTTACCCAGGAGGAGCTCTGAACATCAGAAATAGACAGCATCAAACAACACTAACAAGATTTAGAACAGGCCATCTCAAGCCATTGAAGATAGAAAATAATAACAAAATCTACCCCACTTGCCCAAAATGTAGTTTGGTACCTGCAGCTCCAGAACACATTTTGGCTTGCATTAGATGCACTAAACAGGACCTTTGGGAGAGGCCGCTGCTCATCATAAAACAGCTCGAGGAGCATGAACTCATGGAATTCGTGTAATCTTTACACAAGGGGATAAGAACAACAACAACAACACCCTATCGTGGTCCAAATACTAGAACCTAGAGCAACAGACTGAACTGAACATATTGGAGATTTGACATCTCCATGTGACTGGTTCAACCTACCTTGGACAACTACAGCTTCAAACAACAAAGCTGTCAATTCTGTCCATCCCACACTGTGGATATTATTCCGAGTTTCAGGAGATCCCAGAGGTTGTCTATTTTCTATCAATATAAAGATTAGTAAATTTTAAATACAGTAGAACTTTCCTGTAAAGGACAACACCTAATTGCAGAGCCAAAGTGTCCTTTAGGAAGAAGTGTCCTCTTACTGGAGAGTTTCTAAATAGTAAAAATGGTAATTTTACCCTTGAAAACTGTCCTTTGTAGAGAGGTGTCCACTAGCGTGAGTGTCCTCTCATAGAGGACTGGAATCCAAATTGTACTTCACTCCATGATATTTGAAGTTTTTCCCCAGTTTGGTTTAATCCTTGTTAGAAACATGGAAAAATGGTTCTATTATTGAAGTAGAAAGAGATCTTTGAACTATTGTGTATAATAAGGTACACTTTTTTTGGATTATAAATTAAAAAC
This sequence comes from Cordylochernes scorpioides, assembly GCA_030710605.1. NCBI lineage: Eukaryota > Metazoa > Arthropoda > Arachnida > Pseudoscorpiones > Chernetidae > Cordylochernes > Cordylochernes scorpioides. The sequence goes on along the minus strand of CP092863.1, from coordinate 116,412,899 downwards.
ACAAGGTAAAAAAGACCAAATCCAAATTTATTTATTTATTAGGATTTTGTCTTATTACCTTGTGTTTCTAATCTACTAGCCCAATGACCCGGGCAACGCCAGTGTTTTACCCGACTGTAGATGTTACAACGGTGATCCTTAGGTCGCTGGTTCAAATCCGGCTCGAGGGAGTTTTTTTTTTTTTTAATTGGCTGCTGGCGAGCACGTGACCTCCCTGTGCGCGCGCATCCGTGACAGAGGCCGATGAGGAAAGACGGTCGTGACTATATATAGGGATAATCCAAACTGTACCTTATAGTCTTATTACCTTGTATTGTAAGGGGGGTGGAAACTAAGAGAGAAGTAAACACAAGAGGTAATAAGACTAAATAAATAAATAGTGTGTGACATTTCTGTAACAGCGTTGTTACCATCTTCAGACAAAAGTACATTTGTAAGTGCAAAAGTCGAGCTGCTTTTCACATGTGTAGATATGTGGGGCATTTACAGTAAAAGCAGTCGCCAACTTCTAACCACCATGATTATCATGGCCTGTACCATGTGTACTAGGGATAAAAATAATAATAATAGACAAAAGTACTGAATGACAGAATATATTACAGCATCTTTTAAACAATTAGTACCAATATCAAGTGTGTGAACACGATAGTAGATAAGAAGAAGATAGTTTTATATAAGAAGGCTAAATATTATTCTTAGAATTAGAAGTGGAAAACTATCTTTCTTAGAAAACTATCTTATCCTATATCATGTTTACACACTTGATAACAGTACTAATTATTTAAAACATATACTGTAATATATTTTCTCATTCAGTACCTTGTCTGACGATGGTATCAATGCTGTGATTGAAACGTCACATACTACAGTAGAACTACCTCCCTGTAAAGGACAACACCTAATTGCAGATCCAAAGTATCCATTAGGGAGAGGTGTCCTCTTATCGGAGAGTTGCTAAATTGTAAAAGTGGTAATTTTGCAAATGAAAACTGTCCTTTGTAGAGAGGTATCCTTTAGCGGAAGTGTCCTCTCATGGAGGTTCTACTGTATTTATTTAGATTTGATCTTAATACAAGAAAATAATACTTAATCCAAATAATTTAATAGTGTGTGACGTTTCGGCAATAGCATTGTCACCACCATCAGACAAAAGAATAAATTTATAAA
>CP092863.1:116313433-116411632 GCA_030710605.1 Cordylochernes scorpioides | reverse complement strand
ACACAGGTGACAACCGCATAAGTTGATATTTGGCGTAGAACCGAGGACGTCCCTAGACGTAGGACTACCAACCGTCGACGAGCCAGTAAAAACTTACGACGAATACGTGACCAACCGCATTTTAGAAAACGAGAGATTAAAGAAAATTGCCGACGAAAACTACCGAGACCGGACAATGATGACGAAGTGTCAGTATGACCTTGCGAACCGTGACCGCTTCCGGAAGTTTGAAGTGGGCGACCTGGTACTACTGGAGTCGTCTCGCAGGAAAACCAGGGAAAACGGAGAAATTTTCTGCCGAAATACGTAGGACCGTACGTAATAACGGATAGAATCAAGGAAACGACATATAGGTTACGACCACAGGACGGACGCAACGAAAATAGTAGACGCCAGAGCACGTTAGCGCACGTGTCGAGACTTAAGGAATTTTTAGAAAGATAACGGCGACTCGAGGGACCGAGTCTAAGATAAGAGGGGGGGTGGTGTTGTGTGTCAACAAGCGACCGACCGGAAATACACGTGACCGTTACAAAATTATTTTAAATTTTGTTTATTTTATTTATTTATCAGAGAAACGGCACCACAGAGATAACAGGCACAAGTTGTATTTGACCACGGACCACCGTTTTCGCGGAATGCTTACAATACAACGTGCCAGTTATCGTTTGACCTTCGTGCTATTTTTATTATTTTTCTTTTTATCCTTGCCCGGCGAACGAAAGATGTCTTGTACCAGATCTAACCCTCCCAACGGCTATACCGCAGAGAATCGGACCTCAACAACCCTCCAGAACCGGACCACAAGCCCAGCCCTGGAACGGGTCATGGTGACCATAGCCCACCAGGACAATGTACTGCAACCTACCAATAAATTGAGTTTTATATCCCCACTTCAGCCTCATCAATATATAAATGAGTTTTAAAAATTGCAAAAAAAAAAAAAAAAATGCATCGGCCGGAAATCGAACCCGGGGCACCCGCGTGGCAGGAGAGCATTCTACCACTGAACCAAAGGCAAACGGTGACAGAATTAAGAACGCATGACGCTGATAACTGTATATATTAATAATCCAAATTGTACTTTATCACAAAATATCTACAATCTTTGTTATAAGATTATTTTATCTGGTATTGATGTTCAATATTCTTTTTAATTTCCCATATACTGGATAATGTTATTTTGATTTTATAGCAAGCATTTGTGGCCAAAACAAAGGAATAGCTTGTTTATAAGCAAGTTTACTGTCAATTTTCTACAGCCACAATCCAAGTTCAATTCCTTCATTAGAGGTACTTTTTCCTAAATTAAAAAATTGCTACAAAGGCATCTTGATTCTTGCAAAAGTTCAATCTCACTATTGAGTACAAATAACCAAATGGGGCAAGTCAAACTGCTTTCTTCATGTGTAGACATGTGGTGGACTTACAGTTAATACAGTTGCCTACTACCTACCATGATTACCATGGCCTGTACTATTTGTATTTGAGATAAGTAAAAAAAAAAAATAGAAAACCAAATGGGCTTCAGTACACTTGTGAGTGCTTGAGTCAAACTGCTTTCTTCATGTGTAGACATGTGGTGGACTTAACAGTAAATGTAGTTGCCTACTACCATGATTATCATGGCCTGTACCATGTGTATTTGAGATAAGTATAAATATATATTAGAAAATATTATTGTACTAATGGTGATGATCTTTGATAAACCACTGCAGACAAATAAAGAGAAATGGCCAATGATGAAGAGATGGCTGGAATTTTTTAAATCACCCTAATCAAGCCAGACCTAGATTGACGAGGGCCATAACCTGAACCCATGGCATCCAGATGACTTTATGAATTTGCCCAAGTAGATGTTGTTGCTTTGTCACATTGCAGAGAGTTGGCATATGTAGTTTTGTGTTGTGTGTGCATCTACAGTATAATTTCTTTAATTCAACCAACTATATTTCAATCATTACTTTAATTGTAATCTGTACAAAGTGCAATGTCATAGAAACCTCCCCGGACCATATTCTGTCAGAGTTAACAAACACAGGACCATAACTACCATATCAAAGCTAGAGAAAAGTGGAGACATAGTCTAAGGAGATAAGTACAACCACCATTTTATTTCAAACAATTTTTCAAATAACCAAACAACCTATTTACTTTAATATAACTGACTGTTATATTATGATGCACTAGCGTGCCATCAGTTATCAAAATACGAAACTATTATAGACACGTATGATTCTTTTTAAAATAAAATAATTTCTAATGTCCTTACTGCAATGGAAAAGGAGCCCTCCCATTAATTTTTCCATTGCAGAAAGGACAGTAAAAATTATTTTATTTTAAAAAGAATCATAGGCGTCTATAATAGTTTCGTATTTTGATAACTGACTGTAATTCAACCAAAAATTCTGATCCCTTTTGATGTTGAGTTGAAGAAGTTTGACAGCATTTTGACAAGAGTGAGATGACATTCTTTATCAAGGTCTTCAAGGAGACAAAGGTTGGGAATATATTGTTTAGGTAACTAAGAGGAGACACAAGGGAGGTTATAAGACAAATTCCATATAAATAAAGTGACATTTCAGTAACAAAGCTGTTACAGACATGTCATTATTAATTTGTCTTATTCTCTTGTGTTACAAGAAAATATGACCTAATCCAAATAATTTATTAGTGCGTGACGTTTCGGCAACAGAATTGTCACCATATGTCAAGTCTACTTGATACCAGTACTATTTAAGAACTTGCTGAGATATTTTTTTCTCATTTATTCTTTTGTCTGATGAGGGTGACAATGCTGTTGCCGAAACGTCACACACTAATAAATTATTTGGATTAGGTCTTATTTTCTTGTGTTGTTAATCTATAATCCAAATTGTACTTTATCATTCTCTTGTGTTGTTAATCTATAATCCAAATTGTACTTTATCATTATCTTGTGTTGTTAATCTATAATCCAAATTGTACTTTATCATTATCTTGTGTTGTTAATCTATAATCCAAATTGTACTTTATCATTCTCTTGTGTTGTTAATCTATAATCCAAATTGTACTTTATCATTCTCTTGTGTTGTTAATCTATAATCCAAATTGTACTTTATCATTCTCTCGTGTTGTTAATCTATAATCCAAATTGTACTTTATCATTCTCTCGTGTTGTTAATCTATAATCCAAATTGTACTTTATCATTATCTTGTGTTGTTAATCTATAATCCAAATTGTACTTTATCATTATCTTGTGTTGTTAATCTATAATCCAAATTGTACTTTATCATTATCTTGTGTTGTTAATCTATAATCCAAATTGTACTTTATCATTATCTTGTGTTGTTAATCTATAATCCAAATTGTACTTTATCATTATCTTGTGTTGTTAATCTATAATCCAAATTGTACTTTATCATTATCTTGTGTTGTTAATCTATAATCCAAATTGTACTTTATCATTATCTTGTGTTGTTAATCTATAATCCAAATTGTACTTTATCATTATCTTGTGTTGTTAATCTATAATCCAAATTGTACTTTATCATTATCTTGTGTTGTTAATCTATAATCCAAATTGTACTTTATCATTATCTTGTGTTGTTAATCTATAATCCAAATTGTACTTTATCATTATCTTGTGTTGTTAATCTATAATCCAAATTGTACTTTATCATTATCTTGTGTTGTTAATCTATAATCCAAATTGTACTTTATCATTCTCTTGTGTTGTTAATCTATAATCCAAATTGTACTTTATCATTATCTTGTGTTGTTAATCTATAATCCAAATTGTACTTTATCATTATCTTGTGTTGTTAATCTATAATCCAAATTGTACTTTATCATTATCTTGTGTTGTTAATCTATAATCCAAATTGTACTTTATCATTATCTTGTGTTGTTAATCTATAATCCAAATTGTACTTTATCATTATCTTGTGTTGTTAATCTATAATCCAAATTGTACTTTATCATTCTCTTGTGTTGTTAATCTATAATCCAAATTGTACTTTATCATTATCTTGTGTTGTTAATCTATAATCCAAATTGTACTTTATCATTATCTTGTGTTGTTAATCTATAATCCAAATTGTACTTTATCATTCTCTTGTGTTGTTAATCTATAATCCAAATTGTACTTTATCATTATCTTGTGTTGTTAATCTATAATCCAAATTGTACTTTATCATTCTCTTGTGTTGTTAATCTATAATCCAAATTGTACTTTATCATTATCTTGTGTTGTTAATCTATAATCCAAATTGTACTTTATCATTCTCTTGTGTTGTTAATCTATAATCCAAATTGTACCTGATCATAGGTAACTAAGAGAGAGTTTAGATTGATTCAAGTTGAAGATTTCAACCTTTTTATAAAATTGTATTGTCCTTTTGACATTTCAGTGAACCACTGTCAAACTTTTCAAAGATGGTGTTAAGCTTATTAGTGAAGTATTGTCTTTTGAAGTGAAATATTATTTATTAACATAGGCAATATTTCACTAATAAGCTTAATGACCTTTTATGACTATTATTGGAAATCTAACGCTGCATATGACTGGTACAGAGCAGGAGGGACAAGCACCGGTTCTGTCCTCCCAAGAGAACAACAATCTTTGATTTCCAGACTTAAGTCTGGTCATCTACGGACAATGACTTTCCAGAATGGTTGCAAGGTTTTCCCACTATGTACTAAGTGTCAACCTGCTACCCCAAAACACATTGACTGTATTGGCTCATCCATTGATGAGCTCTACTTATCCCCAGCAGACACCATCAAAAGTCTCAAGCTTTACAAGCTTGATATCCTCATATGATTGAGTGGAGATAAGAAAGAAGAAGATGACCTTTTATAAAAGGTTGATAAAGTCTCCCACCATGAATTAATCCAAATCCAACCTACAATTATGGTAATCTCTATGAGTGTTTAGAGAGTTGAGAAGGTTTCTAGATGGTATTTTACTACAGTACCTTCTATCTGTGAAAATATGTATAATCATCATTATAACTGCTAATTATTTGTTCTATAAACACAAGGTAATAAGACCTAATCCAAATAAATAAATAATGTGTGAAGTTTCGGTAACAGCGGTTGTTACCATCTTCAGGCAAAAGTACTTAGTGTTACCGAAACATCACACACTATTTATTTATTTAGATTTGGTCTTATTACCTTGTGTTTATTATCTATAATCCAAATTGTGCCTTATTATTTGTTCTATTATTTATAAGACAAGAGATAGAGAAAATTAAAGACATCTTTTAAAAATATAGAACCAAAAATAATTAGCAATAATATTGATGATAACTTTATTGTGTGAATGTGTATGGTAACAATCTAAATATACTTGTATCAATGAGCATCAGAACAATGTTTTACAAGAGCACAAGAACATTCTCCCACGAGACACACAACACCAAAGCAGAACACATAACACCAGAGCGTGTAGATGTTAATGAGTGTCGAGGTGATAACCTGGCTGATTTATTAGAATGAACAGGGAATGTACAGGTGTTGAGATCAGCGTCGACGTTGAAAGAGTGTTCTTGCTCGACCTCTTCCCCTGGCCGCTGTAGCAACACCAGCCAACTGTGAGAATCACTGACAACCTAAACTAGGAGACAAAAATGTATGCTTTCATTCAAGTTGTGCTATAGTGCTTTTTTAATAACATCTTCAAAGGTTAGCACTATGATCTCATGATTAAGAACTGGTCAAAACTCTGCCTTTGCCAGTTACAAGCCCGGATGCAAAAAGAAGGAGGGAAGGCAGTAACAAGCTAGCTAACAAACTTGAGCTAAGCTGGCCCGGCTGATAGTACCCTGTAAGATCTCCAGGGATACAGGATGTACTCCATGTTAGGAGTTGTTGCACATGGTATCTGTACCTCATGTCAGAGGCGGCCATTTCATATTGGAGCTAAGTCAGTGGCCTGCTACTGAGTAGTGCTCCCAGTGTTAATGACAAACGTATTCTACTTCATCCAATCATGTTGGTTGTCAAATCTCCTTTGATGAGCTATACAGGCTTGATACCTTGATATAATTGAGTAGAGAAGAGAAAGAAGGAGAGAGAACAGGTCACCTCAAAAATGCTTATCTTCAAAGATGGAAACAAAGACTTCTACCAAAACCACAGATCTCAGCCAACAAGTGCACAACATTTGATCAACAATCAGGGATTCCATACAAAGGACCTCTTCATTGAATCTTTGGAGGTTCTAGAAATGTCCAGGAGTTGCTTTAGGATTACCTTGGAAAAAAAGAAAGAGGTAGTTTTCAAGAAATAAAAAAAAATTAGATGGGTAAATATTGACCTTCCAAAATGGAAAATTGCAGTAAACATATACACAATATCTGAGAAGATTTTGTTGTATATACTCCATTAGAGAACACTTTCATTAGAGGACACCTCTTTACAAAATGCAACTATCAGCTTCAAATTACCATTTTTACGAATTAGAAACTCCCAGGTAAGAGAACACATGTCTTTAAAGGTCACTTTGGCTCTGTAACTATGCATTGTCATTTATATATGAGGTTCTACTGTATAATTGCTATCCGCAGCCTGTTTTAAGTGTATCTTTAAGGACATCTTGTTGGTGAGTGTAAAGGTTTGTGAGTATGGTTGTTCAGTGTGCCTGTACAGATGCGACCAAGGATGGGGAAGTAACTCCTTTAAGACGCTAGAAGAATCCTCAAGATGAAATGGACATGTAGGATGAAAAACAAACAAAGAAATTTGGAGAGAAGATGATGAACAAAAAAATAAAGCCTTCTCTCTCAAGGTAGAAGAGAGTTTCTCCCTAAGAACATATGTCTACATTTTATCACCAAATTGTAATTAATATACTTTTATATTGTTCAATTTCTCATTAGCTTTTGTAACCATTGATTTTGTGTCAATAAAATATTTTGAATTGTCTAAATGAATTAATCATCAACAGGAAAGTGCAGGAAATTATCTGGAGAACTCCATACTGGAGCAATACAATGACCAAGGAAGGTGTCGTATCGCACTGCTTCACTTCAGCCACAAAACAACTCTTATGCATGATAAGGCACAATTTGGATTATCAACATATATAGTCACGACCGTCATGGGCCGGCCGGCCGGTTCTTTCACGGGTGCGCGCGCATAATCATTATGTGTACACATGTGTAGACATGTGGTGCGCTTACAGTAAAAAGCAGTCGCTGACTACCCACCATGATTATCATGACCTGTACCACGTGTATTAGGGATAAGCAAAAAAAAATTATAATAAATAAATATGCAAATACACAACAATCTGAAAGAATAGTCTGTAAGATGAATTGCACAGAACAGGGCCTTATTCCATGATGACCTCTGTAATAGAGATGCCTGTACTACATGATGTTGAAGTACAAAGAAGCCATCAATAAGTCTGGAGTAGGACAAATCTTGATCATTACAAGAATACAAAGGAGACAAGGCCACATGGGTAGTAGATCTAACACCCTCCTCTACCAGACCATGAAAGGTTTAATACACACACAAGCCTTTATTAAGACATTCCGTCTTAAACAGACTCCTGTTAGAAATGAATCTAAAAAGAAATGAGAAGCAGGGGAAGAAACCTCGCTCAGAAAAGAGAAAAAGAAGAAAAGAAAAGAATATCTATGTACAAAAGACTATATACATCGTGCATAGAACACAGTGAGGAAGTAGATTATTGAGTAAATGGTTACATCTTGTGAAGAAAAAAATATTTCCACACAGTTCAGTTACTTGAAAGGTTTAATACACCTCAGGACAAAGAGGAAGACTATGAATGAACATCAAGAAATGGACACAAGGGAATAGAATCAAATCTAAATAAATAAAGAAATGGATCAACTTATCTCTCAACACTACCATTTGAACAATATCCTTAAATGTAGGACTATGGATTGAAGATGATTTGCTATAACCAGGTAAATTCTTGTGGTGGGATAGCGTTAATATATGGGGACTCAAAATGGATAATTTGAGACACACAGGAATCAGGGGGACACAATAAGTGGGATGAATGATGAAGCACAATTTGGATTATAGATACAGGTAAATATGACTTAATCCAAATAAATTAATAGATTTATTCTTTTGTCTGATTATGGTAACAATGCTGTTACCGAAACGTCACACGCTACTATTAATTTATTTGGATTTGGTCTTATTTTCTTGTAGCTAAAAAGTAGGATGAAATTATATACACTCATGGACAAAACTTAAGGAAGTTGTACCTTTCAGCATGTATATCGGGATTCAGACAATAACTCTGATTACATTGACAGTGATCTTTATTGAAGACATATGAGATAACCAAGTGTGAACAGCCTCTGTCTCATTAAAAAAAAATTGACAACCTGCGATATCAAAGATTTTCCACTTCCTTAAGTTTTTTGTTTGAGTGTATAGTGGCATAAGTGCCATTACTATATTTGGCCTTTGTATTGGAAATGTGTATGAGAGAGAGAATATAAAATATATGAATAATATATTTGTCAACACAAAATCAATATTTCATAGTTTTGCCAAACTCCCCTATGGTGACAAACTTTACAGGCAAAAAGAACAACACAAAAGAACAAGTGTGGTAGATTAAACTGGTACAACTGCTGGAAAGGCTGATGAGCCAGGCCACTTCTATAAATCCAGTATCTAACCTCTTTAATTCGACACCCATAGGGATCATAGTTTGGGTTGGATTAAAGTTAAATAATTTCACCCTAACCCTCACTGTAGGTGAACATTTTTCTAGGGGATAATTAAATACATTATTAAAATATTGATTTTAGGAAATATATACTGTTCTAATATATTTTAATTAATATAATGTAAATTGATACCATTGGGACTTTTTTCAGAATGTTTCATAATTAACTTTTAGTGATGAAACACAAAGTAATAAGACCAAATCCAAATAAATAAATAGTGAAATTTCGGTAACAGCGTTGTTACCAAAACCTCACACAGTATTTATTCATTTGTATTTGGTCTTATTATCTTGTCTTCTCTTCTCAGGTTCTCTTTTTAATATACAGATTCCAGCAAGGATGTTCTTTTGATCAAAAACAAATTCTAGAAAATTCCATTTACATTCAGTATTTTTGTATGAAGATGGTAACAATGCTGTTACTGAAACATCATACACTATTTATGTATTTGGTCTTATTACCTTGTGTTCAAATTCTAGAAATTCTTTTAAATTTTTTTTTTTTCATGAGTTCAATATTGATCCTGGAAGAAGAGCATTGACTTGTAGACAACAGCACAATTTCTAAAATGATTAAAAAAACCTCCAAGCTAAAAAGTAAACGGCACCCAATCCATATAATCAACAATTAACTTACCATGACACATTCTGATAACTCCATTGTTTACAACAATTATCACCCGAGCCTAATACGTAATAAAGGTGGATAATATATTTTGGGTCAAAACTTTGTAAATTCTAATTTCTCTCTCCCTCTACAAGACCAAATCCAAATAAATAGATAGTGCGTGACATTCCTGTAAAAGCTTTGTTACCAAAACGTCATACACAATTTATTTGGATTTAGTCTTATTATCTTGTAGTTCTAATCTATAATCCAAATTGTGCCTTATCATTCTTTCTTCCTCTCTTTTTTCCCCCCAGTCCTTTGCTGTTTATCAGGAGAATCTGTAAATACACTCATGGACAAAACTTAAGGAAGTTGTACCTTTCAGTATGTATATCGGGATTGAGACAATAACTCTGAAAGATATTACAGTGACCTTTATTGAAGACATACGAGATAACCAATATACACTCATAGACAAAACTTAAGGACGTTGTACCTTTTAGCAGGTATATTGGGATTGAGACAATAACTCTGAAAGATATTACAGTGACCTTTATTGAAGATACATGAGATAACCAAGTGTGAACAGCCTCTGTTTCCTTCAAAATAACAAAATGACCAGAGACATCAAAATATGAAACCTCCCCAAATTTTTTTCTATGAGTGTATGTTTGGTTTTGTGCCGACTGTAGATTCGCTGTATTGAACACAAGACTACACTTTGATCTTTGCCAAAATGCCAAGAAGCGATGAGTGTATCTATATATGTGCTATTCTAGACTGTAATTAAATCTTTGTTATTATTTGTAGATGTTCTTTTGGTGGGGACTTATAAACACCTATGTATTTATAAATTTATATATGTGTTGTTTCTCAATTTATTTATTTTAAACTTATTACAAAATTTTAAAATCTCAAATATAGATTGTAACTTGTCATGATATTCATGGTGGTTAGAAGTTTGTGTAAAGTAACATTTTATTATCCACACATTTAGAAAGCAGTTTGACTTTGTCCTTACAAGGTTTGAATACTTGTGGGAGATCTGAAGATAACTTGCCATCTTAAACTAATACATTTGATTTCATCTGCCTATCAGATCAACAGAGCAATTAAAATTGCAAAAGATAGCCAGAAATTGGTCTAGATTGTGTCACTTACCTTTTAATGATCTGGGTTTTTAGGCTTAGGTATGGTAAAGTTAATTAAGTATGATTAGGTGTGATCATGTCATTTAATGTAAACAAGACTTATTAACATGGCATATAAATGAGGCAGCGTCTGGCCAAATGTGGGTGAGTAACTGAATAAGTTCACCACATGTTTACATATACAGAATTAGTTCAATTTGATACTAACAAGTACCAAAATATAATTTGTTTTTTTACCTTTGCTCAGTGTTTGAACTTAACAATGAATATAACAGTATATGTGAGAATGCAATCTTAATTTAAAATTTTAAACCTTTGAGTAACGTCATGAGTAACTTTGTACTCACGAGGGGGTTCTAAATATGATTTTGACAAACATGCCAATGAAGCATTAATTTAAATTACAATATGATAAACTTACCTTGCGCTCGTAATATTGCTGATTTACCCCCTCCCTCCACTTGCTGTGCCTCCTCGACCGCCAGCTCTTTTGAACATCGGAGCATTTTTTAACATGTCCGGTAGAATCATAAATCGAATTTTGCTACCACGGATGTAGACATTTTCCAACTGAATTGTTTTGCCATCACGAAGCGTTACAGATAAATTTGACATTTGGCAATTCATATTATCTTCAGCTTCAACAAGCTTGCCTCGATAAACTTCACCGGTGTTAGTCTCACATGTTACAATATGGCCTTCAGCCTCATGAAGAACTTTAATCGGTACACCAATAGACATTTTAGAAGGATTTAAATTATTTCTTTAATGCGCTTTAAAATATTTAACACTTTAAGTATAAAATAAGAAAACGCCAAAATAACAAAGAGCGGAAAAAAAATGGAGAAAACTTTATGATGATATCAGATCAAAATAATGAAAAATTTTAAAAATGAAAAACTTTTTTTTTTACGTATAAATGCCTTTGAAAATGAATTCTTTAGAATTATTAGTTAATTTTGTAAAATTATTTTTGGAATAGTTTTTCCACTTTTATTTTGGAACCTTTATACATTAAATTTTTTTGTAATTATCAAAAGCGATTGTGAATCAGTAGTTTATAACAGTGAGTAATAGCTCTTTATATTTAATTCATTTTAAAAATAAAAAATGACTGATAATAGTTATTTTCAGAAATGAACTTATTTTAAATAATGCTCAATCTAAAAAAATGATTTATTATACTATTTTTTTCTGATACTGATTTTTATGATAAAGCCTTCTGCACATACACACAAAGGGGCAAAATGTGCAATTGAAGTTATACCTTAATTTTGCTTTTATTTTCAACAGACTTGCAGGTAAAATAGTAGAAACGTTATTTTAATTTTGTATAATAATTATAAGTCTTTTCACTGTTTGTTCTCATTAAAAAAAAAAGATATTGTTACACTTGTAGGGTTAAATAATTCCAATTGCCACACCTAGATAGCGCTGTGTTAAACTTTGTGTGCTATAAAAGTTACATTTTGTAAATGTAAATATTTAATTATTCTTTTTTAAATTATTTTATATTTTATTGTAAACAATATGTTATATTTCTTTTTTGTTAGAATACCATTTAACTAAGAATTGTATGCCTGAATAAGACGAGAGACTTTTTTGAAATAAAAACATTTCGTGGCCCTCTCGCCAGCTAGCTCTCTACCTGTGCACATCTTTGTTCTCCTGCTCTTGCCATGAACCCTGCCAAGAAAAAGAAGAAGAATGCCCAGAAGCCCATCGTGGACGTCGCTGCCCTGGATAAGGAGGGCGAAATGGTGCTCTCCCGCCACCTCCAGGTCCTGATCGGCGTTGGCCATCCCGCCCTCAAGCCCCTGCACGAAGACATGATTGCGTACATCGCAACGCGGAATAAGCAGGTTAAGGCCCTTTGCTCTGAAGTGGAGAGCCTTACTGACACGCTCAGTGCCTTCGCGGAGCTGGACGTCATCACTCCAACTGCCAGTCACAGCACCCAAACCAGCCCAGCTTCTTCCTGCATGGAAGCCAGTTCCCAAACCGACCCAATCAAGCCCGCCACCCCTGTTCCTTCTGCTCTCCCAACTAAGAAGCCTGCCCCCATCGTGCCCGCTCCTGCTCCCTCAAAGAGGAAGCAGCCTGAGGCTCCCAACCCGCCCGCAAAGAGGACCAACCTGAAAGGTCCCGCAAAACCTGCGCTATCCCGCGTCTCCAAGCCTGCGGCCGCCCAAGTGGTCCTCCATGGAGAAAAATCGGCGCCCACATAGTGGATCTCTGATGACCCACAGGCTGACCCGAGGGAAATGCTTAAAGCTGTCCGCGCTGCCCACACTCTACCCCAAGACGTTTGGGCCTCCCTGCGAACCAAAGGGAAGCTTGTCCTCCACTCCAACAACCCCGATACCATCCCAGCTGTTACCACCTCCCTGGCCAACAAGCTGGATGGCATGAAGGTCCGCCAACAGAAGGAGATCCTGCCTCGCATCTGCCTCTTCAAAGTGGGTGAGGAAACATCCAACTCCACCATTGAAGAGACGCTCCTGGAAACCCCTGCTGTCAGCCAACTCCCTGGGGACAAGGTGGTGCGCGTGGCGCACCGTTCTGCACCCAGAAACGGGACCTGCACCGCCTTCATCGAGGTGGACCTCAAGACCTTCAGAGCCCTGGGCAATCGCGGAAGGATCGTGGTGGATAGAGTAATCCTCAACTTCGAGGAGTCCATCCGCGCCCGAGTCTGCTTCCGCTGTTGTGGCTTCGGCCACAACTCTGCCCAATGCACCAGAGCTCCTAAGTGCTTCCACTGCGGTGAAGGCGGCCATGAAGGCCGCGCCTGCCCCTCCGTTGCCGACCAGCACACTTCCAAGTGCGCCATCTGCTGTGCCAAGGGCCTCCCAGACAAGCACGAGGCGAGAGCCTCAAGCTGCCCCATCTTGAAGTCTAGAGCCCTCAAGTTCTAGGCTTCCAGGACCTCCTTCCTCCTCAACTGGCCTCCATCAAGGCTTCTCACCGCATCAAGGCGCTGTTTCCCTGACCTCTCCAGCTTCCTCCACCCCTGCGATGACACCTCCACTGCCAGATCCTAGGATCCCTTGCCACAATTTCGCGTTCTGCAGCCATAGTAGGGCTAGAAGACCACATTTGATAGGCCAATTAGCCCGGAATCTCAAGAACCTCGAAATAAAAACATCTACATCTACAGTCCTTCTCGCTCATCGTTCATCTTTGCTCTCCTGCTCTTGCCATGAATGCTGCCAAGAAGAAGAATTCCCAGAAGCCCATCGTGGACATCGCCGCCCTGGATAAGGAGGACTAAATGATCATCTCCCGCAACTGCCAAGTCCTGCAGGCCTTTGGCCATCCCGCCCTCAAGTCCCTGCACGAAGACATGATCAAGTTCATCGCGGGGAGGACTGATCTGATCAGGATTCTTTGCGCTGAAGTGGAGAGCCTTTCTGGCACTCTCAAAGCCTTCACGGAGCTGGACGATTCCACGGAGGAAACCAAGCCTCCAACTGCCTGTCACAGCACCCAAACCAGCCCAGGTCCTTCCTGCAAGGACTCCTGCTGCCAGACTGACTCAGTCAAGCCCGCCACCTCTGCCCCTGCAGCTCTCCCTGCCAAGAAACCTGCATCCACCCTGCCTGCTCCTGCTCCAACCAAAAGGAAGCAGCCTGAGGCTCCCAACCCGCCCGCAAAGAGGATTAACTTGAAAGGTCCTGCAAAACCTGCGCCATCCCGCGTCTCCAAGCCTGCGTCCACCCAAGTGGTCCTCCATGGAGAAAAATCGGCGGCCCACACAGTGGTCATCTCTGATGACCCACAGGCTGACCCAAGGGAGATGCTTAAAGCTGTCCCTGCGAGACATCTCCTGCCGCCAGATCCCAAGATCTCTTGCCACCTGACATCGCGTCTGCAGCCATGAAGAGGGGGCTAGAAGTCCATCGCCCTAAATTGGACAATTAGCCCGGAATCGAAAGTCGTCGTTGAAATAAAAAACCTTTTAATGGCTAACCGTGTCTGTGGTGATTAATGATCCTACAGTGGTAAGAGCCGAAACGCTTATGGTCAGTCCCATCTGCCCCCCCACCAGTGGTAAGGCTGCGGGATACTGCCAGAGGTAAGAAGACCCACTTTGATAGTGGTTTCTTAATTCGTTGAGGTGGATAAATAGGTCTCCTTTGGTCAGTCCTGATTGTCCCCCTACCAGTGGTAAGGCTGAGGGATACTGCCAAGGGAAAGGGTGCGCAAACCTTAAGTTTGTCGATATCATAATATTTCATAGTACCTCAGATAGTGCCACGGACCCGTTAAAGTTGCCACAGTCCAGTTTGAAAATTAATTTTGCATAATTTTTTTTAAAGTAGCTTTTGTAATTTTAATCTTGCATTTTTGATCTAATTTGCATTTTTGATCTTTGAAAAAGTAGCTTTGGTAATAGTTTAAAAAATGCAAGTAAAACAGGAATCGGAGACAAATAAGGTCTCGATCAAAATACCGCCATTCTGGTCAGACAAACCAGAGATTTGGTTTTACCAAGTGGAAGCTAAGTTTGCCATTTCAGGAATCACGCAAGAGTTCACAAAATTTAACTATTTAGTATCCCAACTAGAGCCGCAAATTGTAGAAAATTTATGGGATATAATCCAAGATTCCCTGAGCAATAACAAATACACAACGGCCAAAAATCGTCTCGTATCAATTTTTAAAGAGAGCGAAGAAAAAATCTTGAAGAAGCTACTAACTGGACTGGAATTAGGCGACCTAAAGCCTACCCAATTACTGAGGAAGATGAGAACCCTCAAAACCGATAAAGACATCTCGGAAAAAGTTCTCCAAATATTATGGATGGACAAATTACCTGAAATCATAAAAAATATACTAGTAGTGAGCGAAGAAGGCCTGGACAAGCTTACAGAGATGGCTGACAAGATTCAGGAAATGAACCCTCGACTACAAGTTTATGAAAGTAAGAACAAAGACCCAAAAATTTGAGGAAATTACTTCTACAATTGCGTCACTGAAAGAGGAAATAGCAACTTTGAAGCTAGAGAATCGTACTAGGCAGAACAGGCGTTCCAATTCGCCTCGTCCAAGACAGCGATCACGATCTCGCTCAGGTAAGTACAACCCTAGTGGCAAATACTGCTATTTCCATTACAGGTTTGGAAACAAGTGCCGCCCAGATAAATGCACTTCGCCCTGTCAATGGAAGAAGCCATCGGGGAAACTCCAGCGGGTAGGGGAAGCGGCGACAGATCCTACTGCCCAATGGACAAACGCTTGTTGCAAATCCATATTATTCGTCGGACGCAAAAAACGGGAATGCGATTTTTAATAGACAGCGGGGCAGATGTTTCCCTTATCCCATTCCAAGGCAACGGTACACCTACAGAGGACATCCAATTGTATGCTGCTAATGGAAGCCTCATTCCAACTTATGAATTTCAGATATTGGAGGTCGACTTGGAACTACGAAGAAATTTCAAATGGCGCTTCATCACAGCGAGAGTGTCCAAAGGTATTCTGGGAGCTGATTTCCTCAAAGGGCACAATTTATTAATTGATTGAAAAACAGGCAACTTATTGATGGTTTCAATATCCTGAAAATTAGAGGCGCAGTAACCTCAATGAGCTGTGGCATCAGCACCCTAGACAAGAATTCTAAATTTTATAATGTTCTTTCTTCGTTCCCGAATATAACCATTCCAAACTTGCTGAGGCCCAAAGTCCAGCACAATGTTAGGCACTTTATAACAACAAAAGGTCCTCCAGTTTTTGCAAGAGCAAGACCATTGAACAGCATGCTCTTGAAGATCGCTAAAAAGGAATTCCAATACATGCTGGACAACCACATAATTCGACCATCTAGATCGCCGTGGACAAGCCCCCTACACATGGTAAGGAAAAAAGAAGGCTCATGGAGACCCTGCGGTGATTATAGAAAACTCAACAGTGTGACCATTCCAGATAGGTATCCGATCCCCAAACTCGAAGACTTCAACCACATATTGAAGAAGACCCGTTACTACTCAAAAATAGACCTCTTCAAGGCTTATTACGAAATCCCAATCAATGAGGAAGATCGAAAGAAAACAGCTGTTATCACACCGTTTGGACTGTTCGAGTTCGAAGTGATATGTTTTGGATTATGTGGCGCACCTGCAACATTCCAGAGGTTCATCAACGAAGTTTTATGGGGTCTGGATTTTGTTTTCCCATATTTGGACGACATCCTTGTAGCTTCGAAATCCGAAGAAGAACACGAGAGTCATTTGAGAGCAGTTTTTTTCAAGACTGGATCAATATGGACTACGCATCAACCAAGCGAAGACCGTCCTAGACGTCAATAACGTCGAATTCTTAGGATATTGGATCACTCCAGAAGGAATAAGACCAACAGAATCGAAAGTTCAAGCCATAGTGGATTACAAAAAAACCTGAAACAGTGCAAGATCTAAGACAATTTTTAGGGATGCTAAATTTTTATCGTCGATTCTTGAAGAATACAGCTGAAGATCAAGCTATCTTGAACGATTTCTTGAAGGGCTCTAAGAAAAATGATAAGCGCCCTATCCCCTGGACGGAAGAAGCTGAACAGAAATTTATAAAGTGCAAAACAGAATTATCAAAAAGCAGCACTATTGACATTCCCTGACCCCGAATGTCCTTTGGCTCTATTTACCGACGCTTCCAACAGAGCAATGGGTGCAGTCCTACAACATTTCATAGATGGAGCTTGGAAGCCCATAGCGTTCTTTTCAAAGAAATTGAGCGAAAGCCAGACCAAATATAGCACTTATGATCGCGAATTGCTAGATATTTTTTTCGGCAATCAAACATTCTAAAGTTTTCTTGGAGGGTCGAGATTTTACCATTTTTACTGATCAGAAACCACTAATCTACGCCTTCCAACAAAACCTCGAAAAAGCTTCTCCCCGTCAAGTTAGACAGTTGCAATACATCTCTCAATTCACGACTTCGATTCGGCACGTCAGCGGCAAGGACAACATGGTGGCCGATACGTTGTCAAGAATATCTGAAATCATCTCAATTTTGAGGAACACCAAAGGACTCGTAGTGGTAGAGTGATTCATCCTCCCCGAAGATTTTTAACATAACGTGACCTCAGTCACTGGAGGGCGAGTGAATGTAGGGTTAAATAATTCCAATTGCCACACCTAGATGGCGCTGTGTTAAACTTTGTGTGCTATAAAAGTTACATTTTGTAAATGTAAATATTTAATTATTCTTTTTTAAATTATTTTATATTTATTGTAAACAATATGTTATATTTCTTTTTGTTAGAATACCATTTAACTAAGAATTGTATGCCTGAATAAGTCGAGAAACTTTTTGAAATAAAAACAACTTTTAATAGCTAACCGTGTCTGTGGTGATTAATGATCCTACACACTAATATTTGAGGATAATAATAAAATAAAATTATCAAGATAAAAGATCAATTACACATTTTGTGACTTTTCTTGTGCAAACAGAATTATACTAAATTCCTGTTATGAAAACACACTCAAACTTTTCATATAAGCTTTATTTAAACTCATTTTTTCAATAAATTATATTGCAAGTAATTTTATTGCACCTTTGAGCCTACATCTGCCAAATTTGGGGTTCTGAATGAACTAACAACCAATTGCTAGTAAGAGCAAAAACAAAATAAAAATTATAGTGTGAATTCTCAAATTATATATTAAAAAAATAAAATTTGTGGTTGTCAGGACACTTTTTGACTTAGGTATATAAGTACACCACCTAACATGTCTCCCCATTCTCCCTCAAATCTGCAAAGATTTGAGGGTTGTGAGGCGCAAATTGAACCTAAAGGCTTCAGCCTTAATGGCATCAAGCCAGAGTCTGAAAAATACTCAAACACCCCTTCCTTGTGTTAAAAAAAAATGAAGAGGTTGTGCAGTGACTGTTACGTTTTACTATTTCCAAATCACTAAATGCCTAAAAAGAGGGGCGCCAGTGGTCAAGAAGCGCGAAAAAATCCCTTACAAGCCCCAGTATTGTTGATCCCCCCCCTCAAGCTCTCACCACTCATCAACTCTATTTGTGAGAAAAATATTAAAATCTGAATATTTAAAAAATGCATTTCTAAAAAAAAATAATGAAAATATTTGATTCTGAAAAAAAAAGCGAATAAAGAAGGACATCGAAGGACATCAAGGAATATGGACATCTTGAGGAAGGGCCAGGGCTCATGGTAGAGTTAGTGTTCTGTTTGAGATGATTATGTTATCAGCCACCATGTCTTACCCATAAGGATAATACATTTAGGTAGAGTTCATGCTGACAAAAGTCATTTAAAATGTAAAATAGTGGTATTCTAATGACAGGAGTAGTCTAAACGATTAGTAAAAATCAACTTACAAATGTGCCTGTATTGTGTCATTTTGAGCTGCAACAATAGTAACTGTCATAGGTAAAATTGAAGCTCAAGAATGAGCGGAGATTTAAGCTTAACTGCATATCAAATAATCGAAATGGATTAATATCCAATGCTGACAATATATGACATTTTTTCGAAATTATCAGGAAGTACAGTATTCTCGACTTTGGATCTGTCAAGGTCGGGCGTACCTGCAGGTAATTTAATCTGAAAAGGCCAAAACACACAGTAGTGAATATCAATACTATAAAATGATTATTCACATTTAAAAGCCTACCTTATGGAGTAATTATGGCTCTGAATAAGTTTTGAAGGATCATGGATAATATTTTCACTGATATTTTGAGTGTCATGCTATATTATTGACATATTTCTAGCAATAAATTATCCTAGAGACCATGAAATGAACTTAAGACTAGTGTTAAAAAATTTTCAAGAAAAGGGTCTAAAAATTAATAAAGGAAAGTGCCAATTCCTAGGGAATGATCTTGAATATTTAGATTTTAATATTGATAAATGTGGTTTGTATCCTTTGATTGTTAAAACACAAGCTGTGAGGGGAAGCTCCAAAGCCTACAAATGTTACGCAATTAAGATTGTTTATCAGTCTACTGTTGTATTATCACCATTCCTAATTTTATACAGGGGACATTTTAGCGCCATATATTAACTTTTGTTGGTGAAAAATTCATAATGTCTGTAGAGAAAGAACATTGGGTATTATTTAATAAGCCCTAGTGTCATTTTTAACCAGCCAGTTTGTTTTGATACATTATATTGACACAAAGGAACTTGTTCTTACATGTGACGCCTCGAGATCTAGGAGGACTATTAAGTCATAGTAATGACAGGAAAGAGAAAAAGCCACTAGTTATCGCTTCAAGAAAATTGTCTGAAGCTGAAAGGCGTTATTCTCGATTAGAAAGCAGGCCCTAAGCATCATTTATGGGTGTGTAAAGATCAGGAAATGCTAATTACTGCTAATTGCTAAATGCTAATTTATGCTAATTACTGACAAATGATATTCAATACATATTCATTGCAGAAACATATTCCAGTTTGTGCTGCACCAAAAATTTAAAAGTTGCGATTTAAACTTGCTGCTTTCAAGTAGGCTCTAAAATTTATGAAACTTAGAATGTTGACATGTCATCACGTTTTCCTATAGGAACAAATGAAGATGAATCTTTGGATGAAGCTCAGGTTTTTTCCTCCGAAAATTGAATGAGGTGCCTTTCTCATTTAATTCCCATTCCGATATACTAAGTAATATAATCAAAAACAATTGGCAGAAACTGAAGCTCTTCAAGGAGAATCCTTTGTTTCCATATTTTAAAATAAAATATGAACTTTGTTTATAATTTTGCTGTGTATACAATGGAAAAAAATAATTATTATTTATCAAAAGTTGAGAAAGATGATATAGCAGGATTTGCATGAAATACATTTTGGAATAGTCAAAATAAAAATGATCGCGAGGCGTTACTTTGGTGGCCAGGTTTGAACAGTAGCAGAAAGGATTTAGCTCGCGAATGCAAAGTATGCAAAAAATCGATTAGTATGTTGCCTTCCATCATTTTAGTATGCACTTTGACAGAACAGCCTTTGCATCTTTGCACGTGGACTTGGCAGGCCCTTTTATGGGAAAGATCTTCATAGTGTTGTTTACAAAATAGCTGGAATTTCCCCCCTAAAAATACCTCAAGATAGTCCATAATCGAAAAGCTCTTAGAGTTGGTCACCAGATTTGGTTTGCCAGAATTTGTGGTAACCTATAATGGAAGGCAGTTCAATTGAAAAAAAAATTAAGAATTTAAGAATCACGAAAATAAATGGTTTACAAAACACAAAACTAAGTCACCCAGCACAAATGAATTGACTGAGAGATTTGTACAAAAATTCTCTGCTAAAGAACAGTGGTCTAGATGATCTGAAGACGATCTTACAAAGATTTATAAACACCCGTTCGGTGATATCCACTCACTGGTAGGGCTATATTTCATAATAGAAGACATTGGATAGGGAAAAAAAAAAATGCTCAATGCAAAATTCGATCCTATGTCTCATTGATTCTTTCAAAGTTTTCTTTTCATCTTATTATTGTATCTCCACAAAATATGAAAGTGATTAGCTTCAGGGTGAGAGAGATAGAGAGCAAGATCTTAAATAGACTAGATAGATAATTAAATAAATGAGACAATTGATTGAAAATTTATTGTATTTTATCGCTCATAATGGCAGTATCTATATATAAAATTTTATAAATTTGAATAATTATACACAACACCTTTTTATTTTCAGGGGAGGTGTATATTTATTTCCTATACTCTTTATAAGGAAATTCATAATTTATAAAGAAGATAAAAATAACAAATCTTAAAACGGGCTTTAAAAACCTTTACATTTACTTTCACCTTTTTTTTTCTTTGTAAAATTTATCGCACTCTCTATATTTGTTAAATTCAACTTTTTGTTTATAATTCTTCGTTTTTATAAATTGTGTAAATTGTAATTGTAGAAAATGTTATTTTTTTAGTTCTCTTTAAATAATTTTAAATTAGAATTTCATATTATTGTATTATACAATTGTATTATAAATCAAAAATAAATATCAATGAAATGATTAAAATATATTTGCGCTGTTACCGTGTTTATTAGTTTTTAACTTTCAAAAATATTTTTTTTCAAACTCCAAAAAATATTAATTTGACCAACACCTTTGACGTCGTATATAACTATTTATAATAAAAATAAAAACACATTTCGAATTGGATATGCTGCTAAAAATGTAAACATAACAAAAGATTTGACGGGTTTTCTAAATAACATTTAAAAGCCTTCGCTGTATGGATGAACCAATAGCGAGCCCCAATCTTAGTGCCGACGTTTCATGGAAGAATCGGACATCGAGGCTTCCCACAATGAATCCCACCATAGGCGTAAATTTACGCGTGACGGGACATTGTAACCAAGGTGGGCGCAAATATATGGAAGATGCATTTGTAGTGGCTTATCAACAAAGTGAAGACCAAAAAAATTTAGAATATGCCTACTTTGGAATATTTGACGGACATGGTGGAAGAGAAGCAGCTCTTTTTGCGAAAGAACATCTCATGGATTTTATTGTTAATCAACGAAATTTTTGGTCTAACAACGATGAACTTATACTCAAAGCCATTAAAGACGGTTTCGTAGCTGCGCATCACGCGATGTGGAAGGAAGTGGGTGAGTATTTTGGTATGCTTCTCGTTTAGTTTACCGTTGCCAAATGAAAATGTATCCCATAATGCCCTGCGGTCCGACATGTTTGTTTTGATTTTTGCACTTTGTTTTCAAACTGTTTCCTTTATTTTTTCGGATATTTAAATAAGAAATACCATATACATATTAGACATTTTCGATTTGAAACATTTATATAATTCTTAAATAAAATTAGACACAGATTGAATAAAAATACATTTAAATTCATCTCAACGGTCTCTTTATACATTTTGACATTTAATATATATGATGATAATTGTATAAAATACCAAACATAAGAAACATTATTTAAACTATGGATATGTTTTTGATTATTTAAGAGTATTCTAAACCATCTTTTAACACAAGAACTTTATTTTTTACTATTTTTTTAAACAAAAGATTTTGTAAAAAATTTTTTTCTTTCTGCAATTTGTTTTGAAAATTTAACAAAAGGGTAATATTTTATTTATAAAATCATTTTTTCTGTTCTTTAAATATATAACAAAAAGTCAAAAGATTACCTCAATTAAAAAAAAAATGGGATAATTTAAATATATTATTTAAAATTTTTTAAACCATTTGCACACATACACAATAATAAACTCAGCAGAATTATCAATGATATTCATGTTATTTCTTTTATATAGTTTACAATAGGTTTGATTTAGTGTTTGGTTGAATTAATGAATTTACCTCGCTACATTTCATGCACTTTAGTGCACTTATCTTCTTCTTTCTTATCTCCACTCAATCGTATTAGGGTATCAAGCTTGTAGAGCTTGAGACTTGACAACCATCATGACTGGGTGAAGTAGAATGCGTTTGCCTTTGTCATTAAGACTGGGAGCACTACTCAGTGGCAGGCCGACTTAGCTCCAATATGAAATGGCCGCCTCTGACATGAGGAACAGATGCCATGTACAGCCGCTCCTAACATGGAGTACAAACGCTGCTCATCCTGTATCCCTGGATTAGGAGCCCTTACAGGGTACTATCAGCCGAGCCCAGGTTTTTTAGTGAGCTTGTTACTGCTCCCCCTCCACCTTTTTCATCCAGGCTTGGGACCGGCAAAGGCGGAGTTAGTGCACTTATGATCATGATTTATGCTTTAACTTATGATTTAAGCTTTGTTAAGGTTAGTATGTTCACTAAAAGTACTGTAGGGTTTTGAGAAATGACATTTGGTTTCAATCCCAATGAATAGAAAACCCCTATTTGTGTCTCCCAGTGTGACTACAACTCTGGCAAAGGACAAACAACATCCTAATGGGATGGTAACTAACACAAAAGTGGACTGAATGAAAATTCTTGTAATTTTAAGAAAAAAATTTATTATCTCTAGTACGCATGGTACAGGCCATGATAATCATGGTGGGTAGAAGTTGGTGTCTGCTTTTACTGTAAGTGCCCTACATGTCTACAAATGTAAAAAGCAGTTTAACTTTTGCACTATGATGAAGCACAATTTGGATTATAGATTATAATACAAGAAAATAAGACCTAATCAAAATAATTTAATAGTTTGTGACATTTTGGCTACAGCATTGTTACGATCATCAGATAAAGAAATCATTCTTTTGTCTGATGATGGTGACAATGCTGTTGCCGAAACGTCACACACTATTAATTTATTTGGATTAGATCTTATTTTCTTGTATTGAAGACTTTTGCACTAATAAATGTGCCAGAACCCCGTAATGAAAAAGAACACTCTATTGTCCTTAAGGAGAGAGGGAGAAGAAATTGTCTCAAAAAGCTGAAGAGACAAATATATTTGGCCAACAGCATAGACAGAAGAAGGCACAGACATTCTGTATCAAGCAGAGAGAAAACTATATGGATCAAATATCTAATCTAATATAGTCTCCAAAAGTTACATTCTACATGATAAATTCTAAAAACAAAGTAAGGTCATTTATAATACAATATAATGCGTCTTATGTTGTAGAACGACATTTGAAAATTATCCCGCATGTGTTTCTTTTGGACGAAAAATATAAATTTATTTTAAGGAGAAATAGCGATTATTTCTAACCTTAGGGATGAAGTATTAAAAGGATGAATTGTGAAGAGTAATGATGAACGGAAAAATTCTTTCAGGGATTCCCATCCCTGGACACTTTTATTTTTCCGTTCATCATTACTCTTCACAATTCATCCTTTCATACTTCATTCCTAAGGTTTAGAAATAATCGCTATTTCTCCTTAAAATAAATTTCTATTTTTCGTCCAAAAGAAACACATGCGGGATAATTTTCAAATGTCGTTCTACAAAGTAAGGTCACTAGTGATGGTCACTAACACATCAAATTACAGAATATTTATCCATAGAGTGACCAAAAGTTGATTTGATGGACACTAACAACAACAAAGTTTACTAAATTATCAGATATAATTTTGATTATATAGATTTTAAACACATAAGGTAATAAGACAAAATAAATGATGTGTGACATTGTAGTAACAACGCTGTTACCGAATTTCACACACTATTTATTTGGTCTTATTACCTTGTTTCTAATCTATATTGTATCATTTATTAATCTTTGTTGTTTGTGTCCATCAAATCAATTGTTTTTTTTTTTTTTTTGCTTATCCCTAGTACACGTGGTACAGGCCATGATAATCATGGTGGGTAGTTAGCGACTGCTTTTTACTGTAAGCGCACCACATGTCTACACATGTGAAAGCAGTTTGACTTTGCACTTACAAATGTGCCAGAGCCCCGTTTGGTTACTTGCACTCGCTGGTGGGGTTGGACTTTTGCAAGAATCGGGGGGCCATTGGAGCATTTTTTTTTTTTTTTTAAACAGAAAAAAGTGTCCAATGCGGGGATCGAACCCGGGTCGTAGTGGTCGTAAACCAAACGGTTTAACCAGCCTTCCACCGACCCCCCAAATCAATTGTAAGGCTAATAAACAATCTTAAGCCCACCATAGAGTGTTTTAAGAGTCTTTATGCATTCTAAAAATAGCATTTAGTTTGTTAAATAAACATAAGGTTTTTTTAAAAAATTTCCCATTGTATAATTATACAATGTCATGGAGACTTATTTAGTCCATAAGTCTTCATGATGGGTAAAAATAACTGCTGTCATTGGTTGGTTATCCACCTGACAGTCAGAATTTACCCCTTTAAACACAAGGTAACAAGACCAAAAAAACCTAAGTAAATTGGTGAGACACTCATTTCCAAGAACCATGAAAACAAACTGGCAATTGTATTAATTTAAATTTGACCTACTAGAGGTAAACAAAAATAGTTTCTTCTTTTTTTCTTATCTCCACTCAATCATATTAGGGTATCATGCCTGTAGAGCTTTATGAAAACCATCATGACTGGGTGAAGTAGAATGCGTCTGCCTTTGTCATTAAAACTGGGAGCACTACTCAGTGGCAGGCCAGACTTTGTCCCAATATGAAATGGCCACCTCTGACATGAGGAACAGACACCATGTACAGCCGCTCATAACATGGAGTACATCCTGTATCCCTGGAGTCCTTACAGGGTACTATCAGCCGAGCCAGCTGAACCCAGATTTTTTTTAGCAGACTTGTTACTGCTCACCCTCCTCCTTTTTCATCCGGGCTTGGGACCAGAAAAGGCAGAGTTGCCATTGTCATTAAGACTGGGAGCACTACTCAGTAGCAGGCCACTGACCTAGCTCCAATATGAAATGGTGACATGAGGAACAGATGCTATGAGCAACCACTCCTAACTAGGAGTACAGACGATGCTCATTCTGTATCCCAGGAGCTCTTACAGGGAACTATCAGCAGTTTATCTTTAAAACAACCTGATTTGACCTATCTGAACACACTCACCTAGAGTATTGAAATACTTGGAAGCACCTTGTCGCTAGTATTGAGTATATCTCCCCACTATGGAGGAAGGTTTCAACATGTCTCGACACAGTTATCAAGTACATAAACAAGGATGGAAAGAGATAACAGAACCAATGTTAATATAAACATATCCCACTGTAGTTAGAAGCTTATCTATCTCTTCTTCTTATTTCTTATCTCCACTCAGCAATCATATCAGGGTATCAAGTCTGTAGAGCTTGTTGATGATGTCTGCTGGAGATGAGTAGAGCTCATCAATGGATGAGACAATACAGTCAATTATGAGGGATTGTTGCAGGTTGAGAATTGCACTTAGTATGTAAGCCTATCTGTAAATATCATTAGTATTTCCTTCTTTCCAAATTCTTCCTTCATTTTGAATGAAAAAGGCTTTTTTTTACCTTATATCTTGAAATAAATTTTTCACATTATATCTGGTAGCTATTTTTGTTTCTTTTAGGTTGAACAGATTTTTATGTATGTTCTACAAGAATGCAAATTTTTCACTTTTATATCTTATTTTATAAAAAATTCATGGTTTTCCATTCTTTTTCTGGTTCTGGCTGTTTGTCCTACATAGTCTGAGTTTTCACATTTCATTTCATAAATTAGACCAGCCGATTTGACAATTGGATGTTTTTGTGTCTTGAGAAAAGAGGTTTAATGTTTTCCATACATTTTTTAGCCATACTTTTTAAATGTGTTGGTACAGTTTGTTGCAGGTTTTTGGTTTATAAATGATATTTGATGTATTTGGCTTCCTATTGTGCTTTTTTTGTCGTTTTTAGAGAGGTGTCTTCTTACCAGAGTGTTACTAACTAGTGTAAAAATGGTAATTTTGGTGATGAAAACTGTCCTTTGCGGAGAGGTGTTCACTCAAGGAGTATGATGTATCACAGCTGTGTCTGAGTTATTTCCTTCCATATCACGAAGTTGAGAAACATGTAATGTGATACAGGGAGTGTACAGTACCTAACTATCCATTTCTTCACATTGACTCATCCCCATTGTTATCTTTTCTAGAAAATCATTTCTTTTTAAACCATATATTCTCTTGTGTTTTCTCAGCATAATCTATAATTGGAAATTAAGAAAAATAAATAAATTTCTTGTTACATTATGTTTCTAATCTATGCTCCTAATTGTACCATATATCAATAACTAAAATATATTGTTTCAATTAGTTGATATTTATTCCGATATAGCAATATTCCATCAGAAACTTCAGTTGCATGATCCTATTTCTTAACAAAAATTTGTTTTCGTGCCATTTCTTTCAATAACTACACCAGTAGCCTCTTTAATTCAACCAACTAGAATTCAACTTACCTTAAATCCAATCAATTCTTCACATCCCAACCATTTCCCTTCCAAATGACCATCTTTAATTCCCTTCCAAGGAGACAGAGGCTGTTCACACTTGGTTATGTCGTATGTTTTCAATAAAGGTCACTGTAATATCTTTCAGAGTTATTGTCTCAATCCCGACAGACATACTAAAAGGTACAACTTCCTTAAGATTTGTCCATGAGTGTACAGTATAACCTCTTTAATTCAACAAACTACAGTTGAACCTCTTTAATTCAACGCCCCATGGGATCAGAGCTTTCGGTTGAATTAAAGGAAGTGTTGAATTAAAGTTAGATGATTAGGTAATCATCTAACTCGCTAAAATAATATGTTTTTAAATAGCCTTGTAATATAAATTAATGATATTAATTGAAACCATTGTGTGTTTTTATTTTATTTTCATGATTAACTTTTAGTATCTGTGACAAAATGGCATTAATACATATTTTAGAAACATAAATAATTGTAACAAATAAATTTACTGGCAATGTGTTTCTTTTCAGTAATATAATCAAATATTAACTCTACAGACATTAAAATATTAAATATAATATATTAAATAATATTTTATTCTAATTGGAAAATATAGCAGTTGAAAAGAAATAAATATGGTAAATAAAAATAAAATTTTAAAATATTATTTTAAAATAATCATGAAGATCTTTTAAAAAATTCCTTTATAGATGTCTGTTTTTTGCACTGAAATCCTATTCAGGATGTATTCCAGATAGTCATTTTGAAAAAACATGCATGTCTTTCTTCCTCTGAAATGTCTTTTAATAAATAAATTTTAATATATTAAGGTCATCCACTGCTGCTGCAGGTGTTATTGATTTTGTGTTTAAATCTTTTATAATAACACAGAAATGGAATATCAAAATAAAATGTTATCATAATCATTGCGGCTACATTTTAAAAAGATTTATTTATTTAAAAGGAAATTATTTGTAAATTTTAAAATAACTCAAATATTTTAATGCTGAAATTAAAAAATAAAATACAATTGTTAATTAGCGCACGAAGCCTAAATCCCAGCGTAAAAAAAAAAAAAAAAACACTCGCGACATTGCGCAACGGCACTGCAAAGTGAAACCTAAACTAACCAGGAACCAAAAGTGCACGCGCGATCCTATCGGCGGCCGCCAATCGCCGCTGTAATACCTTTTTAGCGGAAAGTTTTAAGTAAAAAACATTCAACTGTCGAAATTCTAATTTTAAAATGGTCGAACTATAGGAAGTGTCGTATTATCGATATGTCGAATTACGGTTTGTTATTTGATAGGCTGGAGGTCTGGACATCAGAACATGGTTGAATTATCACCGAGTGTCGAATTGGGATGTGTCGAATTAACGAGGTTATACTGTATATATTAACCTTTTTTTTTTTTTCAAATCCCCATCCCAAAGTATCTACTTCAATTTAACCAACTATAATTCAACATCACAATTCAACAGCAATATCACCTTTCTATCTCCTGAAGCTTTGAATTGAAATAAGTTTGACTCAAGTGTGTCTTTTTGTAAAAATGTACTTTATAATAGTGTAATTTTTTTTAAAGCATCATTTTCAGGACATTTTGTTTTAACACCTGTTGAAACCACATTTTAAACTTACTGCAACGATAAAAATAATGAGGGGGCCTGGCTCATCAGTGATGAACCCTCCCAGCAGTTTCGTCAGTTTAATCTACCACATCGCTGTAATATTGCATTTGGCTGTTTTCCATTATACAGATACTGAAGCTAGATTCTCAGAAAGAGTTTACCCGCCGATGAACCAGGCCCTCCCATTATTTTATCATTGCAATAAGTGACGTAAAAAATAATTTTAATTCAAAAAGAATCATACGGGTCAAAAATAGTTCAGATTTCTGATAACAGATGGTGCACTAATGCATAGTGTTTATATTAAATTTGCATATTGTTGAGAGTTTTTAGGACTCTCTCTTTATGTGTGGAATCCTCTACGAGCACAACAAGAGTTCTACTGCTGTAAACACCTGCTATTGGCTGCAGCCCTTGTGGTTTTGCTGAGGTTTTGTCTGTCACAGGGGGCTGGCCCAAGACCATGTCAGGGCTACCCAGCACCTCCGGCACCACTGCCAGTGTGGCCTTCATCAAACAGGGCAAGATGTACGTGGGCCACGTGGGGGACTCCAGGATAGTTCTGGGGTACCAGGAAGCAGGTGAGTGCTGATTTGCATAACTCCCTAATTCATCCATACCAAAAAGTTGCTAAATAGTAAAAATGCTCATTTTGCAAAGAAAACTCTCCTTTGATAAGGCACAATTTGGATTATATATTATAAACACAAGGTAATAAGACCAAATCCAAATAAATAAATAGTGTGTGACGTTTCGGTAACAGCGTTGTTACCATCTTCAGACAAAAGTATGGAATCAGATGGTAACAACGCTGTGACTGAAACGTCACACACTATTTATTTATTTGGATTTGGTCTTTTTACCTTGTTTTTAAAAATGTCCTTTGTAGAGAGGTATCCTCTAAAGGGAGGTTCTACGGTATATGCAAATCATATATCTTACATATGAAAACAGTCTTTTCTTAGCGTTCATCAGTCACACCTGTATAAAAACCATGAGGTTTGAAAGCTCTTTATCTCGCTATAATAAAAGAAACATTTCTCCTTCGCTCTTTAAATTCTCATTATTTATCTAAGATTGTTAATTAGTTTACACTCATGGACAAACCTTAAGGAAGTGGAAAGTCTTTGATGTTGCCGGTCATCTATTTTTTATTTCTTTGAAGAAGACAGAGGCTGTTCACACTTGGTTATCTGGTGTGTCTTCAATAAAGGTCACTGTAATATCTTTCAGAGTTATAATCCTGATATACATGCTAAAAGGTACAACTTCCTTAAGTTTTGTCTCCATGAGTGTATATTGGTTATCTCGTGTGTCTTCAATAAAGGTCACTGTAATATCTTTCAGAGTTATTGTCTCAATCCCGATATACATGCTGAAAGGTACAACTTCCTTAAGTTTTGTCTCCATGAGTGTATATTGGTTATCTTGTGTTTCTTCAATAAAGGTCACTGTAATATATTTCAGAGATATTGTCTCAATCCCAATATACATGCTAAAAGGTACAACTTCCTTAAGTTTTGTCTCCATGAGTGTATATTGGTTATCTCGTATGTCTTCAATAAAGGTCACTGTAATATCTTTCAGAGTTATTGTCTCAATCCCGATATACATGCTAAAAGGTACAACTTCCTTAAGTTTTGTCTCCATGAATGCATATAATTTAGCTAATAGTTGAAGCCCTTTGTTAGGAAGTGACAGATCCTAGAAGTGAAGGAAAACTCCAGTTTCCCACCAACCAAGGGCAGATAAGAGCTCTGTAGCCTTGATCTTCATCTTATCTAAGATAGAAGTCAACATTGATCCCCCCCAAATGTGTATTTGGGTTCTGGGAACCTTTGTGCAATATTTGCCTCTTGGGTCACCTTGTGAAAATTGGCTTACTCTAGGGTGAAGTGACATTTCATGATGGATGAACCTATGGGTCTCATTTAGCAATACTTGATATACAGTATAACCTCGTTAATTCAACACATGCAAATTCGACACTCTACCTTAATTCGACCTAATTCTGATGTCCCGACCTCCGGCCTATCAAATAACAAACCGTAATTCGACAGTATCGATAATACGACAGTTCCGATATTTCGACCATTTTAAAATTCGAATTTCGACAGTTGAATGTTTTTTTACATACAACTTTACCGCTAAACGGTATTACGCCGGTGGCAAGCGGCGACGACGGCGGGCGCCGATAGGATCGCGCATGCGCACTTTTGGTTATGTGGTGTTTTGCATAACAATAGTTATGTTTAGATAAATTGTCGAGATATGCAAATAAGGTTTTGCATAGTGTTTGTTTGTTTGTATGTTAATTATTTTTATGTATATATATGTATCATTAAATTGTAAATATTCAGTCATATTAGTGTTATGAAGCAATAAAGGTTTTATCTCTAACTTAGTGGATCTCGGTGACCTGGAGTAGTTGTAGAGACACAACATTGGCGACGAAGGAAAAGTGAGTGAACAATGATGAACATTGAACAGTTCAACCCAAGCAATGGAAATGAAATATCAAGTTATTTAGAGCGCTTTGAATCCTATTGCATAGCGAATGATATAGTAAAGGTCGTTAAAAAAAGGGCAACATTTTTCTCGCTATGTGGAAGAGAAACGTATAATATAATACGGACGTTGACCTCCCCCAAGAATCCATTGGAAACAAAATGGGAGGAGGTGGTAACAGGGATTAAAAAATACTTTGATCCAACGCCAAATATAATAGTGCAGCGTTTAAATTTACGAAAAGGCCTCAAATGCCAAATGAAACAATATCTGAATTTATAACAGCTCTAAAGAAAATTGCCGAGAAGTGTGAATTCCCTGATTTGGAAGATAGGTTGCGTGATGCCCTAGTATGCGGTATTCTAAACGGGGAGATACAATCAATGCTGTTAATGAACAGTATGCTAACATTTAAAGTGGCTCAAGAAATGGCATTGGCACATGAGGCTGCGGTAAAGAACGTTGCAGAAATTAAAGACGAAAACCTCAGGAAGAAATTAATGTAATGGGAAGAGCTGTTAAGGTGAGACTGAGGAATGAGAAGATTTTTAAATGTTTCCGCTGTGGATACACAAATCACAGAGAAGAGCAATGTTTCTTTAAAGATAAAAGATGTTTTAAATGCCAGAAGTTAGGGCATATATCTAGGGTCTGTAAGAACGGGAACTGGAGGAGCGATCGTAATAATTGCTCGATAGATGAGGAGGCAGAGGCAACTAATGGCCTTTTTAATATAAATCAAGTGAAGGACACAAGTAACATGCGGAATTATATGGTAAAAGTACGGACTAGCGGTCGAGATATGAATATGCTCATTGACTCAGGAACAGGGAAAAATATTATTTCTGAGAAGACGTATATAGAAACTTGGGTGAAGTCAGAAAGGCCTAGAATAGAGAAGGATTCTACCAAGTTGGTGCAATGGAACAGACAGAGGTTATCCATTCTGGGTAAAATAAAGGCCGACGTAAAAGTGAACAAAAGAAGTATCACAATGGAATTGCTTGTGATCGAAGGTCCGGGCCCAAATCTGATTGGAAGGGAGACGTTTGACCAGATTGGAATTGGTCTTGAATGGATAAATTATGGCGACAGTGTATGTCAAATCAATGAGGTAATTATGGAAAACGGAGTGACAGCAAAAAGACACCAGGACCAATTGATGAGAAGAGTCAAGGAAGAAGTATCGGAGGATGTGGAGAAGAAGGAGGAGTGTAACACTGAAAGAAGGGGGGAACAAATGAATGACCCAAACGAATCACCGAAAGGCTGGAGGAAACACCTGGGCCAAGTAGACCAATAAGAAACCGGAGACTCCCCGAATACTTAAAAGATTGTGTAACAAATTGGGGGTGAGAAGATGTGGTGTTTTGCATAACAATAGTTATGTTTAGATAAATTGTCGAGATATGCAAATAAGGTTTTGCATAGTGTTTGTTTGTTTGTATGTTAATTATTTTTATGTATATATATGTATCATTAAATTGTAAATATTCAGTCATATTAGTGTTATGAAGCAATAAAGGTTTTATCTCTAACTTAGTGGATCTCGGTGACCTGGAGTAGTTGTAGAGACACAACAGGTTAGTTTAAGTTTCACTTTGCAGTGCCATTGCGCAATGTCGCGAGTGTTATTGTTTTTTTTTTTACGCTGGAATTTAGCAATCGCGCGCTAATTAATAATATTATTTTCTTTTTAAATTTCAGCATTGAAATATTTAAGTTATTTTAAAATTTACAAATAATTTCCTTTCAAATAAATAAATCTTCCTAAAATGTAGCCACAATGATTATGATAACATTTTATTTCAATATTTCATTTCCATATTATTATAAAAGATTTAAACACAAAATCAATAACACCTGCAGAAGCAGTGGATGTCTTTAATACAATAGTTATTTAAAACACATTCCAGAGGAAGAAAGACATGCATGTTTTTTTAAAATAGACCATCTGGAATATATCTTGAATAGGATTTCAGTGCAAAAACAGACATCTATAAAGGAATTTTGAAAAAGATCTTCATGATTATTTTAAAATTTTCTTTTTATTTTCCATATTTATTTCCTTTCAACTGCTATATTCTTCAATTAGAGTAAAAAATTATTTGTAATTATTTTCTGTTTCAAAAATATGTAGTATTGCCATTTTGTCCCTGATACTAAAGTTAATCATGAAAATAAAAAATAATACAAAAAAGGACACACACAATGGTTTCAATTAATATGATCAATTTATATTACAAAGCAATTTTAAAAAATATTATTTTAGTGAGTTAGATGATTAGCTAATCATCTAACCTTAATTCAACACTTCCTTTAATTCAACCGCAAGCTCTGATCCCTTGGGGTGTTGAATTAAAGAGGTTCGACTGTATATACTCCGTGGATTTATCACCTATATATAATGGAAGCATACAGTAGAACCTCCATGAGAGGACACTCGCACTAAAGGACACCTCTCTATAAAGGATAGTTTTCATTTGCAAAATTACCATTTTTAACTATTTAGCAACTCTCCGGTAAGGGGACACCTCTCCCTAAAGAACTCTTTAGCTCTGCAATTAGGTGTTGTCCTTTACAGGGAGGTAGTTCTACTGTATATGAATATATAAACTATAGGGCACATACCCCTCTATTTAAAAAAATAATACAGTAGAACTACTTCCCTTTAAAGGACAACACCTAATTGCAGAGCCAAAGTGTCCTTTAGGGAGTGGTGTCTTCTTACCGGAGAGTTGCTAAATAGTAAAAATGGTAATTTTGCAAATGAAAACTGTCCTTTGTGGAGAGGTGTCCACTAGCGGGGTGTACGCTAAAGGGATGTTCTACTGTATTTCAAAAATATTGAGAAGACCTGGCCCATCAGTGATTAACCCTATCAATAGTTTCGCCAGTTTAATCTATCATACTGCTCTAATATTGTATTGAAGCGTTTTGATTTTTTATCCGATACAGAAGATAAACACACTTTTGGCAAAGGTAGTTTAAAAAGGAACTATAAAGACAATCCTTTAGGACAGTAGTAAAATATATATAAATACACATATAGATATGATTCAGGCATTGCTCTTCTGCAAATATATTATAAAGATCCAGGTATATATTTTTTTAATGTAAATAAAAAGGCTTTGGATGCCAGTACATTAGCTAAGAAAGAGAAATGTTCTTCTCAAAAGTAAGCAACAGTCTACTTACCTCAGTACAGAGTATTTTAACCAGCGCCATGTCAAGTCAAAAGGTTGCTCTGTCCCTGTATACAAAGTAGTAAGTAGGAACTCCTCCACTACATGATTGATCATCATAAGGATATCGTTGTAATGACAGATCTGACTGGAATGTCTTTATAAAATGTCTGTGTGTGTGTAAGACTGGTGTCTTAATAAAGGCTTTGTATGTGTGTGTTGTATAAGACTGGTGTCTTTATAAAATATCTGTGTGTATGTAAATAAAAAGTAGTGTTATTATAAAATGCGAAGTGTCCAGCTGATTTATCCCGGCCTCTGGTGTGGTGTATCCAGACAGGAAGAGCTGGTCCTGTCAGACACTGACGAGGGACCACAAGCCGGAGAGTCCGGCGGAGAAGGCCAGGATCTACAGTGCTGGAGGCCGGGTGATGAGGAAGGCCGGGGTGGAGAGAGTGGTGTGGCGGAGGCCGAGGTTGGGCCATACAGGGCCGGTACGCCGCAGCACACCGTTCGACCACATCCCCTTCCTGGCGGTGGCCAGGTCACTAGGGGACCTCTGGAGTTACAACTACCTCGCGGGGGAGTTTGTGGTCAGTCCGGAGCCTGATGTCTCAGTGGTCCCGCTGGACATGCGACGTCATCGCTGCATCCTCCTGGCCTCCGATGGACTCTGGAACATGCTATCACCCTGGGAGGCCGTCAGAATTGCCCAGGAGGCAGAGCTACAGAATGAAAGTTTGATCCTGGAGTCTGCCCTGCATCCTTCCATGGCTGTAAGTCCTTCATTTTGACACTTCTCCTCAATGTTAAAACAACTTTTGATGTCATCATGATAAGGCACAATTATAGATTATAATCTTGTACCTTATCAAAAAAACCTTGATACATTTTACACATTTATGGTCTGGAATCGAAATATATGAAAAGGTTTGATGATAACAGGGTAAAATGATGATTAGGCACAATTTGGATTATAGATTAGAAACATGGGGTAATAAGACCAAATAAATAGTGTTATTCAGTAACAGCATTGCCTGATGATGGTAACAATGCTATTACTGAAACATCACATACTATTTACTTATTTGATTTGGTCTTATTATCTAGTAGGGTAAAATGGCATTCCATGATAGCTGGCCTGTACATGCTACGCAACATCAAAAGGTAATAAGACCAAATAAATAAATTTTACTATTTATATGCACACACCATTTATTTGGATTTGGTCTTATTGCCTTGTGAACTTTTGGTGTCGTCTTGTAGCACAGCCATCTCAGATGTGAAGTCCAGCTCTATCATGGAATTCCATTTTACAATTACAATATAAACTATTTTATTGAATATTTTAATCAAATTTTATAAAGGTGGAAAAATAAAAGACTAAAAGGACATATAAAGTGTAGGAAAATATATTAATATATAGTTGTGTACAAATATCTTCAGCAAGGAAGGCTTCCCCACCTTGAGAGAGTCCTCCTCCAGACAAGGTCTTCACTCCTCAGTTCCGCGCCGAGGAAGTACCTATAGATGCGCGTCTGGAATTCCATTTTATCCTATAAGATAATAAGACCAAATAAGTAAATAGTACGTGATGTTTCAATGATAGCATTGTTACCATCATCAGGCAATGCTGTTACTGAAACACACACTATTTACTTATTTGGATTTAGTCCTATTACCTTGCCTTTCTAATCTATAATCCAAATTGTACCTTATCACCATTTTACCCTGTTATGATCGACCCTTTTCATATCTTCCTGATTCCAGACCATAAATGTGTAAAATGTATCAAGGTTTTTTCTTTTTTTTGATAAGACACAATTTGGATTAAAGATTAAAAGCACAACCAAATCTAAATAAATAAATCGTGTAAATTTGTCTGATGATGGTAACAACGTTGTTACTGAAATGTCACACATTGTTTATTTGGATTTGGTGTTAATACCTCATTCATCAAGGTTTTTTTTATTAATAATCAGTTTTTCTTTTCAAACGATTCAGTGGCAGCATTTCAAAAATAACAAACATTTTCCCCAGGTTTTCTCAATGACTTTATTCATATTAGCATATGAAGTAGAATTTCTCTCTAAAGGGAAACACTCAGTTACAGAGCCAAAGTGAGAGAAAGAGTTTCTAACTAGTAAAAATGTTTGATTTGGCATTGAAAACTGTCCTTTGTAAAGAGGTATCCTCTTACTAAAGAGTTGCTAACTAGTAAAAATAGTTAATTTGGTGATGAGAAAACATGTCCTTTATAGAGAGGTGTCCTCTTATTGGAGGGTTGCTAACTAGTAAAAATCCTAATTTAGGTGATGAAACTTGTATTTACCGGAGAGTTGCTAACTAGTATAAATAGTTAATTTGGTGAGGAAAACCTGTCCTGGAGTATGTTCCACTGTAACTACACTGTAATATAAATTTCTGACCAACCACCTGTGGTTACAGAGCAGCAAGGCTGTGATATGCAACCCCTCTAAGTTGCTGGTGGACCGAGCCCTCAGCAAATGGATGAGTTTCGGCATGCGGGCGGACAACACCAGCGTGGTGACAGTCCTGCTGGACCCCCCAGGACCTCCTCGTTCTGAGGTCCTGCTCCGTCAGCAGGTCCTGCAGAAACTTCGGCCCCGGGATGACCTGGATGGTAGGACATTGTAGAACACACCTCTCTTAACTATTATCCCAAGTACTTATCATATAGGCCATGATAATCATGATGGGTAGTTAGTTGGTGATTGTCATTTACTGTAAGTGGCACTTAATTTAGAAAGCAGTTTGATTTTTATGCTACAAATGTGCCAAGAGAAGAGACTCCTATATGAATATTCGAAACTGATAAAGCACAATTTGGATTATAGATTATAATACAAGAAAATAAGACTTAATCCAATTCAGATTTTGGAAAATTCCATCTATTTGTAAAGAGAAATTGGATTAGGTCTTATTTTCTTGTAAAATTTTCGAAACTATTATAGACATGTATGATTCTTTTGAAAATTAAACAATTTCTACTGCCCTTACTGCAATGGAAAATGAAAGGGAGGGCCTGGCTCATCAGTGGTGAACCCTATCAGTGGTTTTGCCAGTTTAATATACCATTAAGACTCCTATATGGTTACTCACACTCACTGATGAGGTAGAGATAAGACTGTTGGGGTATGGGCAATGACTTTCCTGTAATGACTGCAAGGTTTGGCAAAACTTACCGAAATGTCGCATACACCATATATTTATTTGGATTTGGTCTTATTACACCTAATGGAAACAATATCTATTGCAGTAAATGATACTGTCTTTGCAAGGCACATCCTACCATTATGTGTATTTTTTTTTTTTCATCACTCTTTTTTTCTACCCGAACAAACACCAATCTTGTGTTGATTACGCAGGCAGCCTTCTTCTGGACAACCTGGACAAGTCCTACGCGCGCAAGCTGCAGGATTGTATACAGGACCGCCGGACTCTTCCCAAACCTATTGTCCTTACCCCCGCGTAAGATTCTAGTCCGTCGCTCCAAGGAGAACCAATCTCCCTCCACCCATCCAGGGCTGGGACATCCAATGAACAAGTCCCCTGCGGCGGAGGATTTCCTCAACGACACCTGCGCATTCATCCGTGCCTCCCTAGCTGCCCAATCCTTATTGGACGGTTTCCTGCGCCTGGCCCCTTCCGGTACACCACCCCCAGTAGCTGAATGTCAACATTGCCAGCTTCAAGCCAGATTCCCTCTGGCATTCGGCAGTCACAAACACTGCACCAACAAACGCAAGGCTTCATATGACGACGATGACCCTAAACCTCTCACCACATTAAACTCCTGTCTCACCTTACCTACAGGTAGACGTAAAAGAGTACGGTTAAAAATGGATACGAAATAAGTTTTTTTTCTTTCTTTTATATATATATATATCTAATATTGTGACATCTTGTAAAAAATGACACAAATTTTGTATTTTTTTTTTTTTTGTATACATTCCCCTTTCTTCCCCCCATATCCCCTCCCATACACATCTATACAAACGCAGCAAAACACACAAATATAGATAGAATGATATCAGACATAAGAGAGGATGTCAAAATATTGTAAATTTATATATATATATATATATTTTTTTTTAACCTTATTTTTGTAAAAAAATTGGCTTCACAGGGTGAAATTTGAATTTATAATCTTCACATGTTTTTTTTTTTTTGTAAACAATGCTTTTAATCAACTGACAAATATAGGTCTTTCGTTTGTTTACAGGATCTGTGTTGTTGTTTCTTATTCCCCTCTGTGTAAAAATTACACAAATTCCATGAGCTCAAATCAACATCTGATCTCATGAATTGAGGTGTAGAGGTGCAACTTTTATTGATCATGGCACCATGATCTAGGCATACTTTGGTGAAAGTCTGACTTTGC
This sequence comes from Cordylochernes scorpioides, assembly GCA_030710605.1. Classification (NCBI taxonomy): domain Eukaryota; kingdom Metazoa; phylum Arthropoda; class Arachnida; order Pseudoscorpiones; family Chernetidae; genus Cordylochernes; species Cordylochernes scorpioides. Next base: position 116,372,651 of record CP092863.1, on the reverse strand, counting down.
CTATCTGTGCTAAAAATGTGAAGGTCTTAAGTTCAAATCCACCCATGTGAGCCGATTTTTTGAGGAGATATAGGGAGATCTTTGGCCGAATTCGCAACAAAGATTCGATTGGCCAAAACATCATAGTGACACCACCATGTAAACAAACATTGCAATTGGTCATTCATTGGCCAAAGATCTCCATATCTCCCAAATTTTTGTTGTAGATATCATTTTTTTTTAAGACTCCCTTTTCACATCATTTTCTTTTTTTTTTTGCTTATCTCTCTTTATTTCACTTCTTTCTTTGTTGTTGAACTCGAATGTTTTTTTTTTTTCTGTGAGTTTTTACCCTGGCAAGCCTTGTGGTCAGTGTAAGTAAAAAAAAAAAAAAAACCTTTTTGTTTATTTGGTTATTTCACCATCTGCCAAATTGGAAGGCCACTTGTAAATGCCAAGAGTTCCTATATTGTGTATAGAAAACATTTGTATCATTTTTGTTAGTTTTTTTTTTCGAATATTTTTCTCTTTTGTAAAATGTGGTGCGTACCTTTTTTTTCCCCCTTTCTTTTCTCTCTCTCTCTCTCTGGAAACGAAAGGTTTCAATGCTCAATGCCAATCAAACTGCATGCTTCTTTTTTTTAAATATATAAATAATCTTCTAAAAAAAAAATCTTAATATTTCTTTTTTTTTTTTTTTGGAATCTATTTTCTCTCCTTGCTCAACTCTGAAAATACCTCATCTTCTCGTTGGTGCAAACCTTGTTTGGCCTCACCTCCTATAAATCTCCTTATATTTCATTGGTGCAGATCTTGTTTGACTCCGCCTCAAACCCCGCCCCCCTCATATCTCATTGGTGCATTCCCCATTTTTCTCCCCGCCTCCTCACAGAGACAACCTTTTTGGAATAAATTATTTTTCTAGAGTTTATTCTTGTATAAAAAATATATATAAAAATAAATAAAAAAAATTGATAACAAAAACTACTTCAGGCTTTTAAAATCGTGATACTTTTATCTGTTATGTAAGCCAAAATATAAATTATGAAAATAAAATTTTTGCACACGAATTATAAAAAAATTCAAATCTATAGATATATATATAGATTAAATAAACAATTTCTTTTTTCAAAATTTGAATATTAAAAAAAGTGAATTCTTTAATTATTGATAATTTTATTTTCTTTGACTTTTTTTTTTCTAACTTGAATTTAATCTTTGAATTCAATTTTTTTATTTTTGACCGTATTAGAATCTATTTGTAAAACCAGAATTGCTCCTTGTTTTAAAGGACAATTGTGTGGATATTGTTCATGGTAGAATAAACTTGGTTTATTTAACATTTTTATGTTTTGTTGAATACATATTCTTTTGTAAATTTTTTTTTTTTTTCGCTTTTAGTTTGTTTACATGTAGCCTTTGTTGTCTAGATATGGAAGAGACTAGACCTTGTACAATATTATATATATATACAAAAATAAAACGCAATAAATAACTTTAAATAAATTTATTTATATAACTTGGCATATATAATATGGGTTTGTGTCTTTTTTTTTATCCCAAAACACATTTCGGTAACAATGTTGTTACTATCATCAAACAAATTCCATTCATTATGAAAAAGGCATCTCCTTATCGTGCAACTGAGAGTTGCTGATGGCTTGCGCCATCTATCAGAATAAATATCAACTATTCTCGTTGATTTTTAATTATTCCAGAATTGGCCAAATACCTATTTTTGATTAAATCAAGAAAAGCTAACCACGGACGCGTTTCGGGCTGTTGGCCCTCATCAGTGTGGTGCAAGCTGTACCTCAACGACCAAAAAAACAGGTCATTCAGGCATCCTGAAAAATCATGAAATGGGTAGTTAAGGCCAGAATTGCGTGAGACCACAACACAATGTCCACTCAGTATTTTTGTTTAATGATAGTAACAATGTGGTTATTGAAACATCACATATTATTTATGTATTTTGGTTTGTTCTTGTTACTTTGGTTTTGAAGGCAAAACCAAACACTTCCCAAACTACACAAAATGTCTGGCTTTTGAGACATCCTGCAGTGCTGAACAAACAAGATATCTACAACAGCAAGTCATCAATATACTAGGAGGTCTGTGTGAGTTGTTTTAAGCAATCAACTGATGGATTAGAAAAAAAAAAAGTAAAAATAGGAAATTTATTCGAAAAACAAAAATTTTGTACTTAATGATAAGACACAATTTGGATTATAAACACAAGGTAATAAGACCAAATAAATAAATAGTGTGTGACGTTTTGGTAAGAGCGTTGTTACCTTCAGTATGTTTGTCTGAAGATGATAACAATGCTGTTACCGAAACGTCACACACTATTTATTTATTTGGTCTTATTACCTTGAATTTTGTACTTAATAATTTCATGTACAGTCTTCCCCGGCAGACACTTTCAAAAGTCTCAAGATTTACAAGCTTGATACCTTAGTGTGATTGAGTGGAGATAAGAAAGAAGATGTACAGTTGAACTTGTTTCAGTGATTGTCATTAAACTTTCCTTTTGTGTTCCTTTGCAGGACTTTTGGGAGGGACTCTCTGGTTAGGAGTCAACCAGTACTTCTGAGTGGTATCTGGCAAGGTCCATAGCTACTTTTGTGGTGAACTCTGCAAGTATTAATATTTGCTTTAAAAAAAAATCATTAAAAACACTTTCAAATGGATTAATAACAGATGACTAATACTAGACAATCCTTTATAGACCACTAGACGGGTGCCACGGGCTTCGCCCCGGGATTGACCTGTGTGCATATCTACCCGAGTGATATATATTTAGAGAAGATTTTTTAAAATAATTGTTTGTTATTAGCATTATCTATTTGTTTGCATCAGCATAATTTAAACTAATCTTTGATAGAGGGCGCTGTTCGTGAGCTAAGTAGAATAATTTGAATATATAGTTTTAATAATTGATTTATATATTTTTTAAAATAGCCTATTGTCTTCCCCGTATTTTTTTTACCTATGTATGGAAATTTTGGCTTGAATTAGTGAACTACTGCGAATTTGTATACCGGACATACAAACAAACATTCATTTTTATATATTAGACCATGTACTTGCATAATCCCTTCTGTTGTTGCTTATTGGGCAACTCTGTGCTTCACTTCCATCAATAATTGACAATATGACCCAGAATAAGTATATTGCTACGGCGTTTTATGGTTTCCACAAGTCCATATCTCAGAAGAAGGCCAAGTGACACTCACTCTTCACTTTCTTACTGCTACTCTTTTTGTGTTGTTTTTCTTGCTTCCCTCTTTCTCTTTCTTGTTTTTTTTTTCTTTTTCTTCTGTATATATCATTATTTCCTTTGTCTCACTGCTTTGTTCTTATGCATACCTCTGGTGAATCCTGTATAGGGTCAGTGACCCTAAATAAAGGCTTTTTTGTTGTTTCTTATTCCTCAAGTCATTTAAACGATCTCCATTAGGTTTCTATTGTCTCAGGTTTTCTATTATAGTCCTGGGGTTTTCCCAGTGGTCTTTTTTTGGAGGATTTGATACAATAGATGTTCAGGACTGGCTGGTTGGGAATCACATTTGGGATAATCCCTTCTGTGAATATTATAGAAAAATCAATAAAAATCATTTTAAAGTGAACCTTCTTCCCCTGACTTATAATTTAATAGAATCAATAAAGCATCTCTCCAGGGATGAGTTTCTTATATAATTTTATTTCTCTAGCTAACTATATATGCTGAAATTATTCATAAAAATATGCAAAAACTAATTTTATTTACATATTTGAATCATATATATGAGCATGAACTCATGGAATTCGTGTAATCTTTACACAAGGGGATAAGAAACAACAACAACAACATATATGACTCTTTAATTAAAAAGACATATATTGGATCAAAATATCATTTATTTTACCAATATTTCAGTTGGCTGAACGCCAACCTTTATCAAGCTGTTATGACATTGTAAAGTGTGTCAAGAACAAACTCAGTGCCACATGAGTTTGTTGTTGACACTTTAAAATGTCATAATTAAATACAACATAACTGCTGGAACCCTGGCGGCGGACGGTTGGTTTCGGTAACACTAGAGCTGACTCACTTCCTGCTGATGATGTAACCCTAGCCGGCGGTGTTGCCACGCCATTCCTTCTCTCCATGTGTGTTTACTTTTAATCTATATCTAATCCCTTTACCTTGTAGTTAATTAAAGTATAATTAACGTTGAACGCTGTGTGTAATCAATTGGAATACAACAAAGATTATGAGACTGAAGACACGCAAGGCCTAAAACGTGAAACTGAAGAAGCACAAGACTTAAAACATCAGACTGAAGAAGCGCGAAGCCTAAAACGTGAGTAACCAAATTTCCTTTGATTACTTGGACCATCCTTTTTTCTACTTACCAAATATTTTGTAAAATGGCAAACACGACGATTACAAAATTAAATGGTGCTAATTACTCCAGCTGGAGCTTCCAGATGAAACTCGTTCTAATCGAAAACGATTTGTGGAGTTTGATCAATCCAGGAGAGGCTAAGCCTGACCCTAGTGACCTTGTTGCGACAAAACCTTTTTTGTCGCGGGAGGGTAAGGCGTTTGCAAAAATTTGCCTCGGGATTAATGATGAACAACAATTGCATGTTCAACATTTGAATACTCCGAAAGAGGTCTGGGAGGAACTGGAAAAATTATACGCACCAAAGGATAGTAGATATCGAGCCGTACAACTAAGAAGGCAGTTATATGGCGAAAGGTTGACTCAGCACAGCAATATGGAAGGGTATATGGGGAAGATTAACCACATTGTAAACGAACTGGCCCAAATTGGCGACAAAATTGATGATGGCGATTTGGCTATGGTTCTTTTGGGTGGATTACCAGAGGATTGGGACACCGTTGTCTCAACCATATGTAACTTGCCTGATTCAGACTTCACGACCGCCACAGTTAAAAGACGGCTGTTGGCAGAAGCAGAAAGGCGTTCGTCAAATCTACCAAAAGATGTGGGTGCCATGGTCGTTAATGCCTCTTCGAAGCCCATTGAAACAGAAAAACAATTTAAAGCAAAGGTTGTTTGTTTCAAATGTGGAGGTAAAGGCCATTATGCAAGGGAATGCAGGAAGAAAGGAAAGAATGAACAAAGACCAAAGAGGTTTGACCAAAACAAAGGCGTAAATACAAGGTGCGTTCATTAATTTCCAGGACTGGTTAAAAAATAAAATAAATAAAAAAGCTAGAGAAAATATTTTTTTACAGAGTTGAATATTGGACATTCGACCACACCTGACTGAAAGCACGAGTCTCGTGGCGCACGCGCCGATCTAAAAATAGAACAAAACAAATTCCTTGTAAGGTTCGCATTTCTAATTTTAAAATGGCCATTTTCGAAGAGCAGAGAATCTGCATTAAGTTTTGTTTTAAATTGAAGAAAGTGCTACTGAGACGTATGAATTGATTAAAGAAGCTTTTGGCGATGCAGCTTTATCCCGTTCAAGAACTTTTGAATGGTTTTCACGTTTCCAAAAAGGTCGGGAAAAGGTAAACGATGATCAGCATACTGGGCGTCCAAGATCATTTCGTTGCGAGGAAAACAAGCTCAAAATAAAGGATTTGATTAAATCTAGCAGAAGAATTTATATTAAAGACTTATCTTCAGAGACTGGACTATATGTTTATTTGGGGATAATGAGGTGCTTAAGGGAAGCAGTGCGCCTTAATAGACCTGAAAGATGGCAAAACAATGACTGGATACTTCACGTCGATAATGGCGGCCGCACACAGCCCATGTTGTATTGCAGTTCTTGGCCAAGCATTCAACCATACAGATTCCCTCATCCACCCTATTCCCCCGACTTAGCCTCCAATGACTTTTTCCTCTATCCTAAATTGAAAATGAACTTGAAAGGAAGGAAATTTGACAACGTTGATATGATACAAGCTGAATCGAAGGCAACCTTGAGGAACCTCTCAAAGAGTGATTTTATCTCCTGCTTCGACAATTGGAAAAAAATATGGAACGGGTGTATTGAGGCAGGAGGGGCATATTTTGAAAATTGTAAAATTAGTTTTTTTATTTTTTCAAAGATACAGAGCAGTCCTGGAAATTAATGAACGCACCTTGTATGTCGGCAATGTGCAGCACTTTGTTTGGAGCTACCGCCGAGACCTGGATCATAGATTCTGGAGCGACGCACCATATGACTCCCAAGAGAGATTACTTCACATGTCTGAAAGAGTGCACAAGCAATATGAGTACCATCACTATTGCGAATGGCTCTTCTATAGAAGTATGTGGTATCGGTACTGTCAGTGCCAATATTGTCGGACACAAGGGAGATGCCAGCAATATGGTTGCCCAGAACACCTTGTACGTTCCAGATATGCGTCACAGTGTTCTGTCTGTACTCCAAATGATAGAAAACGGTAGAAAAGTTGTCTTCAACAGGAGTGGTTGCCACATTATGGACATGAAAGGTAAACTCTTGATAGAGGGAAAGAAGTTAGGTAGACTTTACTACGTCCAGACTACTCCATCCTCTCCGACAGATCAGAATGATCGTGTTTCTCTTGCATCTGAATGCAAGGAAGAGTTTACACTGGAACTTTGGCACAAAAGGCTGATGCATGTGAATGCATATACGATAGCAAAGATGGCCAAGAACCAAAGCGTAAGAGGACTTGATTGCAACCCGGCAAAGCCAGAAAAGTGCGAAGACTGCTTGATCGGCAAGTCTTACCGTCTGCCATTCCTTCAACACTCACACAAGGAGGAAAAAGAAATCATGCCGTTGGACTTGGTGTATGCGGACTTGATGGGTCCACTCGACGTATTGAGCTGGGGAGGAGCCAAGTACGTCTTAACCATCATTGATGAATCTACGAGATATGCAAGTGTATTTTTCCTGAAAAACAAAGGCGAAACCCTGGGAAAAGTCAAAGAGTGGATTCAAGAATCTGAGAAACAAACCAGCCGGAAACTAAAACGAATACGTACGGATAATGGCTTGGAATTTTGTTCCAAGGAATGGGACACTTTCTGCAAGAGCGTTGGAATAGTTCATGAACGCACTATGACGTATACACCCCAACAGAATGGTGTGGCAGAAAGAATGAATAGGACACTCCTAGATCTTGTCAGGAGCACTATATCTGGAAGTGGTCTGCCAAAGGCTTCCTGGGCGGAGCTGACTTACACCGCAGCCTATGTCAGAAACAGAGTTCTCAACAACCACAATGGTGAAAGCACGCCATATAAACTGTGGACAGGGATCAAGCCTAGTCTTAAACACCTAAGAGCTATTGGCTGTCAAGTATTTGTCCATATTCCAAGACAAGTCCGTAGATCCAAACTCGAAAGGAGAGCTGTCAAAGGTAACCTTGTTGGATACGCACTCAGAGGACGTGGCTACAGAGTGTGGATTCCTGAGATGAAGAAAGTGGTGGAATCTCGGGACTGTGTCTTCAAAGAGAGTGATGTATCGAGGAACGACAGCAACCGGGAGGTGCTTCCATCAGTTGAACACTACAGCTATGGGACTCAACGGGAGATTGAAGAGAATCCAGTGTCTTTATTAGATCAAGAAGACGTGATACCTACAGAAGAGGACAGCCATAATGAAGATACTGTGAAGCCTTCTCCTACTCGATCTCATCCAATGATCCTAAGGAACCAGAGAGATGCTCAGAACTCAATTGAACTTCTCAGTACTGAAGTAAATAAGGGAGATCCTACTTCGTATAAAGAAGCTATCCAAGGTCCTGAAGCTGAGCATTGGCTTGAAGCAATCGAAGAAGAATTGGAATCCTTGAGAAAGCACAAAGTTTGGGAACTAACAGAACTACCAAAAGACTCTGCCCCAATTGCTTGTAAGTGGGTACTACACAAGAAGACCAACGCCGAGGGTCAAGTAGTAAGATACAAGGCCCGACTTGTGGCAAAGGGTTTCACTCAACAAAAGGGAATCGATTATGATGAGATTTACTCACCTGTTTCTAGTTTTGAAACGACAAGACTGCTCACAGCAATAGGTGTTGAAAATAACTGGTTCATAGACCAATATGACGTGAAAAGTGCTTATCTCTACGGCAAGCTTGACCGAGTGATCTATATGGAACAACCAGAAGGCTTTGTTAAGCCTGGTGAGGAACATCTTTACTGCCAACTCAAAAGGTCTCTGTACGGACTGAAGCAAAGCGGCAGATGTTGGAACAAGTGCCTTGATGAGTGGTTGAAGAAAAAGGGATTTGTGAGGAATCCAGTTGACCCTTGTGTCTACAAGCTCAAGCTGAATGAAGGAATGATAATCTTATCATTATACGTGGATGATATTCTTACTCTGACGGAGAATCAAGAAGTGAGAGAAAAGTGCATTGAACTGCTGAGAGGTCACTTCGAAACAAAGTACATCGGACCAGTATCCTACCTGCTTGGTGTCAACTTCACTCGATCAAAGGGTGGATGCGTAACTCTAACACAAAGAGCCTATATAAAAAGTCTACTGGAACGCTTCAATCTTCAGGAAGGAAGAGAAGTCTCAACGCCGATGGAAACCAGACCAGAACTTCATGAGGAAGAAGATGAAGAAGACTGCCAATACCTTCCCTACTGTGAACTAATTGGTGGACTGCTCTACATTTCACAGCGGACAAGGCCAGACATTGCCTATGCAGTAAGTCAATTGGCTCGCTATTGTTCAAAGTACACTAGAAAACACTGGGTTGCTGCGAAACGAATTTTAAGATACTTAAAATCTTCAGAGCATCTAGGCATCACCTATAGACGGACTGGGGAACAACTGTGTGTCTATTCGGATGCAGATTGGGGAACCAACCTGGAAGACAGAAAGAGTACATCGGGTTACGTAGTGATGTTTGCAGGCGCTCCAATCCTATGGCGAAGTTCAAAGCAAACTGTCACCGCCCTCAGCACAATGGAGGCGGAATACATTTCCCTATCATCGTCAGTCAGGGAAGTGACATGGATCAGGGAGTTCCTGAACCATTTGGATATATCACATAATATGGTTGAGCCAACTCCGGTGTGGTGCGATAACCAAGCGGCTATAGCACACGCCAAGAGCTACATCAGCCGATCCAAGACCAGACACATCGCCATTAGATATCACTTTGTCAGAGAGAAGGTGGATGACGGTGTGATTAAACTGGACTATGTTTCAAGTGGAAGAAACCTAGCGGACATTTTGACCAAGCCACTGGGGAGAAACCTACACGAACTTCATCGTTCGAGACTCTTAAGCGGCGAAGTGATCCATGAATAGGAGGTCACTTCGAGGGAGGAGATTGCTGGAACCCTGGCGGCGGACGGTTGGCTTCGGTAACACTAGAGCTGACTCACTTCCTGCTGATGATGTAACCCTAGCCGGCGATGTTGCCACGCCATTCCTTCTCTCCATGTGTGTTTACTTTTAATCTATATCTAATCCCTTTACCTTGTAGTTAATTAAAGTATAATTAACGTTGAACGCTGTGTGTAATCAATTGGAATACAACAATAACAATATACAACATAAAAATTAACCTTGATATAGGTTGGCGTTCAGCCAACTGAAATATTGGTAAAATAAATTATATTTTGATCCAATATATGCCTTTTTATTTAAAGATTTATTTATGGATTGCTTTATTTTAAAAATACATGACTCTATTTTACATTGAAATTTGCATGTATAGTTAGCTGGAAGTTATACACCTAGTTGCTCCTGTTGAAGGATATGTTATCCAGAAAGCTAGAGGAATAAAATATACAAGAAACTTAGCCCTGGAGAGATGCTTTATTTGTTTTATTCAATTATATTTAAAAATTCCTTCTAAGCCATTCTTATCATATATCAGTCCAATGGTATAACAGTATGTAAAAAGAGAAATACAAGTAATATAAAAAACAGATTTATTTCACAATAGGTTTTTTTTGTTAAACTATCAACAATAAATTTCATTTTTTGTATTTTTTTAAGAGTGAAAAACAATATTTTTTTCGTTTTTAAAGCCTTAACCTAAATCACAGAAAAAAATAAAGTAACTATAAATAATTAGGATCAGAGTTTGTGTGCCATGTTCTTCAATATAGGCCGGAGGCGGAGCCTAGTTGTAAAGTAGGCGGAGCCTAAATGCAGAATGGGCGGAGCTAAGAGAGGGTGTGTCAAGTGTGGGAGGAGCCTGTCTGGGAGAGATGTTTGACGATGTCTACCCAGTCCCATCCGCGGGGCCTTACGCCATTCTCTAGCTGCTGGTGCATCTTGCGCTTCGCCCTCTTGCTGAGTCCTGCCATGCTGGGAGCTTTCTTATTGGCTGATGCGGACAGTGGAGGTGGGGAGTCAGCAGTGGGAGGTGGAGCAGCTTCCGGCATAGTGGGCTGTAAGAACACAGAGGTCCAAATTGATTCCCCATTAAATCTTTATTCCAATCTTCATATACAGTCTGTCTTAAACTGGATTAAACCGCTGGGAGGGGTTCACCACTGATGAGCCAGTCCCTCTCATTATTTAATCGTTGCAGTAAGTTCATTAGAAAATTATTTTACTTAAAAAAGAATAATATGTATCAAAGATAGTTTAAATTTCTTCTAACAGAAGACTCGGTAATGCATCAAATTAATTAGTCCGTCACTCATTAGTTAAGGGATATATTCCAAAGTTGAACAGTCAGCTAAGAGTGTCAAACAAAGAAGATATAAGGGGGGGGGGGGGGGGGGATTGTTGTGTTCCAAATGTTGCAGTAACAAAAGGAGGATGTCAGGACATGTACTCTGAGAACCAGAGTGTATGATACACAGGGTAGGATGACATGTGTGGGATATGTGGAAGACCAGTGTCTACAATAGAACAGACAAGTGTCTACAATAGAACAGACAAGTGTCTACCAGACCTCAGGAAGAGTGGAGGGTTGCTGGCTCAGAAGGTACAATAGAACAGACAAGTGTCTACAATAGAACAGACAAGTGTCTACAATAGAACAGAAAAGTGTCTACAATAGAACAGACAAGTGTCTACAATAGAACAGACAAGTGTCTACAATAGAACAGACAAGTGTCTACAATAGAACAGACAAGTATCTACAATAGAACAGACAAGTGTCTACAATAGAACAGACAAGTGTCTACAATAGAACAGACAAGTGTCTACAATAGAACAGACCAGTGTCTACAATAGAACAGACAAGTGTCTACAATAGAACAGACAAGTGTCTACAATAGAACAGAAAAGTGTCTACAATAGAACAGACAAGTGTCTACAATAGAACAGACAAGTGTCTACAATAGAACAGACAAGTGTCTACAATAGAACAGACCAGTGTCTACAATAGAACAGACAAGTATCTACAATAGAACAGACAAGTGTCTACAATAGAACAGAAAAGTGTCTACAATAGAACAGACAAGTGTCTACAATAGAACAGACAAGTGTCTACAATAGAACAGACCAGTGTCTACAATAGAACAGACCAGTGTCTACAATAGAACAGACAAGTGTCTACAATAGAACAGACAAGTGTCTACAATAGAACAGACAAGTGTCTACCAGACCTCAGGAAGAGTGGAGGGTTGCTGGCTCAGAAGGTACAATAGAACAGACAAGTGTCTACAATAGAACAGACAAGTGTCTACAATAGAACAGACAAGTATCTACAATAGAACAGACAAGTGTCTACAATAGAACAGACAAGTGTCTACAATAGAACAGACCAGTGTCTACAATAGAACAGACAAGTGTCTACAATAGAACAGACAAGTGTCTACAATAGAACAGACAAGTGTCTACAATAGAACAGACAAGTGTCTACAATAGAACAGACAAGTGTCTACAATAGAACAGACAAGTGTCTACAATAGAACAGACAAGTATCTACAATAGAACAGACAAGTGTCTACAATAGAACAGACAAGTATCTACAATAGAACAGACAAGTGTCTACAATAGAACAGACAAGTATCTACAATAGAACAGACAAGTGTCTACAATAGAACAGACAAGTATCTACAATAGAACAGACAAGTGTCTACAATAGAACAGACCAGTGTCTACAATAGAACAGACAAGTGTCTACAATAGAACAGACAAGTGTCTACAATAGAACAGACAAGTGTCTACAATAGAACAGACAAGTGTCTACAATAGAACAGACAAGTGTCTACAATAGAACAGACAAGTGTCTACAATAGAACAGACAAGTGTCTACAATAGAACAGAAAAGTGTCTACAATAGAACAGACAAGTGTCTACAATAGAACAGACAAGTGTCTACAATAGAACAGACAAGTGTCTACAATAGAACAGACCAGTGTCTACAATAGAACAGACAAGTGTCTACAATAGAACAGAAAAGTGTCTACAATAGAACAGACAAGTGTCTACAATAGAACAGACAAGTGTCTACAATAGAACAGACCAGTGTCTACAATAGAACAGACAAGTGTCTACAATAGAACAGAAAAGTGTCTACAATAGAACAGACAAGTGTCTACAATAGAACAGAAAAGTGTCTACAATAGAACAGACAAGTGTCTACAATAGAACAGACAAGTGTCTACAATAGAACAGACCAGTGTCTACAATAGAACAGACAAGTGTCTACAATAGAACAGAAAAGTGTCTACAATAGAACAGACAAGTGTCTACAATAGAACAGACAAGTGTCTACCAGACCTCAGGAAGAGTGGAGGGTTGCTGGCTCAGGAGGTTCTCCACATTGTCCTCAGCCCACTGCAGCAGGACATATGTCATGGCCGTCCCGAGGTACTTCTCCACCTGACAACAACAGACATTCAACGAAGGTACAACTCCACTTCCATATCAGCCCAATTCCCCTGTAAACCTCCCCAGGTGATAACAAAGTGTAATACACTAGGTAAATATAAATGTAAACATACAGAGAGTTGAAACTACTCTTTATTACCATTTACATATAAGGCTATATAAGGTTAAATACAAAATAAATGTATAGAATAAATGAGAATATATAAAATATTTGATAAATATATATATGATACATTAGCATGCCATTTGTTATTAGAATTCAAAACTATTATAGACACGTATGATTCTTTTTATAAATAAACAATTTTCTACTGCCTTTACTGGAAACAAAAATTAATTTGAGCCAGGCTCACCCATTAATTTTTCATTTCAGTAAGGGCAGTAGAAAATTGTTTTATTTTTAGAAGAATCATACGTGTCTATAATAGTTTTGAATTTATATATAAAATATAAACAATGTTGTCATTAGTTGCACCCACTGCGGGAAAGACTCCGCCACCGATGGACTGCGAGAGTTCTTTCCCACAGAGTGGGCAGGTCGAGATGTTGGCTGGCATTAGAGAGAGAGAGAATCTTTAACAATGTAATATATGGGAAAATTACACAAGTTGAAACTTCTAACATATTTTACCCTATCGTTTACCCTATGTTTTACCCAGGAGGAGCTCTGAACATCAGAAATAGACAGCATCAAACAACACTAACAAGATTTAGAACAGGCCATCTCAAGCCATTGAAGATAGAAAATAATAACAAAATCTACCCCACTTGCCCAAAATGTAGTTTGGTACCTGCAGCTCCAGAACACATTTTGGCTTGCATTAGATGCACTAAACAGGACCTTTGGGAGAGGCCGCTGCTCATCATAAAACAGCTCGAGGAGCATGAACTCATGGAATTCGTGTAATCTTTACACAAGGGGATAAGAACAACAACAACAACACCCTATCGTGGTCCAAATACTAGAACCTAGAGCAACAGACTGAACTGAACATATTGGAGATTTGACATCTCCATGTGACTGGTTCAACCTACCTTGGACAACTACAGCTTCAAACAACAAAGCTGTCAATTCTGTCCATCCCACACTGTGGATATTATTCCGAGTTTCAGGAGATCCCAGAGGTTGTCTATTTTCTATCAATAAAAAGATTAGTAAATTTTAAATACAGTAGAACTTTCCTGTAAAGGACAACACCTAATTGCAGAGCCAAAGTGTCCTTTAGGAAGAAGTGTCCTCTTACTGGAGAGTTGCTAAATAGTAAAAATGGTAATTTTACCCTTGAAAACTGTCCTTTGTAGAGAGGTGTCCACTAGCGTGAGTGTCCTCTCATAGAGGACTGGAATCCAAATTGTACTTCACTCCATGATATTTGAAGTTTTTCCCCAGTTTGGTTTAATCCTTGTTAGAAACATGGAAAAATGGTTCTATTATTGAAGTAGAAAGAGACCTTTGAACTATTGTGTATAATAAGGTACACTTTTTTTGGATTATAAATTAAAAACACAAGGTAAAAAAGACCAAATTCAAATTTATTTATTTATTAGGATTTTGTCTTATTACCTTGTGTTTCTAATCTACTAGCCGAATGACCCGGGCAACGCCCGTGTTTTACCCGACTGTAGATGTTACAACGGTGATCCTTAGGTCGCTGGTTCAAATCCGGCTCGAGGGAGTTTTTTTTTTTTTTTTAATTGGCTGCCGGCGAGCACGTGACCTCCCTGTGCGCGCGCATCCGTGACAGAGGCCGATGAGGAAAGATGGTCGTGACTATATATAGGGATAATCCAAACTGTACCTTATAGTCTTATTACCTTGTATTGTAAGGGGGGTGGAAACTAAGAGAGAAGTAAACACAAGAGGTAATAAGACCAAATCCAAATAAATAAATAGTGAGTGACATTTCTGTAACAGCGTTGTTACCATCTTCAGACAAAAGTACATTTGTAAGTGCAAAAGTCGAGCTGCTTTTCACATGTGTAGATATGTGGTGCATTTACAGTAAAAGCAGTCGCCAACTTCTAACCACCATGATTATCATGGCCTGTACCATGTGTACTAGGGATAAAAATAATAATAATAGACAAAAGTACTGAATGACAGAATATATTACAGCATCTTTTAAATAATTAGTACCAATATCAAGTGTGTGAACACGATAGTAGATAAGAAGAAGATAGTTTTATATAAGAAGGCTAAATATTATTCTTAGAATTAGAAGTGGAAAACTATCTTATCCTATATCATGTTTACACACTTGATAACAGTACTAATTATTTAAAACATATACTGTAATATATTTTCTCATTCAGTACCTTGTCTGACGATGGTATCAATGCTGTGATTGAAACGTCACATACTACAGTAGAACTACCTCCCTGTAAAGGACAACACCTAATTGCAGAGCCAAAGTGTCCTTTAGGGAGAGGTGTTCTCTTATTGGAGAGTTGCTAAATTGTAAAAGTGGTAATTTTGCAAAAAAAAAACTGTCCTTTGTAGAGAGGTATCCTTTAGCGGAAGTGTCCTCTCATGGAGGTACTACTGTATTTATTTAGATTTGGTCTTAATACAAGAAATAATAGTGTGTGATGTTTCGGCAACAGCATTGTCACCACCATCAGACAAAAGAATAAATTTATAAAACAGAATTTGATAAAAGTACTGCCTGACTTAAAGCGTAAGAATAAAAAAATTAAAAACTTATTTACATAATTTACAAAAGGTTTGAGCCGGCCATCAGGAAACAACAACAATGAGTTATATAAAGGGAAAGCTCGACCTCTGGCGGTCGATTTAACAGAATAATTTAATCTATGAAATATAATTTGAAAGAAAATCATATTTTTATATAACATTTCTTCTTTTGTCTGATGATGGTGACAACGCTGCTGCCAAAACGTCACACAATATTAAATTATTTGGATTAGGTCTTTATTTTCTTGTATTATAATCTATAATCCAAATTGTGATTTATCATAAATTTGGTCTTATCAACTTGTGTTTCTAATCCATAATCCAAATTGTGACTTATCATAGAGCAAGTGTTAAAAAGTGGAAGGATTTACCTCCGCTGAGATCTGAGACAGGATGACAGCCTTGGTGCCCGGATGTCTGCGACACATAACAACAGATCCTTTCTAAGAGTCAGAACAACATAGAAAGGAAGACCAACAGGTCAGTAGAACTAACCTTCCTGTAAAAGACAACACTTGGTTGAAGAACAAAAGTGACCTTTAGAGAGAGAGGTGTTCTCTTATAAGAGCGTTTCTCCACCATTGCCGGTCCCAAGCCCGGATCCAAAAAGGAGGAGGGGGAGCAGTAACAAGCTCACTATAAAACCTGGGTTCAGCTGGCCTGGCTGATAGTACCCTGTAAGGGCTCCTAATCCAGGGATACAGGATGAGCCGCGTTTGTACCCCATGTTAGGAGCGGCTGCATATGGCGTCTGTTCCTCATGTCAGAGGCGGCTATTTCTTTTGGAGCTAAGTCGGGCCTGCCACTGAGTAGTGCTCCCAGTCTTAATGACAAAGGCAGATGCATTCTACTTCATCCAGTGTGGAGATAAGAAAGAAGAGTTTCTAATTACTAAAAAAATGGTATTTTTTTTTAAATGATGAAAACTGTCTTCTGTCCAGAGGCCTCCTCTAAAAGGAAGGTTGTCTCATGGAGGATCTACAGTACTGAGTCTTCTTCTTTCTCTTATCTCCACTCAATCATAACAGGGTATCAAGTCTGTAGAACTTGTTGATGGTGTCTGTATTGGGGATAAGTAGAGCTCATCAAGGGATGAGCCAATACAGTCAATGATGTAGTTTGGGGTTGTTGCAGGTTGACACTTAATACATAGTGGGTACTGACAGTACATTGCCTAAATTACAAGGTAAAAACACCAAATCCAAATAAATTAAGTTTTTTTTTTTGGCTTATCCTTAGTACACATGGTACAGACCATGATAATCATGGTGGATAGAAGAAGGCGACTGCTTTTACTGTAAGTGCATCACATGTATACACATGTGAAAACATAAATTAAGTAAATACATTGAGCAATATACCTTTCTGCAAATCAAGTTACACAATTGATACTTTGGGTAGATGGTAACAACACAGTTACCAAAACGCCACACACTATTTATTTATTTGGATTGGGTCTTGTTACCCTTATGTTTACTGTACACTAGATGGTTAGTTCACCGCACTAAAAGAAAGAAGTAAGACAGGAGGGAGATACTAACAGGCTCTTGTTGTAGAAGTTGTCGAGATTGATGAGCGGAGGTTTGTAGGGGTACTCTGGACCCCAGGAGATCTCCAGCAGGAAGGACTTGGACTCATCCCCTTTCTCTCCAATCTGTCAACAAACAGATCTCTGTGGAACATTTTCAAATATCTCCTATATATAGATAGCATGGTATGATTGTTCATCAATCCTTCCACTCTTTTATATATATTTAGCAATTTTATATATTTATTCTTCTATGTGGCGAAGAAATAAGTTATCATTTAATTATTCAATGAAAATATTTGAAACAGATTTATTATTTACTAGCGGACCCGCCCGGCTTCGCCCGGGTTTTACCAGAGTAAAGGTTTGTCTAACGAATCTCTCGATAAAGTGAACATTTTTTCCCGGTCCCTTGAAAAATACTCGATAAGTTGAATAAAATAAATATTAATTGGTTCCCTCGGTAATTGGAAGTTAAAGGAATAGTATCTTGCCTTGGAATTGTATCATTATTCTTGTCTCAAATAAATTGCCGTGTCATCCTGAATTTTGTCTTTCCTAATTTTCTACATTACAAAATCATCGTATCATCATGATAATATTTAGAGCAGATTGTTGAATTATAACAGATAAATTAGAATATTTATCTTGATTATTTTAAAGCGAAAAGTTATTTCAAAAATTTTATTTGCTAGAAACCTTCCCAGTACTATACTAAATAACTTCCCAAAGTTTCATGGCGTTCCAATGAGTGGTTTGGTCAGGCATAAAGGACAAACAAACAAACAGACACACATACATTCATTTTTATATATATAGATAAAAGAATATAAGACCTAATCCAAATAATTGGTTAGTGTGTGACGTTTCGGCAACAACATTGTCACCATCATCAGACAAAAGAATAATTATTATTCTATAACTATCTATAACTAACTATTATTCTTTTGTCTGATGATGGTGACAATGTTGTTGCCGAAACGTCACACACTAACCAATTATTTGGATTAGGTCTTATTTTCTTTTATTATAATCTATAATCCAAATTTTGCTTTATCAGATTTATTATTTGTAAAATCATCATTTAGTTACCTAGCTTGCTTGCTCGATATTCTCTAGCCGTAGATAGTTGGGTTGGTTTGTTAATATTGGTCGACGGGTTGTGGTGACGTTATCAATAAATACTTTCACATCTCCAGATATACAAAGAGAGGTGTATTCTTACTGGAGAGTTATTAAATAGTAAAAAAGGTAATTTTGACAATGAAAACTGTCCTTTGTAGAGAGGTGTCCTCTCATGGAGGTTCTCTCTCTACTTTATATTTATTCTGTATTTAACCTTATATAACCTTATATGGACATTGTAATAAAATAGTTTCAATCTCTTCCCTTCTTCTTCTTTCTTATCTCCACTCAATCATATTAAGGTATCAAGCTTGTAAAGCTTGAGACTTTTGATGGTGTCTGTTGGGGAAGAGTAGAGCTCATCAATGAATGAGTCAATACAGTCAATAATGTGTTTTGGGGTTGCAGGTTGACACTTTTTTTTTTTGCTTATCCCTAGTACACGTGGTACAGGCCATGATAATCATGGTGGGTAGTTAGCGACTGCTTTTTACTGTAAGCGCACCACATGTCTACACATGTGAAAGCAGTTCGACTTTGCACTTACAAATGTGCCAGAGCCCCGTTTGGTTACTTGCACTCGCTGGTGGGGTTGGACTTTTGCAAGAATCGGCGGGCCATTGGAGAATTTTTTTTTTAAACAGAAAAAAGTGTCCAATGCGGGGATCGAACCCGGGTCGTAGTCAGGTTGACACTTAGTACATAGTGGGAAAACCTTTTAACCATTCTGTCATTGTCCGTAGATGACTAGACTTAAGTCTGGAAATCAAAGACTGTTGTTCTCTTGGGAGGACAGAACCGGTGCTTGTCCTTCCTGCTCTGTATCAATCATGCATTTCAATCTCAATCTCTCTCTGTGAGCTGAGGTTCCAACAGATTATCTCGCTATAAAGTGACTAGGGTTAACTATCACATTCTACTGATGGTTGGAGAGGGAAATAAGCGGAGGGAATTTATTAAACTGTCATTTTTGCTATAGTTACGATCAGGGGTTAAATCCCGCATTATAAACTTTTTTTGAAGAAGAATAAAAGAAAATAAGACCTAATCCAAATAATTTATTAGTGTGTAAAGAGGGCTCGTCCGGGATTTGAACCCGGGACCTCTGGCACCCTAAGCGAGAATCATACCCCTAGACCAACGAGCCACAGATTGGATTAGATCTTCTTTTATTATAATCTATAATCCAAATTGTGCTTTATCATTTTTGAAGAAGAAAAAATTGGTTTTCAATGGTTCCCTGGTTTCTTGCCTAAATCTAACCTTTGATCTCTTCACAGAAATGATCTGAGATTCTTCTTATTGTAATTTGCTACTGTGCTAAGTGTTGGAGTGTCAGTGGAGAAGTGGTTTAAACTATTGGTTTTCGGTTGCTACGAACCGGGATCGAATCCTGTGCATTGAGCACTTTATTTCTAATTTTAAACAATTGCTCCAATGGCCCCTGATTCTTGCAAAAGTTCAACCCTGCTAATTAGTGCAAAGTAGCCAAGCGGGGATTTTGGCACACTCATAAGTGTAATAAAGTTTTACTGCTTTTTGCATGTGTAGATATGTGGCGTATTTACAGTAAAAGCAGTTGTTAACTACCCGCCATGTTTATCATGAACCGAACCATGTGTATTTGAGATATATAAATAAAAAAAACTGATGGGTGATGACCAGTACAAGTAGCAAGATAATTAGGACAAAGAGGAAAGAGAAAAACCTGTTGATATCATTATAAAATAACAGAAAAATTGGATAAGAGACAATATACAAATATATTTTTTACTTATCCCAAGTACATATGGTACTGTAATATTGGCAACAATTAAAATTTTAGAAATGTGTT
The DNA here is from genome assembly GCA_030710605.1 of Cordylochernes scorpioides. Lineage (NCBI taxonomy): Eukaryota > Metazoa > Arthropoda > Arachnida > Pseudoscorpiones > Chernetidae > Cordylochernes > Cordylochernes scorpioides. The sequence goes on along the minus strand of CP092863.1, from coordinate 116,352,716 downwards.
TCTTTTTTTCTACATAATTGTAACAAATATTATAGATAGATGGCAATTAAATTTATACATGTGGTACTGTTCTGTCTAAAACATGGCACACTATGCAAATCAAATTTGAGGGCAGAAAAAAGATCTTCCCAACCTGTACCATCTGTCATAGGGAAGATGTAGCTTCAGAATTTATTCTCTTGTGCATGGGGAGTCACTAGGAAGAATATGTACTATGGTGCTCAAATAATGGGGACACATAACAGGGACACACTATGCAAATCAAATTTGATGCCGGAGTAAGGATTTTTCCAATCCTACCATAGGAAGGATGCAGTTTCAGAATATCTTCTCTTGTACATGGGAGGCCACTAGACAGAATGTGTACATTGATAATCAGGTAATCTTAATCAAAATGGGGACACACTATGCAAATCAAATTTAATGGCGGAGTAAGGATTTTCTCAATCCTACCATAGGAAGGATGCAGTTCCAGAATATCTTCTCTTGTACATGGGGACCCACTCTAGGCCAGATTTACAATAATCCTCAATAGATCTGTTCATTGTACTCGGAGTAACTTTCTCTATATCCACATTTCTCGAAGGCTTCAATTAATTTTCTTTCTTCTTTTCTGAGAGGCCAGCTCTAAAAAAATATCTGTATTACCGCAATATTCAATAACTGAAGTTCCATTACTACTGCCAAATCCCATCTTTTCAAGCTCATACTTAAACAGTTCTTCTAGGAAAAATAACCAAATCCAAATAACGAACAGTACTTTTGTCTGAAGATGGTAACAACTCTGTTACCGAAACATCACACACTATTTATTTATTTGGATTTGGCCTTATTACCTTGTAATTCTAATCTATAATCCAAATTGCGCCTTATCATTATAAGCAATTCTTCTATTCTTAACTTCAGATTTCTCACTAAAAACCTTGCGATTGCAGTTTACACCGTTAAAGAACATGTGTTTGAAATCTATCTTTATGGATAGTAATAAAAGATATTTGTGTTGTAAATAATTTTAAAAATTTTATTAATATATATAAATATTTAATATTTTTGAATACTTTTATTTCAATTATTTCATTAGAAATATTATTAACAATAAAATCATTTTCGGTACTATTTTTAGAACAGTGTCTAATCCATTTGAATAATTGGCTGATGGTGACATTTGTGAGTTAGAATGATGAAAAAAAAAAAAAAAAATTTCCCATATTGCTATAAAAGGTGAACAAAATATTGGTAATGATACACCGGGTATAACAACCTATATTTGGTAATTCTCACATATTCAATCATTTTCTAAATAAAAAAATATGTTGACAGTCCTTGATAAACTTTAATATTGATATCATTTTGATTAAAAAACCTATATCATTCATATAAATAATCAAAAATTCTTCTTTTTTGGTAAAGAGAGAGAAGACATTTTTTTTATACAAAGCTTTTAAAAGGCGTTGTCAAACAACGATGGGTAACTTACTATATATTGTAAAGAAGTGGGTGAAATAATCTTGAATTTCTCATCATATCCATAAATTGATTCCAAAACTTCAATTTCCTCCTGTAACACAAGATAACTTTATTGACATCTATTTAAATTTATAACATTGGATAAAATTACCTGTTGCAATTCTGCTGCATCCATTTTTAAAACTCAAACGATAATTAAAAATATTAATTATAACATACGTAAATACTGTACGTAAACATCAACATAAACAAGCAGAATTTTGAAAACAAAGTGATCCTTAGGAGACCTCGTGGGAGTCAAATTATATAATAATCTCAATGACCCAAATCAAAATTTATTCATTTATTTATAAATATATTAAATATTCGGATTAAATTTCTATTTATTTTATTATTATTTTTTTTATTTCTTTCAAAATTTTGAAACATAAGAAATATGATTTTTTTTTTCATCTCTAAACTTTTCGGTTAATAATTCATTAATTTAATACAAGTTTAACAACCGATATAAAATATTTAAGTTGATTATAAATGAATTTGTAAATCAAAGTAATTTTTATAGCGTATGAGCATATATGATAAAATACAAAGACTAATTGACAACCTTGTTTAGCGCCAAATTGTAAACAATATTTTCGGGCTCCTTTATTTTCATTTTTTTCTGTCAAATTTATCAAGTTTATATTTTTAAAATGAGTGAAGAACCAAAGGTTAACCTCCCTTGGTATGTAGAACTATTCACAAGAGAATCTTTTATAAATAAAACGTTTCGCATTATATAAATGCCTATTACAACACTCGTGTTTGTCACAGGGTTGAAAAATACCGGCCAGGAAAACTTGAAGAATTGATATCTCATGAGGATATTATACGGACTAGTAAGTACCTTTTTTCCATATATATTTTTATTTTCAATGTGTTTCATCATGTGCTTTAATATGCCAACACTGCCATATAAAAATAATTCTTTGAAAAAAAAAAACTATATGTAGAAATTTGTTTTTAACATTTGAGACTATATATTTTATCAATATGAATATATGTTATCAACACACACACAAACAAACAAAATCTATTATTATAAGAACTCTAGAATAAGTGAATTGAAAGGATCATTAGCAAACAAAGATGACATGGATAAATAAGCATATGTTTATCTTCTTCTTTCTTATCTCCACTCAATCATATTAGGGTATCAAGTTGTGACCCTTGATGGTGTCTGTTTGACAACCATCATCTTCTTCTTCTCATGACTGGGTGAAGTAGAATGCATCTGCCTTTGTCATTAAGACTGGAAGCACTACTCAGTGGCAGGCCAACTTAGCTCCAAAAGAAATGTCCGCCTCTGACATGAGGAACAGATGCCATGTGCAGCCATTCCTAACATGGAGTACAAACGCTGCTCACTCTGTATCCCTGGATTAGGAGTCCTTACAGGGTACTATCAGCCAGGCCAGTTGAGCCCAGGTTTTTTAGTGAGCTTGTTACTACTGCTCCCCCTCCTCCTTTTTCATCCGGGCTTGGGACCGGCAAAGGCGGAGTTGCAAACAAAGATGATATGGATAAATAAGCATATGTTTATCAAAGACATGAAACCATTTGAAAACTGTAGCTAGTACTGCACATTATCCGCGGATCACCACCCTGCCCCCCTCCTCTACATCCCGGCTCTCCTGTCCTCACCCGGGGATGATCCCCCGGAAACAGTGCAATGTACATAGTGCTTCGCATATATACAAATTGCATATACATATGCATCCATTGGGGCTCAAAAATCATCCATTCTGGTTAGCAGCCCCATAAATAAAGATATTTCCCTGCTCATTATTATAAGAAAGACTGTTTAAAATAGCGGGAGAGTCCTCGACATTTGGCCCAATCTGAGACTAAGCCTCTCATTGGTCGTGATGTCATGGTGATGCACGATGTAAACAAAGGTTATGATTGGTTCGTTGTTTTTTTTTTAACAAGATTTAATTATTAAATGACACTATATTTATAAAGGACTTTTTATTGTGTTTTATAGTGTTTTAACGCTAACGTAAACAAAGAAATACTGTCGTAATACGTTCCAACGGTGGCAGATATTTGAATTTATAAATAGGCATATATAAATAAAAATTATAAAATTAATATTTTAATATAAATTACACTAACCTAAACTAAACGACCCTAAACCTAACCAAACCAAAATAGCAATAACTTTCTTTAAATGAATGACAATTCTATCAGAAAGTTTTTAAAATTTCAATATTTAAGATAATCAGGATCTATCCTAGAGAGTCTCAATGTATTTATGATAGCGAAGAAACCATAGAAGAATATGCAAATATGTAGACTACAGAAATATGTATGAGAAATTTAAAATATTTTCGACGTGTATGATTTTTTTCAAAATAAAATAATTTTCTAATGCCTACTGCAATGATAAATTAATGGGAGGGCCTGGCTCATCAGAGTGATAAACCCTCCTAGCGGTTTCACCAGTTTAATCTACCATACCGCTGTAATATTGTATTGGGATGTTTTACTTTTATATTACTTTTATACTGATACTGAAGCTAGACCTCTTGGAAAAGGTATTTTAGAATAACTATGAATATAAGTTTTGAAGACAGTAGAAATACATATAATTATTATAAATATATACTATTGTTGAGCCTTGCTCTTTTACAAACAGCAAATAAAGGTTTTTTTTTTTTTTTTGAACGATACAGTCGAACTTGGATAATTCAAAGCCCAAAGGACCAAAAAAAAAACGGACATTCTATTTATAGGAAATTCTAGGGACCAAGATAAATATTTGAATTAAAGATGTTTGAATTATAAAAGTTCTACTGTATTAACATGATGCATTATTTCTATATGTGCATACATCAAGCAATGCTCTTAGATCAATAAATTACCAAATAAACATTTTGAGCAATATGGATTATTCTATATACAGTTACGAGCGTCATCATCTCTGTTACCGTTTGCTTTTTTTTTTTTAGAATGGCGCTCTCCTATTGGTTCGCTATGATGGCGCCGCCAATGCGCGAGACACTTTGTTTTTGACTTTGCCCCCCCCCCTTCGCTTTTTGGTTTTTTGTAACTATTGTGTTGGAGCGGGTCGCTCCTTAAATAAATGCATATATTAGTTAATAACTAAATGGAATCCTCTCTTTCTTTTTCCCAGTAAGAGACGCCTACGGAAGCCAACAGTACATAGACAGATAAAGCACATAGGCTATAGTTATTAACTAATATATGCATTTATTTAAGGCGCCAATTTATAATTGTAACAAATAGTATTTGAATAAAAACATTCAATCGGGTAAAACATGGGCGTTAATGATCCAACAGGTCCACGTGTCTAAATTAAAACACTGGCGTTGCCCGGGTCATTCGGCTAGTAGATTATAAACACAAGGTAATAAGACCAAATCCAAATAAATAGTGTGTGACATTTTGGTAACAGCGTTGTTACCATCTTCAGATAAATACATTGAGACTCTCTAGAATAGATCCTGATTATCTTAAATATTGAAATTTAAAAAACTTTCTGATAGAATTGTCATTCATCTAAAGAAAGTTATTGATATTTTAAACGGTCTTTCTTATAAACACTCCACTTTTAATTCTAAGAATAATTATCTGTGTTTCTCAGAAAATTATCTCTTCTTATCTGCTATCTTGTTTACACACTTGATAACAGTAACTATTTAAACCATGCTGTGGTAAAATTTCTCATTCAGTACTTTTGTCTGAAGATGGTAACAACGCTGTTACCAAAATGTCACACACTATTTATTTATTTGGATTTGGTCTTATTACCTTGTGTTTATTTTGAGCAATAGTAATATTGTGTCACAGTAGTGTAACCCTAACACAGGATCATGGGAACAACTATTTTTATTGTACTTATTTTATTTAATATAACAAATAAAATTAGTAACAAATAAATTTACTGTGTTTCTTTTTCAATAATATTTAATGATATTATTGAAAAGAAACACATTGCCAATAAATTTAATTGGTACAAAAATTATAATGAATAATGACAGGGAAAAGTAAAATTGTCAGCAATGAAGAATAAACAAAATGGATTTCGAGGATGTGGTTCTTATTATATATTCATCTCAAGCTTTAGGTATCACAAACCCTTTATTGGAGTATATGATAAAAAATACTTCAATATTATCATATTGTCAAGTAGCTCCATCCAGATGGGACACCTGTCAATCATCCCTGGACCCCGGGGGGGACCACAGGTGTGAGGGGTTCTCGGAAGCTGATCTGTAAATAAGGATAACGGGACGGTGGCTGACGTCGTTTATTTTAGGATTTATCTTGGGGTAAGTTGTACTTTCTCTCTCTCCCTCCCTATAAATACCCCTTATAATAAATTAATTATCCCCAAACTTGCCCTTGCTTTATTTATCTCCGCGACAATATACTCCAGTAGAAAGGTTTGTAATACCTGAAACTTGATATAATTGATAACTTGAATAAATCATAAAATAAGAAATCCATCCTCAGAAACCCCATTTTGTTTTTTATTTATAACACACAAGGTAATAAGACCAAATAAATAAATAGTGTGTGACGTTTCGGTAACAGCGTTGTTGCCATCTTCAGATAAAATTTGTCATTCAGTACTTTTGTCTGTAGATGGTAACAATGCCGTTACCGAAACGTCACACACTATTTATTTATTTGAATTTGGTCTTATTACCTTGTGTTTATAATCTATAATCCAAATTGTGACTTATTATTTATAACACAATAATGATTAGGTACAATTTGAATATTATATATTAAAACATAAGGTAATAAGACTAAATCTATACATATACAGTTGAACCTCTTTAATTCAACACCCCAAGGGATCAGAGTTTTTGGTTGAATTAAAGGAAGTGTTGAATTAAGGTTAGATGATTAGCTAATCATCTAACTCACAAAAATAATATTTTTTAAAAATTGCTTTGTAATATAAATTAATGATATTAATTGAAACCATTGTATGTGTACTTTTTGTATTTATTTTTTTATTTTGATGATTAACTTTTAGTATCAGGGACAAAATGGCAATAATAAATATTTTTAAAACATAAATAATTACAAATAAAATTTATTCTAATTGAAGAATATGGCAGTTGAAAGGAAATAAATATGGAAAATAAAAAGAAATTTAAAAATAATCATGAATATCTTTTTTAAAATTCCTTTATAGATGTCTTCTTTTTCACTGAAATCCTATTCAAAATGTATTCCAGATGGTCTATTTAAAAAAAAAAAACATGCGAGAGGAAGCTCTGGAATGTGTTTTAAATAACAAAGAGCTTTTATTGTATTAAAGGCATCCACTGCTGCTGCAGGTGTTATTGATTTTGGGTTTAAATCTTTTATAATAACATGGAAATGGAATATTGAAATAAAATGTTATCATAATAATTGTGCTACATTTTATGAAGATTTATTTATTTAAAAATAAATTATATGTAAATTTTAAAATAAATAAAATATTTCAATGCTAAAAATTGAAAAGAAAATAATATTATTAATTTGCGCACAAAGCCTAAATTCCAGCGTAAAAAAAAAAACAAAAAAAAAAAACAATAACAATCGCGACATTGCGCAACGGCACTGCAAAGTGAAACTTAAACTAACAGAAACCAAAAGTGCGCAAGCGCGATGCTATCGGCGCCCGCCGATGCCGATTGTCGCCGCCGTAATACCGTTTAGCGGTAAAGTTGCAAGTAAAAAAACATTCAACTGTCGAAATTCGAATTTTTAAATGGTCAAACTATCGGAACTGTCGTATTATCGATACTGTCGAATTACGGTTTGTTATTTGATAGACCGGAGGTCGGGACATCAGAATATGGTCGAATTAAGGTTGAGTGTCGAATTTGCGTGTGTCGAATTAACGAGGTTATACTGTATATAACAAAGTCGGTAGACGAGTAGGTAACACCCTCGATTCCCGACAGCCATGAATCGGGATTGAATCCCACGTTAACATTTTGTTTAATATATGAATATCCTTCACTTATTATTCATTGTTTCAATTATCATAAACTAGGTTGCTCTTGTTGAGCGGTACCTATTAATGTGATTTTGAACCGGCCAAATATAAACATATACAGTCGAACCTCTTTAATTCAACACCCCAAGGGATCAGAGCTTTCGGTTGAATTAAAGGAAGTGTTGAATTAAGGTGAGATGATAAGCTAATCATCTAACTAGCTAAAATAATATATATTTTTTATAAATAGCTTTGTAATATAAATTAATGATATTAATTGAAACCATTGTGTGTGTACTTTTTTATATTTATTTTTTTATTTTAATGATTAACTTTTAGTATCTGGGACAAAATGGCAATAATACATATTTTCAAAACGAATAATATTTTATTCCAATTGAATAATAGTTTAAAGAAAATAAATATGGAAAATAAAAAGAAAATTAAAAAATAATTTTTGAAAAGAATCAAGATTAAAAAAAAAAATCTTTTATAGATGTCTGTTTTTTCTCTGAAATCCTATTCAGGATGTATTCCAGATAGTCTATTTTTAAAAGACATGCATGCCTTTCTTCCTCAGAAATGTCTTTTAAATAACAAAGAGTTTTTATTGTATTAAAGGCATCCACTGCTGCTGCAGGTGTTATTGATGTTTTGTTTAAATCTTTTTCTGTTGGCTCTACCTCTTAATCTTCTTCTTTTCCCATTACCTCCTTTACAATTTCTTCAATGGACTGTTCCCCAGCAACTTGCACATCTTTATCAACTTCCAAGAAGTCAATATAGTTGACATCAATGGCTTGATGTTTTTTTAATGCCTCAAAACATCTGTTCATTTCTTCTTCAACAACTTCTTCCATTGCTTCATCCATCACAAATCCTGAATGAGAAAAACAATTTTTTATTGTGGAAGAACTAACCCCAACCCATGCAGCCTCTAGCCAGCTAATTGCAAAGAGTAAATGAACTTGAGCATTTTTTTTTTCTTCCATGCAAGTGAGAAGATACGTTATCATTCGTTTCCTATATTGGTCTTTTAGGGCTTTAATGATACCCATATCACAGGGTTGTAATGCACTTGTAGTTAGGGCGGGCAAAAATCTTATTTCAATGTTCTGTAACCCTTCAGGTATTTGGTGGGCTGGGCAATTATCTAAAATTAATAAAATTTTTCTTTCTCTTCTTTTGAATATTTGGTCCAATTTTTTCAGCCAATCCGTAAAAATTGCCCCAGTCATCCAGGCTTTTTTATTAAAATGATAATTTGAGGGAATATTCATGCCATGGAAGCATCGTGGTCTTCTATATTTCCCAATATAAAGTAAAGGCAGTTTTTCACTTCCATCCATATTACAGCATACCAACACTGTAATTCTCTCTTTAGACTTCTTACCCCCTTCACATTTCTCACCTCTGATAGTCATTGTTTGATTAGGCAAAAGTTTATAAAATAACCCTGTTTCATCAGCATTGAAAATGTCCTGTGGGCTGTATTTAGCTAAAAGTGAAGGAATAATCTCACCTTTCCAAGTGGCTACACTATTGGCATCCACACTTCCAGCTTCTCCATGAAGTCGTTTAAAAGCAATATTCCTTCTGGCCTTAAACTTTTCTAGCCAGCCATTGCTAGCTTCAAAATTATCTTGACCCATTTTCAAGGCCAAGAGTATAGCCTTTTCTTTCAAGATATTGCCATTTATGGCAAGTTTCATGGCATTTGCCTGCCTTATCCACCTAAACAGGGCTTCTTCAATCTCTGGGAATTCCCCGCCACGATCACGTTTCAAGGTAGAGCTAAAATTAGATTTTAAAAAGGCAGATTTTATGGCGAATTTATTTTTAAAAATTGTGCTAATGGTGGACCGTGGAATATTTCTCTCTCTGGAAACTTGACTATGTGATTTTCCTTGTTCTATTTCTTCTATAATTTTCATTTTTTCCACATAAGTGAGCTGGTGATACTGACTACGTTTCCAATTTTTTTTGGCAGAACCTGACATTCTTGCCCCACTCATTTATTCAAATTAACACAGAATATTGAATTAAAATGTTATCATAATCATTGTTGGATCATTTTATAAAGATTTATTTATTTTAAAAGAAATTATTTATAAATTTAAAAATAGCTAAAATATTTCAATGTTAAAAATAAAAAAAATATAAATTATTATTAGTTAGCGCATGATGCCGAAATTCCCGCGTAAAAAAACAACAATAACATCCGCGAAATTGCGCAACGGCACTGCAAAGTGAAACTTAAACTAACCAGAAACCAAAAGTGCGCAGGCGCGATCGTATCGGCGCCCGCCGATGGCGATCGCCGCCCGCCGTAATACCGTTTAGCGGTAAAGTTGCATGTAAAATAACATTCAACTGTCGAAATTCGAATTTTAAAATGGTTGAACTATCGGAACTGTCGTATTATCGATACTGTCGAATTACGGTTTGTTATTTGATAGGCCGGAGGTCGGGACATCGGAACATGGTCGAATTATCGCCGAGTGTCGAATTGGGGTGTGTCGAATTAACGAGGTTATACTGTATTGGGTTGGCCAAATATCAGGGAACAGTCTAAATCAATGTTTAGTTGATTTCTGTTCCACCAGAATTTCTGTTCCGCTCTGCCTTTTGAAAAGCACATGTGCTCCTGGTCGGGATATGCCATTTTTATTTTTAATATACATATATATGTGATAATATATAACATATAGAATATATCTTACAGAAATATATTTTAAGATAGTAAAAAGGCATATATTGGATTGGATAAAAGATTTAAATATGGAAATATGGATTGCTCTATAATCAGAACAATAAAGATATATGTAAATAAAGATACTCTGTGTAGAAAGTATAAGGAGCTGGAAGTTGTCTAGTAAAATCACACCCCTAGTTGACCACATGTCCTGCCTTCTTAAAATGGACATTTTGGGGAACAGGGGAGAGGTGTCACTGCTCCGTTTCCCACCTCTGAGGTCACTATTATTGCTTACTGAGAATAGAACAAAAGCCCCTGAGTTTAATTAACAGGGGAAGTTCTTTCTAAGGTTTTTCTCCACCCCAGTTGTTTCCAGGGTGGTCCTCGGACTTTCTCTTTTTCCTCTCTGAACTACTCCTTACAGATTTTTGCTCCTAAATCCTGCCTTCTGCGGACATCATTACCACTTGCCACTATCACGGCTGCTTCGCAAATCACCACAAATAAATACATTTTATAATCTTATTTATCTTTTGTTTCTAATCTCTACAATTCAAATTGTATCTTATCTCATCAGTCCCTATTATTACCTTTGTGTTTCTGAGGGGTCTGTGGAAGGATGGTCTAAACTGTTGGTTTTCAATCGCTACGACCCGGGTTTGATTCTTGCATTGGGCACTTTTTTCTGATTAAAAAAAAGTGTTCCAATGGTCCCTGATTCTTGCAAAAGTCCAACCCCACCAGCGAGTGCAAGTAACCAAACGGGGCTCTGGCACATTTATAAGTGCAAAGTTGAACTGCTTTTCACATGTGTAGACATGTGGTGCACATACAGTAAAAGCAGTCGCCAACCTCTACCCACCATGATTATCATGGCCTGTACCACGTGTACTTGGGATAAAAAAAAAAACCCTTTGTGTTTCTAATGTAATAATCCAAATTGGTACCTTATCAAAGTTTACATTTCTTTCTGTCAAAATTTGATCTGTGAAGCTTCTGTGAAGAAATTTGCCCCATGTGCTATGTGCAGTCAGCAAGTTCATCAAGGAAGACAAACTGCCCCATCTACTCTTCTACGGACCTCCTGGAACTGGGAAGACATCCACCATCTTGGCCTGTGCTCGACAGATCTACAAGCCTAAGGACTATGCCTCCATGGTCCTAGAGGTTTGTTTACATTGACCCATTTTTTTTTTGCTTATCCCTAGTGCACTTGGTACAGGCCATGATAATCATGGTGGGTAGAAGTAGGAGACTGCTTTTACTCTAAGTGCACCACATGTCTACACGTGTGAAAAGCAGTTCGACTTTGCACTTACAAATATGCCAGAGCCCCATTTGATTACTTGCACTCGCTGGTGGGGTTGGAGTTTTGCAAGAATTGGGGGCCATTGGAGCATTTTTTAATTAGAAAAAAAGTGCTCAATGCGGGAATCGAACCCGGGTTGTAGCGGTCGAAAACCAACGGTTTAGACCATCCTTCCACCAACCCCCCTTGACCCATTCTTGAGATGAAGAAATCTCGCCAATTCAGAAATTTTCTTTTCAAATTTTATTTATCTCACAGGTACAAGGTAACAAGATTATGTAAAATAAATATAGTTTATCTGTGTTAAATTATCACAAATAAATTCCTTATTTGTAACATAAAGTAATAAAACCAAATCCGAATAAATCAATAATGTGTGATGTTTTGGTAACAGTGTTGTTACCATCATCAGACAAAACTACTGATTGTACTTTTGTGTTTACATTTATTACTTTTGTCTAATGATGGTAACAATGCTGTTATAAATACAAGGTAATAAGACCAAATCCAATTAAATAAATTGTGTATGATTTGGATTAATGTGTGTGTTTACTTTGGTCTTATTAACTTGTGTTTATAATCTATAATCCAAATTGTGCATTATCAATGCTGTTACAGAAATGTCATACACTATTTATTAGGTCTTATTACCTTGTATTTATTTTTAATGGTAATATAAAAAAAAATATAGCTCCTCACCTTATACCCAAACCTTTCTGATAGTTGAGAGCCATATATTTTTAAAAATTAGCAACTTTTTTTATCTTACAAGTACATTCTGTACTTTTGATAGATGTTAACAACCTTGTTGCTGAAACCTTACTTATAATGGATTTGGTCTTGTGGGATTTTGTTAAATTACACACACCACATACCTCAATTACTTGAACATCAATTATTGATGAAGTTGTACAGTAGAATATGGATTATCGATTATAAACATAAGGTAACAAGACCAAACACAGTATTTATTTAGATCTTATTTACCTAGTATTACATTTTGTGATGTTTTGGAAACAGCATTGGTACGATAATCAGACAAAAGCACATAATATTTTCCTTTTTTATTAAAATTAATATATTTTGTAACATTTTGGGAGCAGTGTTGTTACCATAATCAGACAAAAGTTCTGAATGTTTTCCTTTTTATCCAAATTAATACATTTTTGTGATATTTCTGAAACAACATTGTTACCATCATCAGACAGAAGTACTTATTCATTTGGATTCAATCTTGTTACCCAATGTTATCAAAGTGATTATTTATCTAGTCACATAATAATTATACTTTGTCGTCCTCTGTACTTTGTAACACCAATAGAAGAAGTGAATGTCAACATGTGTGACAACAGCTCAACGCCTCAGACGACAGAGGTATTGGCATCGTGAGAGAGAAAATCCTCAGTTTCGCCAGCACCCGGACCATCTTCAAGTAAGTCCTGTAGGACCCTGTTACAGTACAACCAACCTCCCTGTAAAGGACAACACCTAGTTGTAGAGCCAAAATGTCCTTTAGATAGAAATGTTCTCTTAACAGTGAGCCTCTCTTCTTTCTTATCTCCCCACGGGGTAAGTAGAATGCATCTGTGTTTGTCATTAAGACTGGGAGCACTACTCAGTGGCAGGCCGACTTAGCTTAAAAAAAAATGGCCTCCTCGGACATGAGGATCAGACGCCATGTGCAGCCGCTCCTAACATGGGGTACATCCTGTATCCCTGGAGCCCTTACAGGGTACTATCAGCCAGGCCAGCTGAGCCCAGGTTTTTTAGGGAGCTTGTTACTGCTCCCCCTCCTCCTTTTTCATCCGGGCTTGGGACCGGCAAAGGTGGAGTTTCAGTGAGCCTCTAAATAGTAAAAATGGCAATATGGGTAATGAAAACTGTCCTTTGTAGAGAGATGTCCTCTAGCTGGAGTGTCCTCTCATGTTCTACTGTACTTCTTCTATTCAAGTTTTTCTAGCCTAAACTCTACTAATGATGGGCAAAGAACCTGTGCAGAATTGTTCTGGGTTTGTACAGTAGTTCCCTCTATAATGTATTGGAAGCTCATTATAACTGCAAATTTTATAATAAGGTGTACAATTTAGATTATAGATTAGAAATTAGATGATACCAAAAATTCACGAACATTTCAAAAATTTGGATTTTGTCTTTATTACCTCTTTTGTAATTACAACTTTGTTAAACATTTTTTAAAAACCTCTCTGTAAAGGACAACACCTAGTTTAAGCCAAATTTTTCTTTAGAGAGAGGTGTCTCCTCTTACCATAGAGCTGCTAAATAATAAAAATGCTAAAAACTGTCTTTTATAGAGAGGTGTCCCATAGCGAGGGTGTCCTCTCATGAAATATGTTTTACTGTATATCATTTACATCATGAACATTATTATCTCTTTTCCTGTATGTTCCTCAACTTATGAAGTGATAAATTCTGTTGTTGTTGTGTTTTCTTATCCCCTTGTGTAAAGATTACACAAATTTCATGAGTCCATGCTCCGTGAGCTGTTTGATGATAAACAGCGGCCTATCCTAAAGGTCCTGTTTAGTACATCTAATACAAGCCAGAATATAATTTAATATATTCTAACATGTTTAAGTCCTCATACAACTATTTGCTATGATATATTCAAAATTGTATCCAAATAGGATAAGTAAATATTGAGTTATTTGACAAAATTCATGCACAAACATCACTAACTATAGATAAAATTGCTAACTCTTTGTGTGTAGGTCTGGATTCAAACTGATCATTCTGGATGAGGCTGACGCCATGACAAATGACGCTCAGAATGCTCTGAGGAGAGGTAAGATGGCGTCACATGTGTTAGCTCTCGCTGATATCTCTGGTTTTACATTTAGCTCTCTTACTTTTATTGCCATATATCATATTCAGGGATTTTAATTGGAAAATGATACTGAAGTCTGGAAGATCATTTTATTCTGGGTATTGTAGATTTTCCTTTAGGGGTTCTGACATTTCATATCTGTAAGACTACATTCAGGGGTAGGATTCTGATATGTCTGTAGCCAACATTCATGTGAAAGTAAGAATTTCAGATGTGATTTGTAACTCTAACAAATCTTATTCAGCATTGAAACTTGCTGCATATTGTAGCAGCCAAATATGGGGAATTTGACCCTATACATTTCAACTATACATCAACATAAATAAGACTACCCACATATGTTGTAGTGACAATTTCATGCTGTGTTGTTGGGGCTTTCCAAGTCAGTATACACAGCAGCCAACATTCATGTGTTGTTCTGACATTTTATGTCTGTAAGACCTCATTCATGTATTATTCTGACGTTTTCTGTAAGACCACATTCATGTATGATTTTCACATATCTGAAAGACCATATTCATGTTGGATTCTGACATGTCTGTAAGACTACATTCATCTATTGTTCTGGCATATCATGTCAGTAAAACCATATTCACATATAATTATAACATTGTCTGTAGTCAACATTCATGTGTTTATCTGACATTTCATGTCTGTAAGACCACATTTGCATTTGATTCTGACATATCTGTAAGACCATGTTTGCATTGATTCTGACATATCTGTAAGACCACATTTGCATTTGATTCTGACATATTTGTAAGACCACGTTTGCATATGATTCTGACGTTTGTAGCCAACATTCATCAGTTTATCTGACATATCATGTCAGTATGACCACATTTGCATATGATTCTGACATATCTGTAAGACGACCACATCTCCCAATGCTGACATGTGACATGTTGCAGTGATTGAGAAGTTCACGGAGAACACCAGGTTCTGTATCATCTGCAACTACCTCAGCAAGATAATCCCGGCTCTCCAGAGCAGATGCACCAGGTTCCGGTTCGGCCCTCTCTCCTCAGACCAGATCCTGCCCCGGCTGGAATACGTGGTGGAGCAGGAGGGGTGAGTCCCTGTGTTGTACAGCCCCCTACGTACTTCCTTTTTTTTTTAATTATCCCTAGTACACGTGGTACAGGACATGATAATCATGGTGGGTAGAAGTAGACAACTGCTTTTACTATAAGTACACCACATGTATGCACATGTGAAAAGCAGTTTGACTTTGCACATACAAATATGTCAGAGCCCCGTTTGGTTACTTGCACTCGCTGGTGAGGTTGGACTTTTGCAAGAATCGGGGGCCATTGGAGCATATATATTTTTTTAATTAGAAAAAAAGTACCCAATGCAGGATTCGATCCTGGGTTATAGCGGTTGAAAATAAACGGTTTAGGCCATTCTTCCACTGACCTCTACTTTCTTCCTGGGATTGGAGAGTATGTTGACGCAGTTTTAAAATAATTATCATAAACATGGTTACCATTTAAGACAAGGATAATCTTCCTATTGGCTATAGAAGAAACACAGGTCAGGGAAAACACACTACTGTTTTGACAGGTGGGTCGTTCAAACAACTAACACGCACAACAAGTGATCTCATGGAATGGGGTGTAAGGGTGCAGCTTTCATTGGTCATGGCACCATGATCCAGGCACACTTTGGTGAAAGTCTGACTTTGCCTGTAATTTGAGACCATTCCTAACATGGAAGCCCTTGCTGCTGACTCTAACATGAGTACAGATGCAGCTCCTCCATATCTCTGGGGAGGGGGCTCTCTTGTGTGCTGAGGTCTATCAACTGGGTCAGTTGAACTCAAGATTTTTAAAGAGGTCCTCCTCCTCTTTCTAACAAAGCTACTCATAATACAATATAATGCGGCTTATGATTGTAGAACGACATTTGAAAATTATCCCGCATGTGTTTCTTTTGAACGAAAAATTGAAATTTATTTTAAGGAGAAATAACGATTATTTCCAACCTTAGGGATGAAGTATGATAGGATAAATTGTGAAGAGTAATGATAAACGGAAAAATAAAAGTGTCCAGGGATGGGAATCAAACCCACAGTGTTCCGCTTACCAGGTTGGTCTACTGTTGGTCTGCAACTGCTTATTCATCAGAGTTATTCTGCTTGTTTCACAGCTGGCCTTCATATCTGAAGGTTGTTCCCCTATCCGCCACCTGGGGACGCGCCCTGTAGCAGTCAGCTCTGCTGAAGGTCGATCTTTATACAGAGGGATAAGCAACAACAACAACAACACACACATATTGAGTCATTGACTTTAATTTAGACCAGCTGTCACAAGTCCAGATGAACTGAAGGTAACAGCTAGAAGGACGGTCATTCCTTGTAGTAATCCCGATGGATATTCCTGTTCAAGTAGGCGGGGCTTCTACGTGACTCCTCCCTCTTACGTTCCTGGGTGACAAGTCGAGTCTGCAGGTCACGGATGGCTGTGTCTACCAGACTGATCTGCCGGAAGAGACATAAAACAAAGATAGTCAACAGAAATAAGAACAGGGTCTGGATAACTTCATACATAGAATTTGGTTTCAATACATCAATCTGAGGTAACAGAGCAGCAATTGTCGATTGTTGAGTTTCCTCTTTATCTTTGAGGTACTGGTAAACTGTCTTCCACCATTGTTTCTCCTGTACTAGCGGCTTCTTCACATGGTTGGTAGTTTGAGGTGGATTTGGCTGTTCCTCACATTGTAACGGTTCTTCTTTCTTTGGAAATTTTTCTTCATTTTTAAGTTCCTTTTTTGCTTCACTCGTTAATTTCTTCTTCCTACCATCCTTTAAGTATTTTGACTTCTCTTTTTCAACCTCTCCATCTTTGATACAAGTATGATGATCATGATCAACAACATGTTTCAATTCTTCTGGATTTTTCGGTTTGCCAAGACCATTCAGCATTTCTCCCATTTTCTCCAGTTCGTCAAAGAAAGCTTTTTCATTTTCAGGAAATTCCTTGATGGGTGATGGTGGTTCCTGATTGGCTGTTAAGATCTGACTACCGTCTGCCATATTGTAGTAGTGCTGCCATATAGTGGCCAGGATGGTAACTAAAGTCCAAATACCTTTCATCCTTTGTCACTTGAATTTTCAATTTTGTCTCCTACTATTATTTTTAGTCATTTTTTTAAAATACCTCATTCACACCCTTTTAGAAACTTTTGAAGAATTTTTCTTCCCCTCTTTTCTTACAATGGTTACTAAAATGTTTATTTGGGCAGAGTTGAGGTCGGGAAAAGGAGAATATGTATGTTATGGTGAAAATGGATTGGATCATCACTGGTGAGGATTAAGATGGATTGGATTATCAATGGTGAGGATTGAGATGAATTGGATCATCAATGGTGAGGATTAAGATGGATTGGATTATCAATGGTGAGGATTGAGATGAATTGGATCATCAATGGTGAGGATTAAGTCAGACCAGATCATCAATGGTGAGGATTAAGACAGATTGGATCATCAATGGTGAGGATTAAGACGGATTGGATCATCAATGGTGAGGATTAAGATGGATTGGATCAATGGTGAGGATTAAGATGTATTGGATCATCAATGTTTAGGATTAGGACAAATTGAATCAATGGTGAGGATTAAATGGCAAACCCTCCAGTATGTGGACTAAATTGGTCAAACCAATTGTGGAAGGTTTATGACCAATAAGCCATTGTAACATTCGAGCATTGCAATGGAGACAGTAGAAAATTGTTATTATCTAAGCTACAAGGTTGTGTAAAAGCTAATCTATAGATCAAATCTACACTTATAGACAAAAATTAAGGAAGTTGCTGTCGCCTGTTGTACATATTTTCAGGGAGACAGAGGCTGTTTTGGCTTGTATTAGATATACTAAACAGAACCTTCGGGAGAGGCCACTGTTTATCATCAAACAGCTCGAGGAGCATGGACTCATGGAATTTGTGTTATCTTTATACAAGGGGATAAGAAACAACAACATATGTGTACTTAACATATCTACCAACAGCAACATATTTACATAGTGATTTGCATGTGCAGGCTTGACGTGAGTGAAGATGGGAAAACTGCCCTCGTTGACCTGGCGCAGGGCGACATGAGGAAGGTCCTCAATATCCTGCAGGTATGTTGTTGTCTTCTGCTGAGTCTTTCCTATTTCTGCTGGGGATCTTGTTACTTCTGCCATTTCCCCATGTAGTTGTGGCTTTAAACAGGATTGATTATAAGGTAAAATGTACAGTATCTAATATAGAAGGGAACAGGCTAAATCAATGTTTCTCTTCCACCAAATAGCGCTCTGCTCTCTGAAAAGCACATGTGCTCCTGGTCAGGATATGCCTACTTTGTTTTTAATAATCAAGTTGTGTATGATTGGAGAAGAATCTGTTTTGATTGTATTCTTGTAAATTGTGTACATATAATCACAAACATCAACAAAGCCTGTGTCCACAGAGCACCTCCATGGCATTCCCCAAGGTGACGGAGGACACGGTGTACATGTGTGTAGGACATCCACTCAAGTCTGACATCACCAGTATTGTCACCTGGTTGCTCAACGAACCATTCTCCTATACCTATCGCCGTATCCTTATTGTACTGCGCAGCTCCTACGCAACACCCTATTGTTACAGCAGAACTAGCTTTGTGCAGAGACTATATTGTAGCCAATGAGGATCTTCCGAGGTGCGATTATTGCCTGGTTGTTACAGTAGAACTACCTTTCTGTAATGTTGGTTTGTTAGTATAGTGGAATGAATGAATGAGAAAGTGAACTTTCTATTGGCCATATGGAATCTTGAGTGGAAAAAGCCCATTGAAATGTTGGCTAACAGGCTCGCAGTCCTGTTGGAAAATACTTCCTTTACTCACTGCAAGGAGTTGCCAAGGGCCAGAAATGCCGATGAACAAAGTTAAATGAGATTCTACATTGCGACGCTGAGTGTATATGGCTTGTCGCTTGCTAAAAGAGCCTAGAGTTCTTAGTTCAGTGGAGTGGACCAAGGAGGAGTTCTGAACCTCAGACAGCATCAAACAACACTAACAAGATCTCAAGCCATTGAAGATAGAAAATAACAATCTACCCCACTTGCCCAAAATGTAGCTTGGCACCTGTAGCTTCAGAACACATTCTGACTTGTATTAGATGCACTAAACAGGACCTTTGAGAGAGGCTGCTGCTTATCATAAAACAGCTCAAGGAACATGGACTCATGGAATTAGTGTAATCTCTACACAACAGGGATAAGAAACAACAACCTCTCTGTAATGGACAACACCTAGTTACAGAAATCAGAGTACAAAGGTGAAATTGTACTGGGATCAGATAGATAAGAAAAAGGCAGCTCTTGATCGTGCATCTAAGATTTTGCTGATGGTTTGCGCTATCTGGTGAAATAAATATCAGCCAATCGTTGATTTTTTTATTATTCCAGAATGGGCCAAATAATTGAGGTACAGCTTGCACCATGCTGATGAGAGGGCTAACAGCCCGAAATGCCTATGTGGTCAACTTTTCTTTATTAATCAAGAAAAGGTATTTGGCCAATTCTGGTATAAATCAACGATTATTTGATATTTATTCTGACAGATGGTGCAATCCATCAGCAACTTTTATTTGCACAATCAGGAGATGTCTTTTTCTTAACATAGTTGCATAGCTAAAGTGTCCTTTAGAAAGAAGTGTCTTCTTACTGGAGAACAGCTAAAATAATAAACATTGTCAATTTGACGATGAAAACTGTCTTTTGTAGGGAGGTATCCTCTAACCAGTGTCCTCTCATGGAGGTTGTTGTACTGTATTGTTGTCCTCAATAATTGTAAACCCACTTTCGCACGTTTAAGAGGATTTCAGGTTTTTGACAGAAACAAAAGGGATAAAAGTTATAGCCTCAACTTTTTAATTAAATTGTTGATATTTTTAAGCTATTAAACATGAAAATATCTTTAGTATAAGATATAGTTTTTACTCTAACTTAAATATAAATCCATTAAATAATTTTAAATACCAATTAGACTCCTCTAGCTTTTATATCAATTCTTCCTAACCTCATTCTTTATGCAACATACACTCATGGACAAAACTTAAGGAAATTGTACCTTTCAGCATGTATATCGGGATTGAGACAATAACTCTGAAAGATATTAGTGACCTTTATTGAAGACACACGAGATAACCAATATACACTCATCGACAAAACTTAAGGAAGTTGTACCTTTTACCGTGTATATTGGGATTATAACTCTGAAAGATATTACAGTGACCTTTATTGAAGACACACAAGATAACCAATATACACACATGGACAAAACTTAAGGAAGTTGTACCTTTTACCATGTATATTGGGATTATAACTCTGAAAGATATTACAGTGACCTTTATTGAAGAAACACGAGATAACCAATATACACTCATGGACAAAACTTAAGGAAGTTGTACCTTTTACCATGTATATTGGGATTATAACTCTGAAAGATATTACAGTGACCTTTATTGAAGAAACACGAGATAACCAATATACACTCATGGACAAAACTTAAGGAAGTTGTACCTTTTACAATGTATATTGGGATTATAACTCTGAAAGATATTACAGTGACCTTTATTGAAGAAACACGAGATAACCAATATACACTCATGGACAAAACTTAAGGAAGTTGTACCTTTTACAATGTATATTGGGATTATAACTCTGAAAGATATTACAGTGACCTTTATTGAAGAAACACGAGATAACCAATATACACTCATGGACAAAACTTAAGGAAGTTGTACCTTTTACAATGTATATTGGGATTATAACTCTGAAAGATATTACAGTGACCTTTATTGAAGAAACACGAGATAACCAATATACACTCATGGACAAAACTTAAGGAAGTTGTACCTTTTACCATGTATATTGGGATTATAACTCTGAAAGATATTACAGTGACCTTTATTGAAGAAACACGAGATAACCAATATACACTCATGGACAAAACTTAAGGAAGTTGTACCTTTTACAATGTATATTGGGATTATAACTCTGAAAGATATTACAGTGACCTTTATTGAAGAAACACGAGATAACCAATATACACTCATGGACAAAACTTAAGGAAGTTGTACCTTTTACCATGTATATTGGGATTATAACTCTGAAAGATATTACAGTGACCTTTATTGAAGAAACACGAGATAACCAAGTGTGAACAGCCTCTGTCTCCTTCAAAAAAAAATAGACGACCAGAAAATCAAGATATGAGACTTCCTTAAACTATATCCATGAGTATAGATAATTCAAAACACAAATAAGACTAGTGTATACACCAATTCTTCTTAGCCTCATTACCATGCTTTATATATACAGTTAAACTTGTCTATAGCGCCCCCTCTAAATAGCGCCTCCCTCTCTATAGCGCCCAATTTTAAATACATAGTAAGATGCAATTTACATTAAAAATGACCTGTCTATAGGACCCCCTCTCTTTAGCAC
The DNA here is from genome assembly GCA_030710605.1 of Cordylochernes scorpioides. Classification (NCBI taxonomy): domain Eukaryota; kingdom Metazoa; phylum Arthropoda; class Arachnida; order Pseudoscorpiones; family Chernetidae; genus Cordylochernes; species Cordylochernes scorpioides. Next base: position 116,330,908 of record CP092863.1, on the reverse strand, counting down.
CCTATTTTGGTGAGTCCCAAGAGGGGGTGCTATAGACAGGTTTAACTGTATATATATGCAATTACTGCAATTCTCAGCCTGCAACCCAAAAACACATTATTGACTGTATTGACTCATCCATTGATGAGCTCTACTCTTCCCCGGCAGACACCATCAAAAATCGCAAGTTTTACAAGCTTGATACTGTTGGGTGCATGGAGGATAAAGATGGTACCTTTGTAATATTTTCTATTCTTGAAGTCCTCAAAGAGAAAGAAATAAATAAATATACTTTTGTGATGAAATTAATTTTTTATTTTATTAATGAAATTAAATTAAAGCAGAAAATCTTAAGACATTATATCAACATATCTACAATCAGAAGACAACCAACCTTAGGGCATCTAGCCTCTCAGCTAAAAACCATTATTATTCTCTTTTTTTTTTTAACCTACAAGACATATGCAAATCATCTATATTAGATTAATCTGGCACAAGAATTTACATATATAAATTTATAAATTTTTTACAATTAAATTTAAAAATACAAATTTTTAAACAGTAGAATTTACAAATATTAAAGTATTTAACATTTAATATAAAGATATCACCTCCAACAGATACCTTAGTGTGATTGAGTGGAGATAATATTTCCCCAACAATTAAAAAGTTTTCAGACAAGCTCTTCATCAGTTTGATGTCCATTGTAGTAGAGTTCTAATCACATTCATCCGCTGAGATGACCTTGACCCCCAACCTCCAGAGATCATGGACCTGAAGACACTGAAGGGACTTGCCCTCCAGGACATTGTCACCCAGGTCCATCTCTTCATCCACAGAAGTAAGTCAGCTGATCTCTTGTGGCCATTGTAAGGGACGTTTTTTTTTTTGCTTATCCCTAGTACATGTGGTACAGGCCATGATAATCATGGTGGGTAGAAGTAGGCGACTGCTTTTACTGTAAGTGCACCACATGTCTACACATGTGAAAAGAGGTCGAATTTGCACTTACAAATATGCCAGAGCCCTCTTTAGTTACTTGCACTCGCAGGTGATGTTGGACTTTTGCAATAATCAGGGGTCATTGGAGCATTTATTTATTTTTTTTATCAGAAAAGTGTTCAATGCGCGATTCAATCCCAGGTCATAGCAGTCAAAAACCAATGGTTTACACAACCCTTCCTCCGACTCTAAATATAATACAGTAGAACTACCTCCCTGTAAAGGACAACACCTAATTGCAGAGCCAAAGTGTCCTTTAGGGAGAGGTGTCCTTTTACCAGAGAGATGCTAAATAGTTAAAATAGTAATTTTGCAAATGAAAACTGTTCTTTGTAGAGGGGTGTCCTCTTACCGGAGAGTTGCTAAATAGTAAAAATGGTAATTTTGCAAATGAAAACTGTCCTTTGTAGAGAAGTATCCTCTAACTGGAGAGTTGCTAAATAGTAAAAATGGTAATTTTGCAAATGAAAACTGTCCTTTGTAGAGAGGTGTCTGCTAGTGGGGTGTTTGTTAAAGGGAGGTTCTACTGTATTGACTAGATGTCAATATAAATTTGTTTCAATGTCTCTCTTTCTTAAAAGCTACTTTATTCTTTATGCAAGACTCATTTACAAAAAGTAAGTTAACAACACATGTGAGGGATGTGCCCGTTGTTTTTCTAAATAAAACACTCGGAGTTCCCTTGGTACAGTCTTCTTTCTTATCTAAAAGCCATGATAATCATGGTGGGTAGTTAGCGACTGCTTTTACTGTAAGCGCACTACATGTCTACACATGTGAAAAGCAGTTTGACTTTGCACTTACAAAAGTGCCAGAGCCCTGTTTAGTTACTTGCACTCACTGATCAGGTTGAACTTTTGCAAGAATCGGGAGCCATTGGAGCATTTTTTTTTTTTTTTCAAATCTTGGTACAGTTTTTTTTTTTAAACATGGTGCCGGAACCTAAGGAGAACACACACACCCAGAAGCGGAGATCTTCTCCCGCCTCACAACCAAAACTAAACCACCGTCTTCCAGTCTCAGCCAGTTACCATTGCCACACTGGCACCGCCAGGTGCTAAGTGGTTTAAGGATTCTCCTACCTGAACCTTCAACATTAACGACCCATGTGTGGGATGTTGTGTTAACAGTAGAGCTACCTACAGATGTGAAGATCCATCTCCTCACCAAGCTGGCAGATGTTGAGTAAGTCAAACATCCACTACATGCTCACACCACATGTGCTGATGTTACGTTGCACAGACACAGACTGGCCAGTGGAACCAACGAGAAGATCCAACTCAGCTCTATGATCTCTGCTTTCCAAATAGCAAGAGATCTCGCTGTCAAAACTGCCAGCTAGAATCTCCTTGTTTTTTATACTTTTGTATCTTTCAATAAAGTTTTTTAAAAATCTTTTTAACTCTGTTATGTTGATGATGACCTGAGAAAGTTTTTATTTTTTTTTGCTTATCCCTAGTACATGTGGTACAGGCCATGATAATCATGGTGGGTAGAAGTAGGAGACTGCTTTTACTGTAAGTGCACCACATGTCTACACATGTGAAAAGCAGTTCGACTTTGCACTTACAAATGTGCCAGAGCCCCGTTTGGTTACTTGCACTCACTGGTGGGGTTGTACTTTTGCAAGAATCGGGAGCCATTGGAGCATTTTTTTTACCTGAGAAAGTTACGATGGGGCCTGTTACTTTTAGGGGGGTCAGTGGAAGGATAGTCTAAACTATTGGTTTTCGACCACTACGACCCGGGTTTGATTCCTGCATTAGACACTTTTTTTCTGATTTAAAAAAAAAATTGCTCCAATGGCCCCTGATGCTTGCAAAAGTCCAACCCCACCAGCGAGTGCAAGTAACCAAACAGTGCTCTGGAATATTTTAAAGTGCAAAATTGAACTGCTTTTCACATGTGTAGACATGTGATGAACTTACAGTAAAAGCAGTCGCCTACTTCTACCCACCATGATTATCATGGCCTGGACCACTTGTGCTAGGGATAAGCAAAAAAAAAGATTCAGTTTGTAGCCGCCTTGAGGGATTACTTTAAAAAACAATAGATAGTGCTTAACTAAAGGTAACAAGACCAACAACTTGTGTGTGACATTTCAGTAACAGAGTTGTTACCATCTTCAGATAAAATCATGTGAACTTAAATTTCTATAATTATGATGTGATAAAGCACAATTTGGATTATAATAAAAGAAAATAAGACCTAATCCAAATAATTTAATAGTGTGTGACGTTTCAGCAACAGCATTGTCACCATCATCAGACAAAAGAAATTTGTCTTTTGTCTGATGATGGTGACAATGTTGTTGCTGAAACGTCACTCATTAATAAATTATTTGGATTAGGTCTTATTTTATTTTATTATAATTATGATGTTATAACAAAGGATTAAAACAAATGGAAACTTGGAATTCTTGGTTATAACCAAAAACTTGGGATTCTAGAATTAGATGCCATAACCATGGTTATGACAATGGGAACTTAAAACTTGAAATCTTATAACCATGGTTTTAACAATAACACTTGTGATTCTTGCATAAGTCCAACCCCATCAGTGAGTGCAAAGTAACCAAATGAGGGCTTTGGCATGCTTGTAAGTAAAGAAGTCAAACTACATTTCGCATGTGATGTGTATATATGTAGTGCACTTACAGTAAAAGCAGTTGCCAACTACTATCCACCATGATTATCATGGCCTGTATCACATCTATACTAGAGATAATACTTTTTAAAAAAGGCTTTAGGAGCTTAAAAAATTTAAATGTGAATAAGTTTGATGGGGCCAGATGTCTAAGAAAACTAAATTAATGGAAAAACAAATGGTTATGCCACTAAAAACCAACTCCTAAAACATTAAAACAGGTTTTTTTTACTGTATGGAATTTAATTTTTTTTTAACTACAGATATAAAACTAATCAGAATTGTGGGTTTGCCACTGACCTGAGTCCGTTAGTTTCCAGAGACAGTCAATAGATGGCACTTAGTTTTAACATCTACTTTGAAGGGAGAGGCGGACTTTATTTTTATAGCTTATCAATTTTGGTGACCAACAAGACATGAACTAACAATAAACAAAGGGGGTAGTTAAAGCGAAACCTACCAAAACTTAAATCTGAATTTTTCAACACAATGTGGTATCTAATATCAATTTATGCTTTGTTTTATCTTTTATTCAAAACAGGTATAATTTTAAATGTAAACTATATGGTAATAAGACCAAATCTAAATAAATAAATAGTGTGTAACGTTTCAGTAACAACGCTGTTGCAGAAATGTAACACACTCTTAATTTATTTGGATTTGGTCTTATTTTCTTGTAGCATGAATGTTTCTTTTAAACATAAAACAAAATTCTACTGTCCTTACTGCGATGAAAAAATATTGAGAGGGCTTGCCTCATCAGTGGTGGACTGAGAAATTTGAGAGAAAACAGTAGAAATTTGTTTTATGTTTAAAAGAAACATCAATGCTTTAATTCTTCATAAAATAATTTTTTCATGATAATCATAAAAAACCAACCAACCACATATACATTTCAAGATGTTGGCCCTCCAGCCTGGTACAAACTGTACTTCAACAACTAAAAAATCTGGTCTTAGAGGTTTCCTGATAGATCAAAGGAACTTGAACTATTTTTGATGCATTTCTTTTTTAAATAAAATGATTTTCTACTGCCCCCTTATTGCAATGATAAAATAATGAGAGATTAAACTGGTGAAACCGCTGGGAGGGTTCATCATTGATGAATGAAATTGTCAAACTGCTTTTCACATGTGTAGACATGTGGTGTACTTACAAGTAAAAGCAATCGCTACCACGCTACCTACCATGATAATCATGGCCTGTACCACGTGTACTAGGGATAAGCAAAAAAAAAAAACATTGATGAGCCAGGCCCTCCCATTATTTTATCATTAGAGTAAGGGGGCAGTAGAAAATAATTTTAAAAAATAAACAAATGCATCAAAAATAGTTCCTATTTCTTATAACAGATGGCACTTCCATCAATAATTGACAATATGACCCAGAATAAGTATATTGCTACGGCGTTTTATGGTTTCCACAAGTCCATATCTCAGAAGAAGGCCAAGTGACACTCACTCCTCACTTTCTTACTGCTACTCTTTTTGTGTTGTTTTTCTTGCTTCCCTCTTTCTCTTTCTTGTTTTTTCTTCTGTCTATATCGTTGTTTCCTTTGTCTCACTGCTTTGTTCTTATGCATACCTCTGGTGAATCCTGTATAGGGTCAGTGACCCTAAATAAAGGCTTTTTGTTGTTGTTGTATAACAGATGGCGCACTAATCCAACATATATATCAAGGAACAGATATTTATAATCTTCTAAATATCATACAATATGAGAATAGCAACAACACTGTTACCAATATGTCTGATATTAATTACTTATTTGAACACTACAAGATAATTCCAAAACCAAATCTTCTTTTTTTGGCTTCTCCCTAGTACACCTGATAATCATGGTGGGTAGAAGTAAGTGACTGCTTTTACTGTAAGTGCAACACATGTCTACACATATAAAAAGCAGTTTGACTTTGCACTTACAAATGTGCCAGAGCCCCATAAAACCAAATCTAAATATAATAATAGTGTGACATTTCGGTAACAGCGTTGTTATCAAAATGTCACACACTATTTATTCATTTGGTATTATTACCTTGTGTTTCTAATCTATAATTCAGATTATATCTCATCATTAAAGATAGGATATAGAACTTCCTTTTTTTGTCCCAAGTTTAATAGTAAATTGTATTGAAAATATATATAGAGCAATCCATAAATTGATCTACAATTAAAAAGGCAATTATTGGATCAATATATAATTTATTTATAATGATAAGGCACAATTTGAATTATAGATTATAAACACAAGGTAATAAGACCAAATCCAAATAAATAGTGTGTGATGTTTCAGTAACAACATTGTTACCAAAACATCACACACTATTTATATGGATTTGGTCTATTACCTTGTGTTTTTTAAATATAAAATACAGTTAAACCTGTCTATAGCACCCCCTCTAAATAGTGCCTCCCTCTCTATAGCGCCTGATTTTAAACATTAAAATGTAAACATTTTACATTAAAAGTGACCTGTCTATAACACCCTATTTTGGTGAGTCCCAAGGGAGCATGCTATAGACAGGTTTAACTTTATATGTATTTTTACTGTCCTCAAAACTTATGTCCATAGTTTGTTTAAAATACATTTTTTCAAAGTGTTGATCTTCAGTATCAATATAAAACCTAACAACACTTTATAATAATAAGGTGGTATGGTAGATTAAACTGGTGAAACCGCTGGGAGGGTTTACCACTGATGAGCCAGGCATTATATGAAAACAACTTTATCATTGGTCAAAATTTAATAAAGTTTTTTTTTTTTTTTTTTCAATTGAAAATGAATTTAAAACACAAAATGCTAATACAGTTAAACCTGTCTATAGCGCACCCTCTAAATAGCGCCTCCCTCTCTATAGCGTCCGATCTTGAATATGTAGTACGATGCGATTTACATAAAAAGTGAGCTGTCTATAGCACCCCCTTTCTATAGCACCCTATTTTGGTGAGTCCCAAGAGGGGACGCTATAGACAGGTTTAACTGTATATAATTTATTGGTAAATAAATATCCAATATATGTCTTTTTAATTGAAGAATAAATAGTATTTGTTAGAATTGTGCAAGCATCAAACATACAATTTTTATTTGCATAGACAAGGTAATTTATGATATCTCATACTCTGTTCTTAACCTTGGAAAGTCCCCCATTGTATATACAAGAAAATAAGACCTAATCCAAATAATTCAATAGTGTGTGACATTTCGGTAACAGCATTGTTGTAATGCACTGTAACCCTAGAATTACAGGGTACTATCAGCCGGGCCAGCTGAACCCAGGTTTTTTACCAAGCTTGTTACTGCTCCCTCTCCTTCTTTTTCATCCGGACTTGGGACCGGCAAAGGTGGAGTTTTAAAATATAGTAAAATGATACAAGAAAATAATACCTAATCCAAATAAATTAGTATTTTATTGGTGCCTTCTACTGTAGAAAACATGGTACAGTAGAACCTCCATGAGAGGACACTCGCGCTAGTGGACACCTCTCTATAAAGAACAGTTTTCATTATCAAAATTACCATTTTTACTATTTAATAACTCTCCAGTAAGAGGACACCTCTCCCTAAAGGACACTTTGGCTCTGTAATTAGGTGTTGTCCTTTACAAGAAGGTTCTCCACCCTAGACATATTTCAGTTTATAAATCAGAACTCTCTGCTATAGATACAGCTCTAAAAGACATCAACTTGCCAAGCAAAATAATAATCTACTCCGACTCAAGAGCAGCCATTTATACCCTTCAAAGCTGCTTCTCCAGTCAAGAACCTCTCCTCAAGAGCATTGCTAAGTCTGTAAACCGACTCCCAGCCAACAGCTCAGTCACAGTGCAATGGCTTCCAGCTCACGTTGGAATTCCTGGTAATGAGCTGGCAGACTCTCTGACAAAGGCTGGAGCTCTTGGCCTACGTGAAGCAAGCGAATCTACCACCCAACTAGACGAAAGAGACCTCCTCCGTACCATCAAAACCCAATGCCTGCAGGAATGGAAATCTAATGCTGCAAATGACTGGTACAGAGCAGGAGGGACAAGCACCGGTTCTGTCCTCCCAAGAGAACAACAGTCTTTAATTTCCAGACTTAAGTCTGGTCATCTACGGACAATGACTTTCCAGAATGGTTGCAAGGTTTTCCCACTATGTACTAAGTGCAATTCTTAGCCTGCAACCCCAAGACATATTATTGACTGTATTGACTCATCCATTGATGAGCTCTACTCTTCCCCAGCAGACACCATCAATAAGCTTTACAAGCTTGATACCTTAGTGTGATTGAGTGGAGATAAGAAAGAAGAAGAAGAAGACAAGGAGGTTCTAGTGTAAAATAATTTTAACTGGAAGCCTGTTTCATCTTGATATTGATCCATGGGATTATTTTACTACAGAGAATCTAATTTCCACCAATTTAAAGTAAAGGAAGTTATATTGATATTAAGTATGGGTTAATTTAATAAATCTACTTATATAATTGCCTTATCCTGTCTGTCTGTATGTCTGAAGCTCACGGATAGAATGCGCACCCATTGGCTGCCTGCGAACACGTGTCCTCCCTGCCCCCCTCTAGACAACCCTGTTATCAGCTGTGTGATACATACACCTGTCTATAGCGGCCATTCTAGACAACCCTGTTATCAGCAGTGTGTTACATCCACCTGTCTATACAGACCACCCTGTCTATAGCGGCCACTCTAGACTCCCCTGTTATCAGCTGTGTGATACATCCACCTGTCTATAGCGGCCACCCTAGACAACCCTGTTATCAGCTGTGTGATACATCCACCTGTCTATACAGACCACCCTGTCTATAGCGGCCACTCTAGACAACCCTGTTATCAGCAGTGTGTTACATCCACCTGTCTATACAGACCACTCTGTCTATAGCGGCCACTCTAGACAACCCTGTTATCAGCTGTGTGATACATCCACCTGTCTATACAGACCACCCTGTCTATAGCGGCCACTCTAGACAACCCTGTTATCAGCTGTGTGATACATCCACCTGTCTATACAGACCACCCTGTCTATAGCGACCACTCTAGACAACCCTGTTATCAGCTGTGTGATACATACACCTGTCTATACAGACCACCCTGTCTATAGCGACCACTCTAGACAACCCTGTTATCAGCTGTGTGATACATACACCTGTCTATAGCGGCCACTCTAGACAACCCTGTTATCAGCTGTGTGATACATCCACCTGTCTATACAGACCACCCTGTCTATAGCGACCACTCTAGACAACCCTGTTATCAGCTGTGTGATACATACACCTGTCTATACAGACCACCCTGTCTATAGCGACCACTCTAGACAACCCTGTTATCAGCTGTGTGATACATACACCTGTCTATAGCGGCCACTCTAGACAACCCTGTTATCAGCTGTGTGTTACATCCACCTGTCTATACAGACCACCCTGTCTATAGCGGACACCTTTGGCAACCCTGTTATCATCAGTGTGTTACAATCACCTGTCTATACAGACCACCCTGTCTATAGCGGTCACTTCAGGCAACCCTGTTATCAGCAGTGTGATACATACACCTGTCTAAACAGACCACCCTGTCTATAGCGGCCACCCTAGACAACCCTGTTATCGGCTGTGTGATACATACACCTGTCTATAGCGGCCATTCTAGATAACCCTGTTATCAGCTGTGTGATACATACACTTGTCCATAGCGGCCACTCTAGACAACCCTGTTATCAGCTGTGTGATGCATCCACCTGTCTATACAGACCACCCTGTCTATAGCGGTCACTTTAGGCAACCCTGTTATCAGCAGTGTGATACATACACCTGTCTATACAGACCACCCTGTCTATAGCGACCACCCAAGACAACGTTTTTAAAATATATTCGCACTCGGGTAAACCCCGGGCGTTGCCCGGGCCATTCGTCTAGTATTAATTATAATTGCTAATACCTTTTGCTAACTTGAAAGGATAAACTCCGCCTTTGCTGGTCCCAAGCCCGGATGAAAAAGGAGGAGGGGGAGCCGTAACAAGCTCGCTAAAAAACCTGGGCTCAGCTGGCCCGGCTGATAGTACCCTGTAAGGGCTCCAGGGATACAGGATGAGCAGCGCTTCATGTTAGGAGTGGCTGTGCACATGGTGTCTATTCCTCATGTCAGAAGCAGCCATTTCTTTTGGAGCTAAGTCGGCCTGCCACTGAGTAGTGCTCTCAGTCTTAATGACAAAGGCAGATGCATTCTACTTCACCAAGTCATGATGGTTGTCAAATCTCAAGCTTTACAAGCTTGATACCTTAATATGATTGAGTGGAGATAAGAAAGAAGGAAGGATCAAATTCATAATCATTCCTATTTTGTTGTTTTATATTATGTAATGAGTTTATAATGAGTTATATATATAATTTACTTCAGGACTTTCCCCTATATAAAACCGATTGTTGTTGTTTCCCGGCTGGCCGGCTCAAACTTTTTTTTTTACTTATCCTTAAATAGTCTAAATTAACAAGATCTTGGAGGTCGTGCTCATAAAGAAGTTCAAGAACTCTTCTTGGTTCTCTGTACAGGGATCTCTTGTCCTTTCCAATACAATTTAGTATATGTTGGGGAGTGGCCTCTTCGGTTTTGCACCTAGTGCACATGGGGAAGCTTTTGGCTCCCTCTTTATAGACTAAACTTTTTGTATATTATGTAAATAAGTTTTCCATTTTTTTTTTATTCTTATGCCTTAAGCCAGGCAGTACTTTTATCAAATTATGTTTTTATATATTTCTTTAGCTTAATTAAAGGAATCTCTGATCAAAACCATTTTTATTATTATTATACTTTCAAGATTTTAACCACGACTGCATTACCATAGCATAATCCTCAAGATATCAAAATACAACAGAAATCTACTTTTTATTTATAATATATATATATATATATAATTAGTAATTAACATTTTGTATGTTGAAGTAAAAAAATTGTTATAAAATTGAATATTATTAAAAATTTAATATATGTTTTTTAAATTTAATTATTCAATTAACAAACACACACACATCATTTGTTAATATTTCATATAATAATACATTTACCCCTTATTGTTATATACAAATCATAAAAATGTTTAATGCAAAAAGTAAGTAAACATACAAATATTAACTATTAATACATAATTTATTACTTTTTTAGTTGCTACCTATTTTCTTTATTTCGGGTTGTGACAATTCAATTTTCTTATTATCCATTTCAATATTTGTAACAACTTGAGATGAAGTTGCAAGATGTAGATCTTTTGAAAGCATACCTGTCGAAGTAACAACCTTTTGTAGAGGATATTTTTTGGAGTAATAGTTGTTAAGAATTCTATTTAAAGAAAGATAGTTTTCTTCACACTTGACTATATCAGGTAAAACTGTATTTTCCCGATCCTTGAAAGCTTTTAAAACTTCTTTTCGAAGATGAATTCCTAAATCACGATTTTTCTTCGCTGGATCTAGGCCCCATTTAAGACATAGATTCACATATCTTCTATATAAAATAGCAGACATGATTAATTAGCTAAGGCCAATACAAATAAAAGCACGATACAAATAAAATAAAAACATAAATATTAACGAATGAATTTTATTGATCTATAAAAATATAAATCTATATTTTTCAAATATTGTCAATTTTATTACCCTTAAATTTCCAGAAGTATATTTTTAAAAAAAATACATAATTCGATACTATTTTTAACATTATAATCTTAAATAGACAAAAGAATTGCTATAAATTATTAAATAAAAACAAACGATAGCAATGCGTCTCTTTATACATAAAATTTTTAATATGCTAGCTTTCGGATCTTATCGATCCTTCAACAGGCCAAGCTGTAAATTGAGAGAAAGAATATATATATAAATGTAAATTATTATTTATATACACCAACGAAGATAGAGAATAAAATATAAAATAAAATAAATATAAACACATTTCACGAGTTCACGTTTTCTCGTGGCCAGGCTGCTGTTGGACTGTCAAACTGAGCTTTGGACAGAGATGAAACAACAGCAGCCTGGCCACGAGAAAACGTGAACTTGTGAAATGTGTTTATATTTATTTTATTTTATATTTTATTCTCTATCTTCGTTGGTGTATATAAATAATAATTTACATTTATATATATATTCTTTCTCTCAATTTACAGCTTGGCCTGTTGAAGGATCGATAAGATCCGAAAGCTAGCATATTAAAAATTTTATGTATAAAGAGACGCATTGCTATCGTTTGTTTTTATTTAATTATAATCTTAAAATATTTTGAATTCAATTGAGTTTGTTATTCATTTATATTGCTATTATTATCGATGTTCATCACGCAGAAAATACATTCATTACTTACCCAACTGGAAGCATTGGAGAAGAACTGCATTCTACAATGGATTCTTGCCCATGTTGGGATCGGGGGTAATGAAATGGCAGATGAATTGGCAAAGGAAGCCAGAAAGCTAAGCCAAAGGAAAGAACAAATGTCAGTATTTGATGCTGATGCTTTAGAAAAATACAAGAAGAGATTAAACAAAAATAAGAAAAGATCAAATATGTGAAATAAACTCTGAGAGAAAACTGACAGAAACTATAAATATACTTAGAACAAAACACTATAAAGGAATGCCAATACATCCAGATGGCACAACCCCTATAAGACATGCAACACATGTCCTGGTGTGGAACTAACACCTACTCCATATTCTCATGCCCAGCAATGGCCGCGCCTTGCAGAAAATTGACATAGACCCAGAGAAGCAGCTTTACACACCCAAGATAGTGGACATTGCTGCTGCTGTGATAGAGATGCATGGAGACATCTGAGGCTCTTCATTGGAAACGACAACAGCAACATCATCGATGTAATTTTGCTTTGAAATACTATATCTATTATCTAGTGTGCGCTTAGCGTATATAATATTATATATATATTAAAATAAATAAACTTGAGTAAGAACTAAATTGTTCCTACTTTTCATCTTATTAATGCTCCCTTATCAATCCAGGTTCCTGAAGCGGTGCGCTCGCATACACGAGATTTTTATTCCTCAAAATATTGTAACAGAGTATTTATTACGCACTTTTTAATTAACATAATATATTTTAAAATATTTTTAGTCCGTAAATTTCTATCGTTGCCTCTGCTCTTTTATGGAAATATGGAGTAATTGTTTTTCTCTTGAATAACCTCTTCTTAGTCAACTCTGTCTTACATTCCACGACAGGGAGTTATCTCATAATCAATGCCTTAATTTAATTTCCCGTCTGAAAATCTAGAAAAAACGCTAGCTTAGAGTGGTTTTCAGTGGATCAAGGGTCGCAGTAGGATAGTGAAAAAATAAAATCGTTACAATCCCGTGAATTGATGAGGGTCTGCTAAGTAGATGTTAATGAAGAAGTTAATTGTATAAGCACCATCTTAAAAATCACACAGGCACGTTGTTTTATAACTATATATAAAAACATTTACTACTCTGATCAAAAAGTTTCGACACTTTGCTCATAAAACCCTGAAAACTCAATATATTTTCTCCCAGTTTGTGGCAAACGCAAGCGTCGCCCTTGGCTTGGAGACTTGCCAATTTTCAAAAATCACGCGCCACAACAGCGCGAGCAGCGGCTGTTCGAAGTGAAGCCATTTTGCCCGTGCTTCGATTTCGTTAGTCACCGAAATGGAGGATCAACGAATTTGCATCAAGTTCTGTGTGAAAAACGGATTCAAGGGTGCCGAAATTTTTTGGATGTTGCAAACAGCCTACGGGGATGCCGTCATGAGCCGAAGACGAGTTTTCGAGTGGTACAAGCGCTTCAAGGAGGGTCGGGAAGAGACCGCGCCGACAACGAGCGTTCCGGGAGACCGTCCACATCAACCACGCCTAAAAAAGTGAACAAGGTGTTGGAACTGATGCGTGAAGACCGACGAATAACTGTCAGGGAGGTCGCCGAAGAAGCAGGGATATCATTCAGGTCGACTCAATCGATAATGAAGGACATTTTGGGAGTGAGAAGTGAGAAGACTCAATGCCGTTCTCGTTCCCATAGATTTGACTTTTGATCAAAAGAACGCCCGGAAAGAAACGGCCAGTCTCAATCTCGAAGCGAAAACCGACGACCCCGAATTGCTGAAGAGGGTCATTACTGGAGACGAAACATGGATTTACGGCTTTGATTCGGAAACTACCCAACAGGCATCGGAGTGGCGCTTCAAAAATGAGCCGAGACCAAAGAAAGCGAGGAAGGCTCCCAGCAAAGTCAAGGTCATGTTGACGGTGTTCTTCGACTACCAGGGCATCGTTCATCATGAATTTCAACAACAAGGCTCTACAATAACTGCTGACTCCTACCTGGGAGTTTTGAGGCGATTGAGGGAAGCGATCAGGCAGAAACGGCCGGAGCTGGGGAGGAGCAAGTCGTGGATCCTCCACCACGATAACGCGCCGGCGCACACAGCCCTCAAAATCTCGAAGTTCCTGCAGGACCACTCAACCTCTGTGTTCCCCCAACCCCCCTACAGTCCCGATCTGCCCCCCTGCGACTTCTTACTTTTTGGAAATCTCAAAAAAAGTTAACGTGTCGGAAATTTCAGAGCATAGAAGAGATCAAAGTGGAATCGAAGAAGGCCATGAAGGCGATCCCGAAAACAGACTACCAGAGGTGTTTTGCCAACTGGAAAAAAAAGGTGGCTGAAGTGCATCGCGGCCAACGGGGACTACTTTGAAGGGGACAATTTGAATTTGGCAGAATAATAAAGTTTTTTTTTTTTTTAACTTATGAGCAAAGTGTCGACACTTTTTGATCAGAGTAGTATATTTTACTATTGTTTGGGGGGGGGGGGGGGGGGGAGGGGGTCGGTGGAAGAATGGTCTAAACCATTGGTTTTCGACTGCTATGACCCGGGATTGCACTTTTTTCTAATTAGAAAAAAATGCTCCAAAATGGCCCCGATTCATGCAAAAGACCAAACCCGCTAATGCAAGTAACCAAACGGTGCTTTGGCACATTTGTAAGTGCAAAGTTGAACTGCTTTTCACATGTGTAGACATATGGTTCACTTACAGTAAAAGCAGTCGCTAACTACCCACCATGATTATCATGGCCTGTACCATGTATACTAGGGATAATAGCGAATGACTATTTTTTGACCAGAGGGTAGATGTTGTTAAAGAATTCACTTATTTCAAAGATAATCTCTGAAATAAGTAATAATCATTTATATATATAAAGAAAATATAGAAAATATTCTCAAGGAACATGGGATAATCTTTGGTGATTAGTTTTAGTGTCTATTTTGACGGGAGAAGTGACCTTTCTATTTATAGATTGATATATTATTCTCCATGCAAAACTTCTATCTACAAGAATAGGTAGTGATGACTTCAGAGCGCTGGTCAAATATAAAAAAAGACTATCTAGAGAGAGAGAGAGAGAGAAAATAGAGGTGAACTCCTGGAGCATAAATCACCAACTACCCGGGCTGTACAGCTACAGTCTAGAAGTCTAGTCATTTTGGAAGATTGCTGAGATAAACCAGGTAGTTCCAGGCCGGCAGGGAGTCAGGAAGTAGGGGCAGAGCTGAAGTCTTGTACTCCAAGCAGTGTCTGTGTAGCATAAAAGCTGGACAGGAAAAGAGGAGGTGATCCACAGTCTGTGACTCTTCCCGGCAGTGAGGACATGTTGGATCTAGACTATTAATATAACTTGGATAATAGAACTTGAATCTACAAAGGTAATGGCATTAAGATGGCGCGTGATTGCAGCTCAGACGCTGATTGGTCCGCACAGCATCGTGCGCATGCGCGTGACTATATAGTGTCAACTGGGAATGTTAAACACTGATAAGCCATACCCTCCCTCTTTCAATTTTTAATCATCGCAAAATAAAGGCTTTAGAAATAATTTTAATTATATATAGTTTGAAAATAGAGCAAAATCCATAAATAGAACTTTGATAAAAAGAAAAATAGCGTTTAAAATATTGTATCTAAATATTTATTCCTATGAACAGATTATCACACAACACAACACAAAAATAAATAATTCAGTGATAAATAATTTAAATGTTACATTGCTTCTTCCTTATAGAGAGCTGTGGCCTCACAGCTAGAACAGCTAGATTGGACATTCCTACGCCAATGATTCCATGACGTCTATGTCTTGGTCCTCTTGTCCAGATGGGCCGTGGTACGGTTTCATCCTCAATATGTACACGATATCCTTGGTTTTGCGGCGTCTGCCTTATAATATTTAATAATAGGGTCAGTTTTTGATTTGGTGTGTCAGTGTACGTTTTGGTATTTTTCTAACTTCTATAAAACTTTAATTTCTTCTTCCCTATGTAATATACTAAATAAAAGCATATTTAGTCTATATATTGCCGAGTCAGTCGTTTTCCTGAAGAAAAAAAAAAGCAAGTGAAATCTTTCAACAAAAGGTGCAACCATTTCACAGTCACACATCTCCTTGGGAACATGAAGGCTTGAATTTGAAAAATTGTATAAAACAGAATATTTACACTCATGGAGGAAGTTTTACCTTTTACCATGTATATCGGGATTCAGATAATAACTCTGAAAGATATTACTGTGACCTTTATTGAAGACACACGAGATAACCAAGTGTGAACAAAATTATCTCCGTCTTCTTAAAAAACAACAACAACAACAAAGTAGACGACCGGCGATATCAGGGACTTTCCATTTATTTAAGTTTTGTCCGTATGAATGCATTATTATGCGTGTATATACAGAGTGATAATTTTGTTACATAGCAATGTTCTCGCTTCTCTTTTATTCTATGCAAATAAGGTTAAGCGAGTCTAACCAGTCAACGCTGTCAAGAGGAAAACCAAATCGTGGAACATCTCCCAGCATTCCAGACGGCTACAATTCTTTGATTGTCTCTTTTCAACAGCACTACCCTGTTGAATCTACCAAGACCTCCCTGGAGACGCTTGGTTCACTAAGGCTACCAAGACCTAAACCACAGGATAGCCCGTGTAGTTGGTGATATATGGTACGTTCCAGGAGCTTGTATGGGGATAGTATGAATATATAATATAAGAAAATTAAACTATTTTTGTCGCGTATGATTCTTTTCAAAAAATGACAATTTTCTACTGCCCTTACTGCAATGATAAAATAATGGGAGAGCCTGGCTCATCAGTGGTGAACCCTTCCAGTGGTTTCTCCAAGTTTAATCTACCAGACCGCTTCTTAGAGTTCTAATACTGTATTGGACCTTATATACTATTATTGTGCCTTCTACATGCTTCGGTAATCATTTTAAGGCATAACTCATAGTTAGGAGTCTCCAAGCGCCCGCCGCAATGGAGGGCCAAGGAGAGGGCTGGAGAGGCGACGGCGAGGCCGTGGGCACCCCGGGGGAGAGGAGGGCTAGTGCGCGCCGTTTTGAGGGAACCAAGGCAGCACCAAGCACAACTAAGGCGCCGCAGGCTTCAAAAATAGTTAAGAGATCATTTCAGGGATCGAGATCAGGCGATCAAGACCCAGAGCTCAAGAGGTCTGGCTTTTATCGTCTGGCTTTTATCCTTTGTATTGGACCTTAATACTACTTATATATGCTACACTGAAGGGTGGAATCTTGGTTATGGTATTTAAGTAAACTATGGAAATAAGCTTTTAGGACAGTATATTTAGATATATTGCCACGTGGAAAATTAGGGAAGACAAACTTCAGGATGAGACAGCGATTTATTTAAGTCAAGAACAAACTATGAATATGATGCACTAGCGCGCCATCTGTTATCAAAATTCGAAACTATTTTAAAGGCGTAAGATTCTTTTTGAAATTAAACAATTTCTACTGCCCTTACTGCAATGGAAAAATTAATGGGAGGGCCTGGCT